>OY744529.1:2692500-2707500 GCA_963556195.1 Sepiola atlantica
TTAACGTAGACGTAGATAAGTGCTAATTATTTTCTTATTTTCTTTCTCTTTGTAGTTTATTTATTTATTTTATTTATGTGAAGTTATTATTATCTTTCTAACTATATTTAATTTATTTTAAAAGAAATGAATAAATAAAACAAAGCCTTCCACGCATTCAATTTATCCCTATTTATCTACTTTTTATTTAGCTTCAAAAGTCAATTATCAGTGTTTGTATGTTTCTACTAAAAAGTCACAACGCTCTGTTTCTATAGCACCAATCTTTTTAATACTAACATATTTAGAATCAACTGATCTAGTCTATTTTCATATTTTCCCATCTTTAAATTAGATTTATAATTTTAAATGTTATGTCGAGTTAAAGGGCATGAGAAACGTTACTCAATTGAAATTTTGTCAAATTAAGCTGCTCAACCCTTAAACACCTTTCGAAATATTTATATTTTTGATTCCTCGTGCTATTATTTGTTGTTTTAAATTTTTTAAAAATTATGGTTATTCAAAGTCAATAGGGGGGTGGCGTTTTCCTGCACGCTGGGTACCACACATATTTTGAATAACCTTTTTTCTACTGGACCAAATTTTAATTTCTTTATGTTCAAAAAAGACTTCAGACTAGTCAATTCTAGTACAAAACACCGCTAAGTTCGGATGAAAACTGAATTAATGACAATCCCAAGAATTGGTCACAATTGGGTGAATGTTGACCGTAAGCATATTTTTTCACACACTGCCGTGTGTGAATTACATATATATATATATATATATATATATATATATATATATATATATATATATATATATATATATATATATATATGGGTAGATGAAAGGATAAAACAATCCGACGGGATGAAATTAAAAATGGAACAGTGGAAGACCCATAAGCTCAACGTTTCGCCCGATGTGATGTGGGCTTTTTCAAGAGCAGACGAAAAATTGCTAAAAAAGACAACAGATGGGAAGGTCATATAATTGGGGAATATATATAGTGGTAGGTTCACTTCATACCGAGAATCGGTATTCAACTGAATTTATGTAGGTAATATGTACTACACTTGTCTGACAAGGGCTGGTAAACAATTTCAACCTGATTTACATTCTGTTTGAAACTCCTCTTTGAATTAGGTATGCAAAACATGCGAAGTCATTTGCTTGACGAATACGGATCTAAGTCCTCTGATTAAAAGACAAGGTATCAGATTCCCCCTCCTAAACCTGTAACTTATAGTTTCTTCCGGATTAAGGAACATTCCGAAAAAATCATTGGATACTTATATACGGAATTGTGCCGTACATAACAAATACGATTCAGTGAGTAGTTTTTGACTAGCAGCTACGTCTGAACAGACGTTAAACATTGTCATCATTTCCGTTGCTGTTAATACTTTCTAGCTTACACTCTGCTGAAACACAAGTCGAGTGAATAAAATGTGGAATTATTAATGTTTTCTCTTGGACTGTTATTGCAATGTCACTCTCTCGTTGGTCGATCACGCTGGTTATACGAAAAGAGTTAACAGCGGCACTGAATCACAAAAGCACCAGTTCGTGCTTATAATGTTGCTTCTGTTCTCAACGGAAAGAAAATCAGTCACTTCATTTGGAAGATTCTAAATGTATATTTCTCATGTAACATATTTGAATTTGTGAAAACATTTAAAATTGTAAACTTATATATTTATGGTATATATCTTACTATAATTTGGATCTCTTGTCTACATGTAACTTAAACAACGTCAAAATTCTCAAATATGTTACATCATCTATAATCTTTAAAATGATGGTGTTCTCGGGGATTGTCTGTACGTATACGAATAGAAACCTGAAATAGAAATTTCCGCAATACACCTAAAAATGTGTACAGCCGTCAGGTTCATCAAAGGTCGTGCAGGTCTCATCAGTGAAATGAACGCATCTTGTGTCAGTCTTCAAATATTTCCTTGTCCATTCCATCCTCAAACTTTTTTGTATTGGCGTAAAAGAAGGCCATTTCAGTGGAACTTGCACAAGTTATGGCCCCGAGATTTGCATCAGGATGACAAACTGCGGGGTAAATAGACTTGCTTAATTGTCCAGGTCTTCTACGTTGCTGACAACCAATATTTCTCAAATCCTAACAGTGGCAGTCTTGAAAAGTCCAACATCTTATCCCACTTTCCTTGTTGATGAGTCCTTCTTGAATCTGTTCTCAGTGTCGACATGATGACATTGTTTTTTGATAATGGCATCAGGAAAAGTAACTTTAGCAGATTTTTCATCGTCAGTTAGGTTTTTTCGCCGACTCATTGTTGTTGCAGATATTAAAAGCTACTATCGCCGATCACCTTGACAAAATAATATACAAATGTTAATGAGAGCGAACAACTCTAGAAAATGGCTATAGCGAAGACATTCATGGCGATAGGAAGATAGCTACCATTCGCCCGTGCAATAAGTATTGGTTCTACATCTATAATGGCGCATCAACCACTACCCTCCCCCTTCCCTCTCTCTCTCTCTCTCTCTCCCTCTCTCTCTCTCTCTCTCTCTCTCCCTCTCTCTCTCTCTCTCTCTCTCTCCCTCTCTCTCTCTTGAAAAGGTTGCAAAAGAAATTTGGAACATAACAAGCCCCGCACAGTCTTCCAAGCTGAAGCCGCTGTCGCATCGCCGCAATGCTGCATCCCTGTGCTAGTTTTACAAATATTTCCACAGGATATGAACTTACTGTCAACGAAAATAACCCCGACCCACCTGACTAGTAGCAGAATTACCCTTTTACTGAAGAAGATTTTCGACTTTTATAGTTTCTTTACTATTCCAAAAGTAATATTATTTAAAAAGTAAATTATACAGATAGGTGTAGAACACACCGTGAAATTTCCACGGGGCACCGCTAGTAGTATACACATGAAGCATAAATGAAAATCTTACGTTGCTCGCAGAGCTCTCTGTATGAGTAAAGAAATATGATTTTTAAATGGTCTCTGCTTTTAAACAATAAGCAATAAATCAAGTTATTCTTTTCTTATCAATATTTGTAACTGAAATTGCATTTCGTTTGCCAAAATTAGTCAAGTAGCGAACATGTGTATTTGCGCATCGTTTATGTGCGATTTGTTTTGTCTGTTTGATGAGAAATAAAAAAGAAATCCATTAGCTAGTTAATGCCGATTTAAAATACATACTGTTTGCAATATGTATTTTTCATTCATTATATTGCAATTTATTGAACAAAAGTTCATAATTTTCGCAGGATTGAGTGAGATTCAAGACTTTTTCAACATTATGTGTGTGTAATCAACCGATAGGATTTGAACTTACCAGAGAGCACGTATCCCTATTTACTTTGTATGTGTCGGTGCGTGAACGTAAGTGCATGTGCGTATACGTGTGTGTGCGTATACGTGTGTGTGCGTATACGTGTGTGGGTGTGCTTCTATTTTGTATTTCAAGCTTATATGACCTCAAGCATGACCTGAATTAGTTCTGAAAACGCATGGGACGTCTTTCTTACTTTAACGATTGTGTCCGGTCAATTAGTTTCTCCTCTCCAATTGTAAGGTGTGTCGATAGACAAAGCTTGGCGCCAAATGACCGGAACTTTAATTTTCAGGCTAAAGTGTCATTTTAATAGCAACAAAAGCATAGTAAGGCTCATTAATTTGTCGTGTATTTCTCCATATATATATATATATATATATATATATATATATATATATATATATTGCTATAGTTTTACAAACAAAAATGGGCTCATGAGTTTTTAATGAGGCGTCAACGGTCACAGTCGATTAAGATATGTGCTCTGACTAGACAATTAATTCCAATTATCAGATATTAAAATGCGTATATATATATATATATATATATATATATATATATATATATATATATATATATATATATATATATATATAATTTGTTTAATTAAAAAAAAGAAAGTTCTGAATTCTTATTTATTGGTTGACTAATATTAAATCTGTTTAAATCAATAAAACCTTCCTTGGCGCAGAGTAGGTATGAATGTTTAAGCGTAATTTACTCCTCTCCAGGAGTTAGGCACAAGGCCAGTTTTTATCCTACTCCCACAAGTAAGATGTGACCCAAGGTCGGGTCGGAAAGTGGGGGTTGAAAAGCCAGCGCTCGAGAGGTGAGCACTCTGACCATCAAAAATTGCCTGGGCAGCCCCGTCGGCATTCCCCGGTAGGGGCGCCTCAAGCAGTAAGCAATTAACTTACTCCTCCCCAAAGAGGGGAGGCAAAGCCTGGGAGGGTGGACCTCCTAGAACTGCACAGGACAATCCCATAGACCGGCGTAAATCAAGCCCCGAAGGCCAAGACAATACCGGTCTAGGGTGCCGTATCCATCGGAACAGATACTACACTTTGATCTTAGCCAAAAGGCCAATTTATTTAGGCAGGTGAGTTCCTTCGGACAACCCTCATCTTTATCTACAGATGAAGATTTTACAAACCTTGAGAACTCACCAGACCTTAGGCATAGTGCCCGTTATGTAGGGGGAGGGGGGGTCGGGGATAAGTGAGACAAGCTGTTCAATGTTTTTTATTTCACAAAATTTTACAAACAACATAAAAAGAACATTTGCTGACTCTAAACTAGATTCTTGCACCAAAATACCGCATTCACTCTGTGGGTGGATCCCTACTTAACATATCCCCAAAAAACATCGATGTAAAAAAGAATTATCGTGGGAGTGGGAAAAAATATTAAAAACACCCAAAAAGAAAGAAAAATAAAGAACGAAATAAAATGGTAAAAAAATTAGTATGGCCCGGCTTTCCCTCATGACTAAGTGTTAGACCGCCCACTGTTTTCCGGCACGAGACCGAAAACAAGCGGGTCGGTCACTAAGTGGGAGTGGGAACTTAAGAGAGGAGTGTTCAAAAAATAAATTCATCGGGAATGGGATTTTGGGTGGATGGCGTCTTCCAAGATAGTAATGCCAAGGGTTTCAAAAGACCGGGGACAAAATAAAACAGTGGAAGTGGGAATCTTTGGAAGCTACTAGTTTAAGAGGTTACCAGTTTTTTTAAATAAATCAAAAAACTCTACAGGGGTGGGTTCCGTAGAACCCAGTACCGCGTGTGCCATAACTATGGAGGGAACACGAACTCAAACTTGGCGCCTCGTCGGATGCACAAACTAGTGTCATGCACCCATCTCCTATCGAAATCCATGCGATGTAATCGTTTCCAATCGCATCTGATCTTCACTTTAAGTTGGTGTTTAAAGTAAACTACCAGATCCCGATCCGAAACAGATCCAACCCCATGAACCTCATTAAGACGTGTAACCCACGTCACTAGTCTTGCTACGGCTAGGATGGCTAGAAACACCATTCGTTTCTCCCCAGACCACGGCGGTGCTGCGTTGTTGATGACAGATGCTACATCCAGGAACATCGGCTGCTCGGCGTCGATGCGGGCCGTCACCTCCCTGACGTATCCCCAGAGATGTCGAAGTTTGCTGCAGGTGAAGAAGGCGTGCTCGGCCGTTTCTTCTTCGTCGTCTTCACAGCGCGGGCATAAGGGGACGTCCCTTAAACCATCTCTGCATAATCTGCCATAGAGGGGCAGTGCGTTCCGAACCAGTCGCCAGGTCAGGGAATACTCAGAATTGTTGAGATAACTCTGGCCTGGCGCCCAATTCCACTGGGAGCGGGCCTCCTCCCTCGACAATCCAAGCCGCTCCTCAAGTGGGTCCGAAGCGGTACCTTCCACTAGATCCCGATATAGTCTCTTCCTAGACCGGGCAAGGTTACTGGACCCCGGCAACGCTCTAAGCGCGGCCCGGCATTCGGCGAAGAACAAGGGCTCCCCTCTCGGCCTACGTCGTCCTTCGACCGAGAGGTCGGGTATGAGGTTGGGAAAGGCGCTCCCGACCGCAGGGACCCACGGAGTGTCTTCCATCAAAGTCCGACTCAGGAAAGCCAGTCTCTCGGCATGTCGATGACTTGCCAAGTCAGGCATCCCCAAGCCTCCCACACTCGGAACTTGAGTACAGACCTGTCTGCGGACGTACGCTTTCCGGCCCTTCCAAAGAAGCGAGAAGAGTAAGCGCGTGAAAGCGATAAGGCGGGCCGCAGGCAGTGGTAGTACAGATAGCCGGTAAAGGATGAGAGGAAAGACGTAAGTGGCGCACGCCTCCACTCTGCCCTTTAAGGAAAGCTTCCTTCGAATCCAAGCCCGGACCGACGATTCGACCTTTGTCTGTACTTCCGACCAGTTCTTTTCCAGCTGGAGGCCCGGCCCGAACCACACGCCGAGGATTCGAACCGGGCCATCCGACCAGCTGAAGTCACCTGGAAGAGCGGTCTCTCCGCTCCAGGCACCCAACCGTAGGCCGTTCGACTTGCTGCGGTTGACTATGGCCCCTGTCACTTCTTCGTACCGAGCGAGCGCCTTAATCACCGTTCGAATGTCAGTACGGCTCGACACGAAAACGGTGACATCATCGGCAAACGCGGAAACCCTGACTCGCGCTTTGCGAGGAGGGATAGCGATCCCGCGCAGGACTAGTGTTGTCGCCTCATCCCTTAATTTGCGAAGGAAGGGTTCCAACGCCAGGATGTAGACAGGGGCGACAGCGGACAACCGTGACGTACCGACCGAGAAACAACGAACGATTCCGACCTCTTTCCATTGACTTGCACCACTGCCGTCGGCGAGTCATACAGAATAGAGATCCACCTGCGGAAGTCCGGACCAAAACCGGCAGCCGCTAAAACAGCTTTCAGGAAACCATGGTCGACCCTATCGAAAGCCTTGGACTGATCTAAATTGATCAGCGCGGCTTCAGCGTCGTCTTCTGTCCCCTCTATGATCATGCGAATCAAATGCAAGTTGTTCTGAATCGACCTCCCCTTCACAGCAAAGTTCTGCTCAGGCTTGATCAAATCACCGATAACAACCTGCAGGCGGTTCGCAAGAACGCGGGCCAAAATCTTTAACTCTGTGTTTAGCAGAGTTATGGGCCTGTAGTCGTCTAAATTTCCCCCACCAGGTTGGTCCCTCTTCTTCAGTAATGTGACCACTCCTTTGGTTACCTGTCCAGGGATTGACTCTTGAACAAACCAGTGGTTAAACACATCCTTCAGAATTGGGACAAACATGGGCGACAGCCTCAAATACATTTCGTACGGCAGACCATCGAGTCCCGGAGATTTGTTCAAGCCGACCTGCTTCAACGCAGTAACGATCTCGCCCTCCGTAATCCTGCCATCACAGCCAGCTGCTCGAGCCGCCTCGAGGCGGGGCGAGTCAGCCAAATAGCTGTCAAACTCCTGGCCGCGGAGTCTATTCCCACCGACCTTATCTATCTTGGGGTCTAGGATGGCATTCCAGTCCCCCATTAAAACTACTCGCTCCGGACCCTTGAGGAACGCCTCCAACCGTCGAAAAAAGGAAACCCTCTCGCCAGCAATGTTGGGCGCATAAACCGCAACGATCCGAAACTTGCTGTTTTCAACGGCAACATCGACCACGACCAGTCGTCCCACCGCATCCGCATGAACAACGCTCACCGCCGCAGGCAGGGTGCGTCTCACTAACAAAGAGATGCCACAACTATGAGCATCGCCATATGCTGAGTAGACGTCATAGTCGTCAGTCAGCACATCACAATCCCCATACGAATCGAAGTGGGTCTCTTCAATCGCAGCTACATCTACCTCACGGGCCACGAGATCCCTCAGCACGCGAGCAGCCCTGCTTCGGGATCTCATGCCCCTCACATTCCAACAAGCCAAGTTTAAATTTGTGGTCCCCATCAATTAGTGTCACACACGGGGCTAAAGTCCTCGGGAGTGAGGACGCCGAAGGTCTGACCGAGACTGCCGGTCAGCAGTTCGGACGAAATCCGTCCGTCTCGTGCCAAACCTCCCACGTCCACGGGGAAAGTTAATTTTAAAGCCCGAAAAAATGAGGGGTGAACATAAATGGGGACCCTCCCACTACATTTGAACTTAATTTCCTTAAATGAAGGGTGCTCCTCTTCTATAAGGGGTTGCTCCGGGATTGCGTCCTTGGCCGCCCTAAGCATTCTCCATAATGCTTTCTCCCTCCCGTTCCCGGTTTCCTGCCTCACAAACGTTATTATTTTGGGTGCATTTTTAAAATTTCGGGGGTCTTGCACCTGTTTTCCTCCTACGTGGGTGAAGCTCTCCAGCTGCTTAATATATCGCCTCTGCCTTCCATTGAGGTCTGATTGGACCTGTAATGAATCCGCCTCACAGATCCTTACCCCCGGCAGAAAGGGGAACCTCCTAGTCTTCTCCCGTCTCACTGGCGTAGGAGGAGGTGGTACCGGGACGACTTCTGGAATGACCTCTTGCTTGCTTCCTGGAACGACTTCTGGCAAGACTCTCTCAGCAGCTCCTCCTGGTTAAGAGGCCGGCAGCGCTACTGGGATGGGAGCCTCCTCTTCCCTCTGTCTCGCCGACACTGGGGACCTATCCCGAGGGCTGTTTAAGGGAGTGTAAAACTTGAGAGGAACATTTTCCTGTTCCATTGACTCGGAGGGGGCTAAAGATTTAATGTTTTCCTCCTCTCTTGCTGACTCCCGGACTTTTTTTGCTTTTGGGTCCTTTCTTTTGGGGGGCTCCATTGCTGCTTCCACCTCCTTTCCCTCTTCCTCCGATTCTGATGAGAGGGCTGTCAGCTTCCTCTTAAAAGCTGCAGGCATCGGTCTCCCCTTGGTTGGTATAGGGGTCGGGGTGGGCTTCCTCCCCTTCTCTGTGGACTCCTTGTCTACTGTTGCTGACGATGATGCCGACACTGCTGGCGCTTTTTGGGGAACAGCCGCCGGGGGATTTGCTGTTATTCTTTGGGGGCAGTCCTTTGCCACATGCCCTGGCGTCTGACAGCGCCAGCAATGTGGCTTTCTTCCCTCCACGATGATCGACATAGACCAGGATTCGCATTTTAACTGCGCTGGAATCGCCTGAAACCCCTGCCGGTTGACCCTCATCTTCAGCCTGTCAGAATACCATGCATTCCGCGAGTCGGCACCACCTCCTCGACGTCGCCATACTGCGACATTATCGCTCCCAGATGGTCGGAGTCGATGCAGCATGGGACGCCGAGAACCGAAACTGACGCGCTTCTCCTTTCCATATATTCGGGTCTTAATTTCATGCCCTTCCAGACTTAGTCTCCGCCCATTGCTAGCTTTTCTGCTACCTCCTGGGTTGGGAGCAGCACATCCCACATTGCAAAGCTTTTCCTGAGGATATAGGAAGCTGGGATCTTCAAGCCCACCAGTGCTTCCATGACTCTCTCCTTCAGGACTCCTACCAACCCATTCGCCTTTGCGTCCAAAGTTACGAAGGAGATGATCCTCTTCCTCAAATTTTCCAGCGTTCCCGGAGGCAGCTTCACTGTGTTTCCTTCAGTGAACTCCTTGTATTTTTCCTCGAACACTCTCCTATAATGTTCAGGAGTCTTCTGCTGTTTGGGCCCCCACACTGAACTAGTGGGTTTAGCGGAAGCCGTTACCTCGATCTTCTTTTTATTTGGGATCCGCGAACCAGAGTTGGACAGCCTTGGCCATGGTTCATTAGCCGCGATCCCCTTCCTCCTTTCTGGTCTGTGAGCTGGTTTACTTGGGCCCTCTCCCCCTGATAGACTTTCATCCCCTGAGGAGCACCCTACAAATAAACCTGGGCGGTAGTTTTGTTCCGCCACCTTTAAGTCCCACGACTGGCTTTTCGTTAGTTTACTTTTATGAAAAGGGGTATCATCATACCCTTGGAAGAAAACTTCCGGAGACACCAATACTCTTGGAACCGCTGGCGTCTCCATTTCCAAAAGGAAATCCGACAACGATGGATTGTCGCTCGACGCGACACTCCCTCGTCGCGATGAAGAGGTGCCCCGACCGAACTGGAGCATCGCACGGCACGACACTCCCCAACAAAGCTCCAGAGGTGCCCTGCGGGGCAACACCTCCTGGGGAGCACTCGAGCGTGTCTCCCCCGACCGAACTGGAGTATCGCACGGCACGACACTCCCCAACAAAGCTCCAGAGGTGCCCTGCGGGGCAACACCTCCTGGGGAGCACTCGAGCGTGTCTCCCCCGACCGAACTGGAGTATCGCACGGCACGACACTCCCCAACAAAGCTCCAGAGGTGCCCTGCGGGGCAACACCTCCTGGGGAGCACTCGAGCGTGTCTCCCCCCGACCGCACTGGAGTATCGCACGGCACGACACTCCCCAACAAAGCTCCAGAGGTGCCCTGCGGGGCAACACCTCCTGGGGAGCACTCGAGCGTGTCTCCCCCGACCGCACTGGAGTATCGCACGGCACGACACTCCCCAACAAAGCTCCAGAGGTGCCCTGCGGGGCAACACCTCCTGGGGAGCACTCGAGCGTGTCTCCCCCCGACCGGACTGGGGTGTCGCCCGACGCGACACTCACCGAACTCGCAACTGGGGCGCCCTTCGCGGCCACACCCCTCTCGCTGTCTTTAACCAAGACAGCTCTGGCTTTTGAGACCCAGGTGGCCTCCATCTCAATCTGTGTCTGTCTGCCGACCACAACCCGCCGATTCGGAATCAGGGAGACCGTCGCCAAAAGGCACGTGAGTCTTCCCCGAACCTGCCGGCTGCTTAAGTTGGGACAAGCAGTCAGACTCTGAAAAAAGAATTAATTAATTAATATTAATTGCCAAAAAAGTGGCTACAAGAAAGAGAAAAGTGAGAAATTAGCTCTAAAACCAAGTGGGAGCTGCCTCCCCAACGGGGGAGGAACTAGATAGAGAAAAGTGAGAAATTAGCTCTAAAACCAAGTGGGAGCTGCCTCCCCAACGGGGGAGGAACTAGAAAGATCATAAAAAAAGAGAAAAAATCCCCAAAAGGGGGAGAAAAAAAGTGACAAAAGCCCCAAAAGGGGGCTTGGTCAAAGAAAACGCTTTAAACCTAGCCAACGGGCCCGGTAGCGGGACGCCTGGTCTTTGGGAAGACGAGAATGTCGTAACTGAGAACAGATACTACACTCTGATCTTAGCCAAAAGGCCAACAAAGGCCGATTAAGCCAATAAATATGAATGAGTGAAATAAATGTATACTTCCAGATTGAGGAAAGGGTTCGAGCGTTATGTTAAAAACCACTACTCTCCATTAACTTCTGTGAACGACATGAAAGTTTTCGGATATGGTTCTCAAAAATCAAAGGGCCCCTGGTTGGGGCTAACGCGTGATCTTAATTAAAGATACATAGATATTCGAATATTCGATTAAAGTTCTCCTTTTCACTTTAAAAGTTGAGTTTGTCTCTCTCCCCAAATGACAAGTTAACTATGTTATAGAATATCTATTTCGGATTCTTACCGGATTCCAGAACAAGAATTCATCTAGTATGATGGAGCGTCCAGCTTAGTGTTGTTACTATAGGCAACATCACTTGAGAAAGTTCACCCTTCCTCGTATAAGCCGGTGTGTTGTAGCCATATCGATAGGATTTTATTTAGGCTATGAATACTATGTAATGTTGATTATTTAGTCAAAGTTTACTTGACGGGGGAAGTATCCTCATGCAGAGTTGGCCTGACAAACCTTTGTACAGAGAGACCTTAAACACTCGAAGACAGTGAAGGCATTGAAGTTATCCTCAGTAAGTTTCAAGTTGTCCCCTATCAATCATTAGGATTATCGGTTGTCCGTCCTGTGCAGTTCAAGGAGGTGCACCCTCCCAGGCTTTGCCTTCTCACCCTTTGAGAGGGGGTTAGTTTATTGTGAATCGCCTGAGGCGCCCCTACCGGGAATACCGACGGGGCTGCCCAGGCAATTTTTAATGACCAGAGTGCTCAAATTCTCCGGCGCTGGTTTTTTAAATCCCACTTTCCCGACCTTGTGTCACATCTTACCTTGTGGGAGGAAGATAAATAGAAGGATTACTGAAATCAACTTCATCGATAGACTTAAATAGGCGACGCTGTAAGGACAGAAAACCCAGTAACAAGATTGAAGAATTAGAGGGTGTAAAAGTATCTACTGTCTATTTCGATCAATGCAACACTTTCGGAGGTGTCTCTGCTTCCATTTTTCCGATGAAATTTTAGTCACCTGTCAAGAGGTTTTCGCTTTAAAACCGAAGGATTGATACTTTGTTAACACCGGAAAACTTGCATGTTCTTTGCATGTATTTGTCGACGAATAGTTGTTTTTTTTTAATAAATTCTTACATACTGTGACGTGTGGCCAATCTTTTTTGATGAACCATTGATTATATGAGTCAATCAAAAAGATGACAGGATTTAAATCTTTTTCGTTTATTATTTATGAACTGTCTCCTTTTATTTAATATTATATATACTCATATACATGTATATACATATATATATACACATAGATATTTACAAATGTATAAATATATACCTATATATATGTATGCAAGCACCTGCATATAGAGGGTGATTCATAAGTCACTTAGCTATTTATTTTTGAAATTCTAAAGTTAAAAAATACGGTAATACAAAACAGAAAGTTTATTCAACAAATTCATTTATGGGAGTTTTATATTACAGCAAATTTTCAAAATTTCCACCTTCGTTCTGCATGCATAGCTCCATTCTTTTTTGCAAGGAATTTACGACTCTTTGTAGCATATTTGATTGATTATGGTGTTGTGCGAAGGAGGCTTTCTGTTCACATCACGTTTCCATAGCAATAATTAGAGAGTAAGATAACAATTATCAAAAGTTCATAGTATGTTTATGATTCATATGGTAATCATTTTAAATAGCTAAGTGAAGTGACTCACCCTGTATATATATATTTTTTTATTCGCTCCGGGGGAAGAAATGACCGTGTTTGTTGACTCAATTCAATTTTTATTTTGTTCAATTCGGATTTAACGGATTCTCCATTTAACCAGCGAACCAGCGAACTTTGATTTGATTTGTACTGCTCAGATCAAGTTTTTTTCAATTTTGAGTGAGTTTATTGAACTTTTTATATTATTTGATTTGATTTATTTATCGTTGTAATAATTAACATAAACATTGGAAACTTTTAACTTCATCGATTGCTGGCGCATCTCACGACTGGACAACTTTTTCAATTCTTTCAATTTCTCGTATTTGGACTGTCACTCATCACCTGGATTAATCTTCAGTCAACCTTCTGGATATCTTTCCTGGTTATGTTTTTTTTTAAATTGTATGACTTGGATGGATTGTATAGATTTAACAAAAAAGTATGTTTTGGGGTTGATATATTTGATGTTATATATTTTTATGTATTTATGTATATATTTTTATATATTTTCAAAGTGTAATTTTATTACCTATAGTAATATCACTGCGGTAATGGTCCTCTGAGGAGAAGAATTATCTTTGAAAACTCATAAGCTAAGGACGTTAAGATACTTTGCTTGAACTTTGAATTCTAATAAAATTTGATTGACACCTTATTTTATTATTTCATTTTATATCACAATATATATATATATATATATATATATATATATATATATATATATATATATATATATATATATATATATATATATATATATATATATGCTAGTTAATGCTAAACTTCTTTCTTACCGCCAGTATACATTTAAACAAGCATGATCTACTTCGGATATCCTAACGGTGAATAAGAAAGAGGACTAATGAATATAGAAGACTGTGTGGATGACACAAGAAAATAGAAAAAGGCATAACCCAGAACACAGAAAGGCAAGCAACACTGAATAGCAGAAAACAAGAAACACTGTCAACATGAACAATACAGCGAACAGCGAAACGAGAAACAAAAAGACGAGAAAGTAAGAATAAGAAGACAAGAGACTAATGAAAACACCTTGATATGGCTACGAAAACGGCACTGGAAGAGAAAAGGGGAATCATAACTGAAAGCTGCACAGAAAAATGTAATTAGAACTAGCAATATCAAAGCGAAATTAGACAAAACTCAGAGAATGTAAACTCTGTGGACAAAGAGACGAAACAGTAAATCACATAAGTGAATGTAGCAAACTAGCATATAAACGAATACAAAAACAGACACGACTGCGTGGAAAAAGGCTGGGAACTATGTAAATTACAGCATTTTTAGTATTACAGATAAGTAGTTCAGATACAAACCGCAGACAGTACTATGTAATAGCTCCAGCCTCGGCTGATACCACACAAATGATCGTAAAGGATCAAAGAGGGTGAAAATACTACGGCTTGGGAAGGCTTATTGCCACCCAAATCCCATAGAAGATCAATGCTCGTTATTAGCGATAAACTAATGGTATACGGCTGTTTCGATAACGCAACATAATTTGTAATGGTTATCAAAATAAGTCGAGAGTACTAGAAATTTAAGGAGACTTGTTATTACTTAGACTTCACGGAACACAACTGGTTATTATGAGTGAGACATCACTGATGATGACCTGGGAAAACTCGTAGTGAGTAAATAATAATAGTAATAATCCTAATTTGAAGATGAGAAGAGAGACACGTAAACACCTGAGCATGTCTACGAAAAGGGCACCTAGACAGAGAAACGGGATCGTTACTGACGGCAGCACAGAAAACGCGACTCAAAGGGACAATAGTAACGCTAAAATAGAACCCACAGGAAAGCAAGAAATGTAGACTCTGTGGACAAAGAGACGAAACGATGAATTGCATAAATGAATGCAGCAAACTAGCAGCAAATTAGCCCATCAAGGCAGTCCATTGAGAACTATGCAAACGTCTGCATTTGAATACGGAGACAAATGGTACCTACACAAACCAGAGACAATATTAGAAAATGAAAAGCACAAAATTATCTGCGAGATGAAGATAAAAACAGTAGCAAAAAGACAGGACGTGATAATAATCGACAAGAAGGAATAAAACCTGCCAAATTGTAGATTTCGCCGTCTCAGCAGACAACAGGATGAAGATAAAGGAGGGAAAAATGATGCCAATACATGAAACTTGCCAGTGAACTGAAAGGAATATGGAACATAAAGAAAATGACTATAATACCAATAAATGTAGTATTA
>OY744529.1:2712500-2717500 GCA_963556195.1 Sepiola atlantica
ATATTTTTGTGGGCATTTACTGTGATAGTTGAGGAGGCTCGGATTATTATTTGTGGGATTTTTATATGTCATGTATTCTGTAGGGTTACTGGAGTCGATTATTACGTCGAGAAAGAGGATTTTATTGTTGATGTTGAATTCGGTTGTGAATGTAAGTACCGAGTCGGTTTCGAGTATTTGCTTGAGTTTTTTTTTAATATTTTCTTGGGATTCTATGGCGATGAAGTAATAAAAAAATAAAATAAATAATAGTAATAATAGTAATAAGAATAAATAATAATGAGTAAATTAATAATAGTTATAATAAGAATTAATAAAATAAAAAACGATAAAACCAAATACACAAACAGATAGAATAAAATCAACTCAACCACACACCCTCTCTTTTCTTTCATTCGCCTATTACGATACCTATAAAACATTAAATCAAGTCTTCCTATAAAAAAAAACTACCCCTGGAGACGACTAAGAGAGTCGAAAGCGCTCGAATTAAGAACAATCGGGGAATACTCTACGGACTGCCATCTGAAACCAGAAAGATTTGAGAACGGTTTGAGAACCTTCTGAAGAAGATTTACAAACGAGAAAGTTCCGTGGCGTTCAACAACGCTTGCTTGGATAATATATATATATGTATGTATTATATTGGGTGTATTTTGGCAGCATATTTTCGTATAGGCAAACTGTAGCAATCCTCATGTAGGTCCCAGGGAAACCAGGTTAGGGTTGCACCGTATATTATCCATTAGGTATTGAACCCAGAGTGTTCCAGTTAGAAAATGGATACATATAACTTTTGTTACGCGACGTATGCAAATGAGGCTTGGTTTGCATGGGCTGATTCTCCTTGTGATAAAAAGCGTAGGCACTTTGCTCCGGCGATCTGGTGGAGAAAAGTGTGTGTCTGTTACGTTATTCTTATCGGTTTGTATCTTTTTTTTTGGCGAGTTTTGTTAAAAGTTATTCGGTCTCTTTCTTTTTTAGACGAATTATTTCGTGGACGTTTAAAAACCCCTTTTTTTCTTTTTTTCTCTTTTTTTCTCTTTTTTGTTTCCCTCATATGTCAGCTTCATGCCCTGTGCCAAAGGAAAATAAGACTAAGGAAATGGGGTAGCTACCTTCCCAACAACCTGGGATGTCGGGCTGGACACCCCCCCCCCCCGGCAGTTAACATCAATCTTGAAGAATTCCGAGCGAAAATGGAGAATTATAAAAGTAAAATTACTGACACCGGACTCATTATTGACTTGCCAAGATTGGAAGAAATACAAAGAAAGACACTTACCATGTTCGTCGTAGACAGGCGAACAAACACCGCTATACGAGCATCTGTAGAAATAATGACAAAGTTGCTAGCTACGGTAAGCCATAGGTAAGTTAAAATAATCAAAACTTGCAGATACAATTACTAGTCTGCACTTTTCGCATCGGATACTTAATGTATGATACTCGCCAAAAATGAAAATAATCACTCAAGATTATATACTAAGAATGGAGCACTTGGGTCGGGAAGAACTACAATCACGGTATTTCATGTTCCCTTCTATATTGAAGGTGAACACATCGGCTCATTCTTGACCAGGTACGGAGAACTGATTTCAGTGTCTTGCGACCATTACCTTTCGATTTCGAGATCCCTTATTATATCGAGATAGGATACGAGAAGCTGCCAGTTATGGTCACAGGTAGACGACCTGCCTGTTGGACTTGCAATGGCATAAGGCATCTTACGCTTGACTGCCCTGAACGATAGAAAACGACAAACAACCCCCAAAACAAGGTTGGGGACCATATAAGGCCCAGAATTGGCTTTTTTATTACCAGAGTCCCCCAAAAAATCTCCAGAAAAAGAAAGGCCCGAAAAGGAATTCCTAGATCGTATTGAATCAGACAAAGAGGGGGATAGATGAACGCTAGTCCAAGGGAAAAAACTCACGGAAGACTCGCCCTTTGAACAAATGAGAAAAGAGGAAGAATATAATATGTCGAACGATCCAGGACAAGAATCATATGTAGAAGCTATACAACTCAACAAAAAACTAAAAGAAAAAGACACACCTCAGCCTTAGCTCTCCCCCCAAACACAGCGCAGCAAAGTGGCCCCATAGTCCAACCCCAAAAATACGCCCACAATATCGCCTGTTTCCCCACCTACAAAACCCACCCCACCCTAGAAGATGCCGCCTCTAGTCATCGTTCCTATCAAAAAACAGGAATATAATCTGATTCCATTAAGTTCGACTCCTAAAAAAGCCAAAATCGACTCCAAGAAATTCCCAGTTCGTTTCTCCTCATCAGACCCCCAAAAACACGCCGCCTGCCTCCCCTAAGAAAACACCAGTGTTCCCTCACCCTTCCCCGCTTCTCAAGCACGCTCTGAAGACTACCCCCCTTTCTCCCCAATAAAAACGGATTTAAACATTCCCCCTCCACCGTCCCAAATGTGTGAAAATGTAACTGCCCCCGTCAAAAGAAAAGAGGAGAAAAAGACAACTCTTCTACCCATATGAATATATATATAGAATTTCAGCAGAGGTTATATCAAGGGCGAAGGGACATCACTTCGCTGATGTGAAGACGATGCTCGCTTTTATGGAGGGGGGGAAGTCCATTGAAAACCCCTACAACTTTCTCAATGCCCCCCGAGTATTGACTGTTGTACGCCCTCGTGATGATGCAAAGGCTTTATGCTGAATGCTAGAGGAGGCCAACCTCACTTTCGACATCTACCACAAAATTAGCTAGTCATAAAGACCCAAATTTAAGAATTTTAAGAACATCATGTCATGAGGGGCTCCACATACTTTTACACCCCTGTATAGTGCAGCAAAATTAATATCCCCCCTTGATATCGCCGCCTTGTTCCAAGATGGCATCATCAACACTGCGATGGGCACTTATTCTATGGAAAAGGCAGTCGGCACCTTGAGCCCATTAATGTTCGTTGGAGAAACTCAACCCTAAGATACTACAATACCACTCTTTTGATGGCCGGTTCTTGAAAATTGCGAGTATGGCAGGACCTTTAAAGCCTTGGAGCGGATGTATGCTGTATTCAGGAAACTCACTTAATGCAAAGGTGATTATTTGAGTGCCTTGTCTAGGGATTTCCACGTCTAGTCAGCGTTCTTCAATTCTAATTCTAGAGGGGTTTCCTGAATTGTGAAGCGAACTTTAGATACGTCGTGTGACCCTTGTTTCATGGATTTGGAAATAAGGCTTTGGGTTCTGGATGTTACCATAAAAGATAAGGCGTATTGATTGATTGGGGTTTATGCGCCAAATTACCATGCTGAGCGTACTCCCTATTTTCGGCGAATCGAACAGTCCATGAACACACCTCGTTCAGTTATTTTAGCGGGAAACTGGAACGCTGTCCTGGATCCCGATATAGATCGCACGGGTAATCTTTTTAGGAGTACTAACACAGATCGCGATGCTAGAACATTTCTCGATACGTTTGATCGTATCGATAAATTCCGAAATGAAAACCCCGTGATATAGTATAGACTTGGATATCTAGTCGCGGCTCCGGTTCAGTACAGCTTTCGAGTTATATTGACCGGTCTTTAATTAGGAGAGTCGACGTAGGTTAATTAGAGTGTCCAAGTTTTCATAATATAGTTTACTCCGATCATAGACTTGTTTCCTGTACGTGTAAACTTAGATAGCCGTAAACCTAGGTTAGCTGGATACTGGTAACTTAACACTTCGTTGTTCAGTGTGATGGGTTACCGGGAACAGCCAGTACTAATATATCAGCGGGAAATGACGGGGGATATAATTCGGAATAAGTTTTGGGTGAAGTTTAAGAAAATCATTAAGTCTTTTTCTACTGACTTTAGTCGACGACTCAACCTAGAAGCTAGGGCAGCAAAAGCGACACTAGAATTTAGATTAGAAGCGACACTAGAATCTTGATTAGATCGGGCGGGGTGGTGGTTGATAGTACTAATGTTACTATAATTAAGACGAAGCTCGTCTCTTTGACTATCAACGAAAACGATACTTCTTTAATTAGGGATAGTTAAAAGAAAATGCCTCAAGAGGCGAAAAATATGGCCGCTGAATTGCGTGCAGAGGAGCATCGACGCGCTACCGATTGACATATCGCATGTGTCACATTGCTGGACGGACGTACCGTGATCACAATCGAAGGTATTTTGGAGGCGTTTTGTTCTCACTTCAAGGATATATTCACCAGATAGCCCGGTCTGTCTTTAGCGCATTTCGACCCTTTTGCCCTACGAGCTGTATTTAAAGTTGTCGCACATTTTTGTACCCTTGCTGGCAGTTTTATTTAACGCTTGGTTTAAGAAGGGGTTAATACCTTAGTACTTTTCTAAGGGGATTGTGAAATTGTTACGCAAAAGCAAAGATAGTGGAGATGGGATAAATAATTTTCGGCCCTTAACTATGCTAAACACAGATTTTGGCCAAGATTTTAGAAAATCACCTGTATGGTGTTTTGGCTGGTCTGATTAGCCCCAAACGAACTAGTTCTTTGAAGGGTAGGACCATTCAAGATAATTTACATGCGATACGCTTAATCATTGAGAAGGTCGACACAGAAGCTGTGCTGATCAATTTAGATCAGTCCAAAGCATTCGATAGGGTGGATCATCTTTACTTGAAGGCTGTTTTTTCATCGGCTGGTTTTGGCCCGCAGTTTCGCTCCTAGATTCGCCTCCTTTATGCAAACCCCGGTACGTTGGTTGAAGTGAATGGTATGAGGTTAGCGCCCTCCAGATTATTCAGATCTTTTCCTCAGGGTTGTCCGCTTTCACCGATGCTCTATGCGCTTATGTTGGAATCTTTTCTTTACAGGGTTAGGGTGAACCCGGTCCTACGCGGGGTTACTTTGCCAGGTGATTGCACCGCATTGAAGTACTATGCCTATGCCGACGACGTAACAGTGCTTGTAATGAGCAGTTCCCAGATTAGTGTCGTCGACAGAGAAATCAGAATGTATGTAACGGTAACAGGGGCCAAAATTAACT
>OY744529.1:2727500-2957500 GCA_963556195.1 Sepiola atlantica
TATATATATATATATATATATATATATATATATATATATATATATATATATATATATATATATATATAGTCTCGGAAGTTTCTCAACCATTAAAACTATATAAGAAAAAAAAACAAAAAAAAACATGTTAGTCCCAAGTCGTCTAGTAGAGAATCACTCATGTAAGTCAATTTATTTTTCTAGTTACTATATTAGTTTGCTTACAAAAATTTACACTAGACTTAACATTATTTAAGGGATCATCAGTTGTTTACCATGAAAAACTGTTTCGGGAATTTAAAAACAAAACAGTATGTTATTTCATGGCTTCCCAGCAGAGTTGATCATACACCACTTCCCTTAAAAGACAAAAACATAAACGTTCCGTATATTAGATCTAAGTTTTGTTCCAGATAACTTATATTAGTTATTAAAAAATGTCCTCCTTACCTGTGTTTTTCGTCTGTGTCTAATAGAATGTATCCGTTGATTACGCAAATGTTGTTATATTTTAAAGTGTTCGGACGAATCTATTGCACTACTTTTTAGGTGAATTTATAGTTTAATGTATTTTTAGTTTTAGTTTTATATTAAAAATACTTTATATATATATATATATATATATATATATATATATATATATATATATATATATATATATAGGTGTGAGAGTGTGTTTTCGTAGTTTTTCAACTTTTAAAAATATATTTAAAAAAACTTTAAAATATTTAGTCTCAAGTTCTTCGTTGGAAAATTCCTTTGCTGGTAAATCAATTCATCTCTAGCAATCACTACGTTAGTTAGCTTCCAATAATTTACGTTAGTCTTAATGTTATGGTAGGGATAATCAGGTCGCTACCATGAAAATATACACGATGGCGATACTTATAGCAGGTCTGGCAAACATGTGATATGGGGGAGGGGTTGACATGTGAAGACGAAAATTACTACATAATAATTATTGTAAAAGTTTTAGTAAGACATTTTTTAGTAATGCTCAGTAACTAGTTAATTAGCCACTATATATATTATTAGGAATTATAGATTCATTACCATGAAATAAAACCATTAGTTAAACCATTGCATGTACGTTCAATTGCATAACTAGTATTCCTTGTTAATGATTTAATTATTTCTTTGATTCCTTTCCATTTTAGTGTCTATTTTCCAAAATTAAAATGAAATATAAGGTTATCATCATTTAAATTTGATATCACTTTTTTCAGTGGATCATTTTTCTTAATGTTCCCATTAATTTCTTTAACACTGCAAATTTTCCAAAATGTCAAAAGCTTATCAATAAAATTAACCTTTTGTTCATTTAATAATGAATGCAATTTAATTGATGCTACAATTTGATCACAAAAAAAGTTTAAACAATGGACAACCTTTTATCGCTTAACAGGTTTTGGGCAAACTGCCACATAAGTTAGTTAAGATAATTTAACAAACTGAGTTGTTTTCATGTTTGTAAAGACTTTTTTAACCTTGAAACCGGTGTCTTTATGTAAAAAGAATGTTAAAAGTTTATTTTTATATGAAAAGTCTTTTTTTAAATTTAACATTTGTCAAAATATTTTTATACAAGAAAAGCAATGGCCACCTGCGATATAAACATCCAATACTCAACAATTTAAAAAGTAAATTAGAAGTTTTCATAACAGTAAATGAATTTAAGAGCAACAGTCAATGTTATACAAATTTGGGGGGAATACCAAGCTAAATGAGCGAGTAGGTCTAACGACGGGGTTGGTTAGAATTCTTTGATATACTAGTTTAATACGTTTTCCCATTTCGTTGATATTACTCCCAAACGCTGTTCGCACTTGGTACGTTAACTTCAGAAAAATGATAGATGCCATTGCGATAACGGTGAATGGGCATTAAATTCAGAAAAGGTTCATCGGTATCGATTGTCTCGGCTGGATTACTAAAATAAATCGTCAAACAATCTGCGAGCAATATATTATGACTCAGTTTTTCTGAAACAAAACATATTACATAAGACTATATATATATATATATATATATATATATATATATATATATATATATATATATATATATTCAAAAGAAGCTTTGCGTTAGTTAAAATAAATAAATAAATAAAAAATTTAAATAAAGAAAAAAAAGGAAAATGCGGTTTAAATTCCCAGAGAAACTAACTAAATCCGAAATATTGCAGACTAAACATTCGTTGGAAAATTCATAAATAAAAAAAATATAATAGTAAGTAAATGAAATAAAAACCGGGAATAAAATATCTAACAGTGAAACAAAAACAGGAGACCTTAACGTAAGTGTCTAATATTAACACGGGGATCATCAGCTGTTTACCATGTAACTGTTTCGGAGATTTAAAAACAGGACAGTTATAATATTCATGGCTCTCCAATGGTACTGACTAAACTACCATTTTCCCAATAATCAAGTGTAGAAATAATTCAGCTTACAATTTCACTTATATATACATAAATAAATAATAATAATAAAATAATAATAATAATATATTACCCTTAAGACTACCGTGTGATATGGTAATTTGCATATCAAATACATTAGAAACAACAACAATAATAATAATAATAATAATAATAATAATAATAATAATAATAATAATAATAATAATAATAATAATAATAATACTATCAAAACACTACACCCAAGCACCATTCTGCGATATGGTAGCTAGCAATAAAATTATATAGGAATTAAAGTTGCATTAATATATATATATATATATATATATATATATATATATATATATATATATATATATATATATATATATATATATATATTGTGAGTGTGTATGTGTGCAAAATAAAAAAGGAAAACTGCAAATTGTTTACATATTCATCAACGTTTCGTCTTTATTTCAAAACATTTTCAAGAAGTCAGATTTGAACTGACCGAAATATGTCTGCAAGTCTGAAGCAAAATAATGTTTTTTCATAACTAAATATCAGGTTGGAAAGAAAGTAATGTCGTATTATTTACTTCATCAATTTGCCGCCTCCTAAGGCTAAGTTGTACACAGTTCTAGAGTTTTTGGTGAATTGGTGTCTTAATATCTAGCTTAGTCTTTCAGATATAGTAATTAGTTGGAAAATATTAAGTTTAACGGTCTCAGCCGTCAAAAAATGGGTATTAGTGAGGAGCATCTGAGACATTGCATTCTCTATGAATTCAAAAAAGGAAACTCAGCTGCAGAAGCTACAAGGAATATTGGACCTGTCTATGGGATAAATGTTCTGAATGATAGAAAATGTCAACAGTGGTTTGCAAAATATTCTTCTGGAGACTTTAACTTCTCAGATCGGCGACGTTCGGGAAGGCCAAAATCAATTGATAAGGACGCCATTAAATACACTGTGGAGCTCAATCCAAAGTTAACCAGAAAAGAATTAGCTCAACAATTCAATACAACACATACCACAATTATTTCATGCCTTCACGAGTTAGGAAAAGTTTAAAAAAACTTGAACTCTGGGTTCCCCACTATTTGACCGACGCTCAACGAAATCAAAGATTGACTGTTTGCACATCTTTGCTTTCCAGTAATCATCGAGAACCATTTTGCAAAAAATTGTGACTGGAGATGAAAAATAGGTTATTTACAAGAATGCCTAATGCAAAAGACAATGGTTAGACCGAAACCAAAGTCCACAGCCTGTTCCTAAACAAAGACTACATCCAAAGAAGCTTATTTTCTCTTTATGGTGGGACTGATTCATGAGTTACTGGAGCCTAATCACAGCAGTAAAATATAGTTCGCAGGTTGATAATCTAAGAATAGGTCTATCAAAGAAACGACCAGCATTACTCAATAGGAAGGGTGTAGTGTTTCAGCATGATAACGCGAGACCTCACACAGCAAAACTCACTCAGAAAAAGGTCAGGAGTTTCAATTGGGAAGGGTTTTCTCATCCGCCCTATTCACATTGCTTCATCCAACTATTATCTTTTTCCGATCGTTGCAGCATCACTTAAAGAATAACATTTATGAAAATGACTACCAACTCAAAAATGACTTAAATTTGTTTTTCTCTAAAAAAATCAGAGAAATCTTTTGAAGAAGGCATCAAGAAGCTAGTTGATCGTTGGACAAAAGTCATAGAAAATGAAGGAAATTATTGTAAATATTAAAAATGCCCTAATGTGAATGTTTCAGATGAAATAAATGCGTTGGACGAAAAGGACATTACTTTCTGTTCAACCAGATTTTATTGAGAACTTTTATATAAACACAGTAATGATTCACTGGATTTTACCTCTGTGGGTTTGAAATTACCTGAATTATGTATATATATATATATATATATATATATATATATATATATATATATGAGTTGGTTATATTTCTATATTTGTGTGTGTATATCTGTGTTTGTGTATAGCTACTGTCACTGCCACTCCCTCTGTGTGCTTAAGACGAAAGGAAACTTCCATGGGTAAAGTTTATTTTCTAGAACTGCCCGTCTGTGGAACACAGTGCCGCAGGACTGCATCCCATCCGACTACAATATGGTCGTCTTCAATTTCAATGTAAACAAGTTCTTGTTGAATTGTCTCCGCAAATAATGTATGCCCTGTTACAACCATTGCGACTGCGATGTTGTCTAACCGTCCATCAGTGATTGTTTATTTATATATATATTTATTTATTTATATATTGATTTTTTATTTACATATTGATTTTTGATTTTTTATTTATATATTGATTTTATTTATATATCGAATTTTTATTTATATATTGATTTTTTATTTATTTATATATTGATTTTTTTTATTTATATATTGATATTTTAATTATATATCGATTTTTTATTTATTATCGATTTTTAATTTATTATTGATTTTTTATTTATATATCGATTTTTTATTTTTATATTTATATTTATTTATATTTATATTTTTACTTTAATTTGATATTTATTAATTGAAACCATCGTGAAATATATATACATATATATATTTTATATAATAATAAATAGTTACCTCCCCTTTTTTAGATAATTTAATTAATTAGTTACGTACCTTTAACCATGTTCTATATATAAATAATATTTTATTTACTCTTAATTAATTTTTTTATTATTATAAATTTTATTTTATTTTATTTTATTTTCCCTTCTTTCTTTCTTTCTTTCTTTCTCTCTTTTCTTTCTTTCTTTCTTTCTTTCTCTCTTGTTCTGCACTTCTAAATATAGAATCTCTTACTTAACGGCTATTTTTCTGATTTAAGCGTCTCACCGGCCCTTCATTTCAAATTATTTGTGCATAGCGTTTTATAACGGTTATAAATGTTTTTTGAAGAAATTCCATCATTTTACTATTTCAGACTATGCTGACGAAGACGGAATCGGGGATTTAAACCCTTTTCTTGTCAGAAACCACTGGTCCATGTCTGATTCAAATCTGTATTTAAAAATAATATATATATATATATATATATATATATATATATATATATATATATATATATATATATATATATATATATATATATCCTCCACTCTGAACGTTTTTTCCTTTTTTTCTGTCAAGTTTTTCAGGGTGTTTACACATAATCGCCTAAAATAGCAGAATCTCATTTCAGAGGTGGTGATTTAGTTGATGGTGTTGTCGATTATCCTTTTTAATTGTCTCCTCACGATTGCAGTATTAGATACGATGTTGATAGTTAATGTGGGGAATCCAGCTCTCTAAAACGGGGCACTTTGGATTGGGACCAACAATAAAAATAATTGCCTCATCTAGGTAGATTTCTTGTCAGGACAGAAAAGATGAAGTGTAGTATCAGAACAAACACTACACTTTGAATTATTTATTTGTTAAAAATATAATATATATTTTGATAAGGTAGGCACAAGGATGTTGTTTTGTTAAACAAAATTGTACAAAGGAAATGCTGACACAATGATGTTGTTTTGCTAAAAGAAATTGTACTAGCCAATAACAAAAATGAAAGGAAAGTTTGTTATCTAATTGAGAACATTTATAATTAAACCTAAACAATGATACAATTTAACAATTATGATTAAACCTAAAATGTGTCCGATGAGAAAAATGTGTAATTTTTGGCTTCATTTTTTCTAGGTTTCTCTATAATTGAGATATCATTATTGTCATTCATTATTAAATAATAATACATACAATAGAGTTAAGTTCGTAAAACCAAATCATAAACAAAAACATACAATATTTTCTTAATATTTAGTTTATTAATTTTTTTAAATTTATTTTCAAACAAATATATTTAAAAAAATTAAGAAATATAATCCTGTTTATCCTCCCTTTGAAAATAGTTAAGTAAATTTATTTACGAAGAATTGTTTGATCTTTAAGATGAAAATAAATATTCATCAATTAATGATGAAAGTTGGTTTTATCTAGAAAAAAGTTTATTAATTTTATTTTGTTATTTATAACTTATCAGTGAGATAGAAAACATGAATATATCAGGTTTTTATGGATTGTTTCTAGCGCAATGTTAAACTACAAAAACTGACGTACACAATTTTTTAGTTCATTTTTTAACATAACTTTGATATATTTGAATCGTAATTGTATCGGAATCGGGAATTTAAGACAGAATCGGTAATTTTATCGGAATCGGGGAAAATAATGGAATCACCCCATCACTAGTTTCTACAACCCTTTTTGAAAATGCAGACTCATATTTTTGTGAAATTCTAACCATAGATATTATACATCAATTAAGATTTATTTTTCCAAATTTCAGTTTCTTTGGAGTATTTTAAAATATTTTATGGAGTATTTAAAAATATTTTATTGGAACAACCTCCGATTTCAAATATATCAGATAAGCATTGAATTTGATCTATAGTAATTAAACCCATTCAAAAAGATTCCCTGACTTTCAATTCCTTCTCAAAACTACTTAGGATCAAACCTTAAATTTTAGACATTTTCTAGAGTCAAAATCATATAATAAATTTTGATCAAAACTAGAATAGTCATTCTTGACATAAGGTTTAGTATAATTATATCTTGAGTTTAATCTTCGTAATCGATAATAATAAAGATGGTTCATCGGTGTATACTTTTTTTTCATATTTGTAATTACTTTTTTCTTTTATTCTATCTCGTAACAGCATCAAATTCACAACGTGTCTGTCCATCAATCTCATATAGATTGCTTCCGGTCAAATCATGAACGACTTACATAGTTATTTCATTAAATCACTAATTGTTTCTAATTTAAATTTTAACTATCATTCTAATTAGTTATCATTATTTTCACTATCATTCTGCTAGGTAATCTATAATTATTTTTATATTAAAATAAAATTACGTAATTTAATATTTATTCAATTATCACTTACGATAATATCTACGGTTTGCTAGAAGCATTTTAGCGAGAAAAAATAGACATTCAGAATGGACATATTAAAGGGTGATACATTTGTCAGAGTTACTTCTCTTATATTCGATTTGGAGAGTTACGTCCCTTTGACATCCCAGAGAGTATTACATTCTGTGATGACGTTATTATTTTCAACTCCTACTAAATGTTCAATCCTCTTCTTCCAATTGTAAAAAGTAAATAAATAATAAATCCTTTACCATACTAAATTTCCTCATTCAAATTCTTCCTCATATTTTTGTTTTTTAACCTACTTTCACATATTCAAATTTACACCTACTCAGTTAACCCGACACGGTCACTTTAATGGCAACGAGGGTGAGATAAATAAACAGCCGAACATCTTTTTACAACTTCACAAAAATTATTAAAAAAATAAATTATTTGAAACGAAAATCATTACAAAAGGTATGGCGATTTCGCCAGACTTATTTGAAAAGTGTTTAACAAATAAACAAAAGTTATTTGATGAATCACAAATCAGGGTTTTAAAACACTTTTTACGACGTTCAACCAAAACCATAGATAACAGCAAAATAACCAATGATTTTGCAAACACTAAAGACTTCGTCGAGGATGAACATCGATGATTAACTTTTGATTCATGGTTTTCACGTTTGAAAGACATTTGTTCAACCGAATGTACCCATATTGACGATTTCACAAAATAACGTTCCTTAGTAAAAAAAAAAAATTAGGAGCAGATGAATATAATCGTTACATAAATTGTATTCTTTCCTAAACAAGTTGAAGATGTGTCCTTCTCTGAGACAATTGACCAACTTACAGACATTTTAAACATTCAGCCTGGTGATACCAGATCAGGCTGCCCTGTGGCTCCCTGAGACGAAATTCACCTACATTGACGTTTTTTTTTTTTTTTTTTTTTTTTTTTGTAAAACTTAATTATGTTCTACAAAACCAAAAACAAAAACAACAGCCCCTCTCCCTTTCTCCCTCCCCTTTTTTATTTTATTTTTAGAACTTGAAGCATAAATCTTTTACTATAATGACCAGATTCGGCATTAAATAACCCAAAAAGGGTTGATATGCCGTAAAACAAAACTACCAAACCAAAAACGATGATTAAACATTTGAAGATATAAAGAACTTGAAGCATAAAAACTTTTACTATAATGACCAGATTCGGCATTAAATAACCCAAAAAGGGTTGATATGCCGTAAAACAAAACTACCAAACCATACCAAACATTCAGCAATCGTTATTCAACGTCCGCAAAAATTGGTTAAAACTGACAAAAATGATGCTGATGATTACATTACTTCTGCCGGTAAAGTAAATCTTAAATGCCAAAGATTTCAAATGAAATCCCCCACAGATTATCAAGTTAAATGTCTTATATTTATTTCTAGACTTCAATCTCCACAAGAGTCAGACATTCGAATACAGTTACTCTCAAGACTGGGCCAAGATAAAGATGTCACAGTTTAAGTTCTCACTACAGAATGTTAACGTTTATTCAGCCTAACACGCGACACAATGATGGTTCAACAATTTAATAATCCATCCACAACAAACAGTGTCCAAACAAAGACTAATAAACATCCAGCAAGTAAAATCCCTCCAAGTGCTTGTTGGAATTGTAGTGTAATGCATTGTTCACGTGTTTGCCTATTCAAAAGACATAAATGTCAGGAATGCTTCAATTTCGGACACAAAGAAGAATTTTGTAATCCTCAAAAAAGCAAAAACACACACACAAGTCAACTCAATTAAATTTCAATTTGACACGGCTTCGGATAGTACCCTCATCTCGCGATTCGCGTGGGAAAACATTGAGAAGCCGGAGTTAACGCGGCATATAACTCGAAGTGCCTCAGGCGACACAATTCAGTCGACGGGTGAATTGAGTTTCAATGTGTGTTTTGATTTTAAAAAAACATTGACTGGAACATGCTATTTCTCCGATAATTCTAATTGAATTTTTGGGTTTTGAACTGCATATAGAATTTAGGACTTTTCGATATTCGTCTCAAGCGTGTTTTAACACTCTAAATATTTCATCATTTTCTGACATAAACAATTTACTCCAGTCTAAATTTTTAAATATTTTTCAGGATAGTTTAGGATTTTGCACTAAATCAAAAGCAACTCTCAAATAAATGTTTGATGCAAAACCTATTTTCAGACACAAACTTCCAATACCCTATGCTGCACTAGATAGAATGAATCAGGAGTTCGAACATTTGCACCGAGCAAGATCATCATAACCAACTTATTATTCTGCTCGTGTAGCTCCTATTGTCATGGTTTAAAGGGGAATGGAAGAGAACGAATATGTGCCGATTATTCCACAGGATTAAACAAATGTTTAAGTGCCCACCAGTACCCTAAATCTTTGTCCAAAAAATCTTTTCGCCAAATAAAATGGTAGAATTTGTTTTGCGAAAATTGATTTTTGAGATGCTTTCCTGCAGTTGTAGGTTTATGAGGAGTCAAAAGATCTTCTCACAATCAACACTCACAAGGGACTGTTTAGATTCAACCGGCTTCCATTCGGAGTCAAACTAGCAAACAATGGATGCAATGTTAACATGATTGACAGGAGTTGCAGAATTCATCGACAATATCATCACAACAAAAACTATTAGAACGTTGATTTTTTCATTTGAAAAAATTCAGCAGTATTGATTCTATGTAAGGCAGAAAATTTGATTTTTTCAAACACAAATTAAATACCTAGGATTTATTTTTGACAAAAATGGTCAGACCCAGAAAATATTTGATCCATAAAAAAATGCCGCCACCGGCTAATATTAAAACATTACGCTATTTCCTTGGCATTGTTAGCCATTACAGTGCATTTTTGCCAGGACTTCATCGAGTTAGTGCACAACTCAACAAACTTTTTAATGTAACATGGAAATGGGCTACTGAGTGTACAATGTGTCTTTAATAAGATTAAATCTTAACTTTCCTCAGATATGTGGCTCACAGACTTCAAACCATAGATATTATTGTTGTTTCTGATGCATCTTATTATGGTGTTGGAGCTGTCATTTCACATAGCTTTCCCGGTGGTAGCAAAAAGAAATAGCTCATGCATCCAAGTTACTGACATTTGCCGAACGAAACTATAGTCAGATAGAGCATTGGTAATAATTTTTGCTACAAAAAATTTCACAAGATGAAATATGGATGTCACTTTACCTGGATCACAGATCATAAACCCCTTGTTATCATTTTCAGATCCAAGAAATGTATCCCTGTCTACACTGCTAACCCTCTGCACAGATGAGCCACTATGCTGTTGGATTATGATTTCTCCATCGGATACTATTTAACTGGTGCAATCGGATATGCAGTGCTTTATCCAGACTTATGGATAAGCAAACTAAAGCCACAAAAAATCCAGTCATTTCAGCATTATCTGTGGAACCAAAAATTTGTTCAGTCTACACATCAACTGTCAAATCACTGCCAGTTACTTCACAAATGATTCGGGATGCTACAGCTTCTGATCCCTTACTCAAATCAGTGTTGCACTTCTATCGTACAAAATGGCCTACAGTATGTAAAGACAAAAACCTTCAACTTTTTTTCAACACCAATCATCATTGTCGTAAGTTTATGGTTGTATTCTATTTGGAGAACGTGTTAATGTTTCTTTAAAATTGCAAAATTGTGTCTTAGAACAATTTTACTTTGGACATCAAGGTGTTAGCCGAATGAAAACCTTAGCACGTAGCTCTGTCTATTGGCCAAACATGGACAAACAATTAGAGGAACTGAGCCCAAACTGTTCAAAATGTCAGTTAGTTGCAAAAGCTCCGAGTAAAGCTAACTTTTTTCATTAACCTATTCCAGATTCACCCTGGTCACGTCTTCATATTGACTTTGCAGAAACCATTGATAGAAAATGTTTTCTACTACAAGTAGATGCATACAGTAAATGGCCTGAGATTTTTACAATGAACCGCATTACCTCTGAGGTAAGATTCTTAAAATTTCAACATATTTTTAGCAGATTTGGAGTACCAAAGACTATAGTTTCCGACAATAGTACTGCATTCACTTCAGCAAAATTTACAAATTTCTGCAAACACATCCGTACTCCACCTTTTCACCTCAGTCCAACAGCCGGGTCAAACGTTTCGTGAATACATTTAAAAGAGCACTCTTGAAACTAACAGCGGAAGGAATCCGTCTAGGAATACTAGAGATGTTCCTTGCAAGTTAGAGAACTATTCCAAACACAAAAGTGGAAATGTCATTTATGACGTCAATGTGCAGTCTTCTGTTTGGGGTCGACATGCAAACCAGTTGCGACCCTCACATTTAACAGAAACTGACATGCAAGGCACACAAAATACACAAGATACTTTCCCATTGCAGATACTGTTCGATACATCCGATTTGCCTCAACAACTCACCCCAGTCATCCAAAAGGAAAAAAAACGCTAAGTAAACTGAAGACATTACCAAGAAGGACTGTACGCATACAAAATCGTTTGAGTCCAATGCACATCAGACCACGTTAAAAATACACAAAGCTAAAAAGGGGAGGTGTAACATAACCGGTATCTTTCATTATTCTAACTTTTTACAGTTTTTTTTTTTATTCTGATGCATTTTCTTCGTGCATTTTTTTGTGGGGGGGGGGGGAGGAACTTATGCAATTTATTTGACAGCAATACTTTACTTATCCGGGTCTCGCTGTGTACATTAACCTACTCATTTACGTTTTTTTACTAATCGTATTTTTTTTTTTGGTTTTTCGACTTTTCTTTGATTGTGTCGCTTTGTGCCCAGTGTGACCTTCTAATCCTATTCTCGAATAACCGAAGACACTTTCCAGACAGTAAAGCAAAACACTATTAAACTCTAAACTAGCGGTCACACTGATATAGCGTCCGATTACCACTTTGTCATATTTTGTTTCATCTTATTTCGGGACAAACTAGGCTGCCCAGGCAATTTTTAAATGGCCAGAGTGCTCACCTCTCGAGCGCTGGCTTTTCAAACCCCACTTTCTCGACCCGATCTTGGGTCACATCTTACTTGTGGGAGTAAGATAAAACTGGCCTTGTGCCTAACTCCTGGGGAGGAGTAAATAAAACTACGCTTCCTTTCTTGTTTTTTCTATTTTTTGTTCGCTTTCCTACATTGACACGTTTTCATTTGTTTGTCGTCTTTTCTGTCTAGTGTCACCTTCTTTCTATTTGTTTTCATTTTAGCGGAGGGTGGCACAATACACCACATTTAAAAGTAGTTGCGAAAAGGTTGACATAATTCGGCATGTTTAACTGAAGACTGATTACATGATTACATGATTACATGATTACGATAATTCTGATTTAATAAAACTCAACGTGGCTCAGTTGGTAAAGCGCCGGGCAACAGTCACTCAGGTCTTGGTTTCGAATCTCGCTAGGTTGAGGCACATAGAAATGTCGTGGAAATGACAAAACACGTGTCTTGTGATATATATATATATATATATATATATATATTAAATGTTGAATTAAATATACATGTATTATATTTGTTTCTATAGATGTTAATCCATTGAAACTCCTAGTCGTTATATATATATATATATATATATATTACGACTAGCGATAATAGCTTACTAATAAAAGTGAAGATTTCTCAATTTCTGAAAAACTTTAACATCATTAGCGAAAGTTACACTCAAAGCAGAAGTTAGTATTAAAAAAAGATATTTATTGAAATCATTTTTTATTCCTCATCGGAATAATAGCTATATTACATCTGATTATATTTCTTTATTGGTGTAAATAAATAATAAAAAAATACCAAATTAGGATCACTTGAGAATTAAATATAAAAATAGTTGTAATAACCCAATATAGTTACGAAATTACTTTATTATTATATATATATTTTATTTACGATACTCATAATTATGTGTACACAATTCAACGTTGGCTACTGTCGAAGAACATTTATGTCTGTGTATACTTTAAAACTGACACCGCCATCAAACACTATTTAAAATAAGTTAGATTCAAAAATGTAATAGAGAAAAGAATTGATCTACATCACATGTTGAGTTATATTAAGTAATATATATGTCAAAATTCTAAACTATTAAATTTATTATGAATTATGGAATTTGCATTCAAGGAAACAGAGTTGTGTAAGGTAGGCACATTTAAAAACTAGAAATCAAAAAAAATTAAATTTAAAACTAATGCTATATGTATTGCTTATATCTGTTTTGCGAAAGGGTATTCTACTAGTATATACAGGGTGGGCAAAAATAAGGGTCCTATTTTTAAAAATTCATAACTTTTTTATTTATTGATTTTTTTAATTTTTTTTTTTAGAATAAGTAAAGGACCCCTTCCGAAGCAAGCATGAGCCGTATTAGCCCTAAGGAATGTACCCTCATTTAGAAAACATTATTTTTGCTTAAAAAACTCAAAACAGTGTAAAAAACAATACTTTAGTTTTTGTAAGTTTTAAGAAGTGTTTTTCGGCTAAAATTTGTTTTGTTTATTTCAAAAAATCTCGGAAGGGTCAGTCTACACACACATAAAGTTTGGTGAGTTTAACTTTTATTTTGTGGAAGTTATTCAAATTCAAGTTATTCAAATTTAAAGATAGGACCCTTATTTTGGCCCACCCTGTATAATGTAAGTATGTGTATATATTTAAAATGCCTGGTAAAATTATAAACTATTTAATTATGAATTATATATTTTAGGCAACATAGTAACGTAGGCACATTATTCATGATTTTCTTGTAAAATGTACTATTACGGGGGTGGTACGGAACCCATACTATTACCCCCCTCCCCACAAAAAAGAAAAAACATTAAAATGTAAAACTGATACCATATTTATTGCTTTTACTCGTCTTCAGACAGATATTCTACTAGCAGATATATATATATATATATATATATATATATATATATATATCAAATGAAGTTCATTTTTTTTTCAAGCATCTAAATTGAAATTTAAGAATAAGGAATGAGGTAAAAATACCTTCAAAACATGTTTAAGATGCAACATCTTATACATGCTTTGAAGGTATTTTTACCTCATTCCTTATTCTTATATATATATATATATATATATATATATATATGTATATGGTTAATACAACAAAAGATATGAGAGGCAACTAATTTTTATTACCTGCGGTAATGTCATTGCGGTAATGGTCCTCTGAGGAGAAGATTTTCTTTGAAAACTCATGAGTTAAGGACTTTAAAGTCTGAACATTGAACTGTAATAAAATTTGATTCGCACCTTATTTTATTCTTTCACTTCATCTATTTATATATATATATATATATATACATATATATATATATATATATATATATGTGTGTGTGTGTATATATAGTTATCAACAGACACGTGTTTTGTCGTCTCTACGACTTTTCAGTGTGCCTCGCCCTTGCGAGATTTGAAACCGAGATCCCAGTCACCGCTACCCGGTTCTCTAGCAACTGAACCAAGAACCTGAAATAGCTGAACGAATTGTATCTCATTGTAAATTATGTCCCAATTTTTACCGAACATAACAATAGTGCGAGAATCGACTAAGAAAAGGGAAAAAGAAAATAGTTATGGTCCTCAGATAGAATGTATTTTCGTCCAATAATCGAAATCGTAATGCAAAAAAAAGATAAATTACTGTAGAAAAAGGAAGCGAAATGCTTACGTTTCATTGAATAGGTCATAAAAGCATTTATTGTACGCCTCAGTCAATATCTTCTTTTTGCTTCACTCTTTATGTTGTTTAACTTTGTTTTTCTTGTCGGAAAGCTGAACGTTTTTATTAGTTTCCTTTCTTCAATTTTTCTAAATTCGTCTTTCAATTTCATTTATTTATTCATCCATTCACCAGCATTGTTCTGTGCTTTCTACCTAAAATTGTTCTTTCTTTATAGTTTTGTTTTTGTAAATCTACTTTTATATATAAATATATATATATATATATATATATATGTGTGTGTGTGTGTGTGTGCGTGTGTGTAGGTGTATGTAGAACGCATACACTTAGACACACACACACACATATATATATATATATATATATATATATGTATATATATATATATATATATATATATAGTTCTTGTATGAAAATCAGCGTATTTTCATACAGCAACTACTGACTCACGCATTGAGCACCGTTGAGATAAATACTACAATAACTATATACGTACAATATATTATGCGTTAATGCATGCATATAATATATATATATATATATATATATATATATATATATATATATATATATATGTGTGTGTGTGTGTATAAACATATTTATATTTTATATTCATGCATGTATAAATATTTGTATGTATGTATATGCTATATCTGTACTTTTATCGATCCTTAACCAGCTGTCGTGACGTTCGACTCGGAATCGTTCGGCTGTCCTACGCAAACGGCCGAGTGTTGACGAGCCGAAGCAGCGAGCAGCCGATAACTTTGTTACAAATTGAAAATAAGTGCTTTCGAAGACGGATTTTTTGTCAGGAAGTTTTTTTGAAGAAAATAAACCCAAAATGAATTACGAACAGCTTTGTACTGCAGTATCATCGCGAGCAAGTAAGAATAAATAATAAAATTTAAAAAATATGTCGTGATAAAGTAATTTTGGTACGTTTTTTTGTTTCTTCAAAAAATTTATTGTAAATAAAAATACAGTATTCATTTTATAACAGTAACCTCGCTATGTTTTTTCCTATTGTTTCTTTCAAAAAGATTCATGTAAATATGTTTAATTTTCTTTGTTTGTTTTTTTTAAATTTCTTACCCAACCCTAACCCTAACCCCTAACCTAACCCTAACTCTAACTCTAACCCTAAACCCTAACCCTAACTCTAAACCTAAACCCTAACCCTAACCCTAACCCTAACCCTAACCCTAACCCTAAAAAAAAACAAAAAAAACAAGCAAAACATTATTATCATAGGACGCAGCACCGCATCAAAAATGTCGGCTGGTCGCTGCTTCGGCTCGGCAACTCTCGGCCGTTTGCGTAGAACAGTCGAACGCTTCCGAGTCGAACGTCACGACAGTTAGTTCAGGATCGATAAAAGCACCCTGCTTTATCTATATATATACGCATATATGTATATATAGATTTTCTTCTGTATGTATATATATATATATATATATATATATATATATATATATATGTATATTAACGTATATATGTGTATATAGATTATCTTCTGCATCTACAAACTGCGTTCCAACTCGTATTAATATTTAATAAATTATATTCATGATTTATTAAGATTTATTTATCTTAAAAGGGGTAATCCCTTTTAAGATAAATAAATCTTAATTGTCGAGCACTGTCTGAAATTATAAAAATCTGAGGTCGTTAAGCTATGGAAGCAAAGCTTACACGACCGCGTGTTTAAGCACTATTTGATCTCGGAACGTTTAAACCTTGCTGCTGGCTTTAAATGTATTTTAATTTCAGTAAAGTCTGTGGCGATTTCCGTTGGCATAATGGATTAGGGCGTAGAATCGTTACTCTCTTCTGAATCTACGAACTACGTTCGAACCCGTCTGACCGCCTGAAACTACCACTTCTTGCACTGACGAAGACGTAAGTCCAAGACAACGTTTTTACAATTTAATATTTGATAATATATATATATATATATATATATATATATATATATATATATATATATATTTATATGTGTGTGCGTGTGTGTGTGTGTGTGTGTGTGTTAAGGGAGCATTGGCTCTTTAAGACAAATATCATTGACTATGACAGACAACTTATATCTGGATATCTTTGCGAAGATCCTTTCCATTAGTTGAATCAGGGTTTTTTGTTTTGGTAGAGAATTCACCGATGAATCTGCCATCATCGTTGGTGTCCCAAGTACTTTCGAGCCATCCGGGATCATCTTCAGAGGAACCATGTAAAGGTCATTGTGTTGATATTAATATGTAGATTTGGTAGGAATTAGATTATTAATACGGAAGTTAGCAATGATATCGCCTGTATTAAAGTTGATTCTGTTATAGGATGTTTTTTATGTACAACGCTTCTAATATATAGAGTTTTTGTTTTGTTTATTCATAGTATGTTCTAATATTGTGGTGTATATATTGCTACTTATTTGGCGTAAAATTAAAATTATTTAATATCAAAAGCATAGCAAATATTCATATCAATTTAACAAATGTAGAAACGGATCATAATTGACATTTTCCGCCATAATGAATTATTATGTAAGAACACGCGGTTTATCAGCACCCTAGAAGTTAGACTATCAGTTATATATTAATACATATACATTCATTATATCATCCATGTATAGTTTGAAGTATTAGATTGTTTTATTTAAGTCTTCATACTTATATATATTTGTATTAAGTTAAATATGTGTACATGTGTATATATTTGTACTTAAACGATTCACTTCTAAACAAATTTTAACGGATCATCATAAATTTTGGACCACAATGTTTAGAATCGAAATTATGTAATGTATTTTTATGAAAATTGGAAAAAGATTTTAAAATATGGTTCAGTAGCATTATATCCTGATTTTAATCCTGGTAAGGGGACATAAACGTGATGTACAAGTTTTCATTTCAAGAAATTTATTTTACTCGGTCTGAGTGGGGTATTTGTCAAGTTAAACTCTAATTATGACTAAAATGTTTAACATTGCTTAATATTTCAATTTTAGAATTTATTTTCAATAGTTAAACTAACAGATATCTCTAAAATTGCTTTCATACTTTATATAAATAATTTATATTGTTTTAAAGACTTTTGTTGATATAATAACTGTCAATTTACTTATAAACCGGTAAATGTGTACTTAAATGAACTTTTAAATAAATAATTAATACCATTTAACATTTAGCTCGTCCTGAAATAGAGGTAAACTTTTAAATTTGTAAGATGTTTCAGAAAGGGTTTTACCACATTTAATGAAAAATATTCCAATATCGACGAAAAACATCATTAGTGTTAATACCTTCATATCAAACATCAGATGGAGAACTTTTCACCACGATACAAGTATGAGTTTTAAGGAAGGATGAAAGTAAACGAACCAGGTAAGGGATTGGTTTTCTAAATAAAGACCTAAGCGTGCCATAAGAGTTTTATCGATTGATAGTGATGCATATGATCAGTGAATTTCACATATACTACTCAATAAAGCCCTTCATATGATGAATACATTATTACAGAACTAAGCGTAATTCTTATTGGTAGAAAATCAATCATTGAATCGGGTAGTAATTATTGGATTAAATGCTACACTCTCAAACACGTTTATAGTTGGATGAGTTCAACGAACTTCACACAAGTTACAGATCTGGCCATATTGTTTCTCTTGGGTAAAATATATGCACATTTACCCTTTCTGATAAGATGGCATTCTTATGAGAATGACACTATTTTCGTTAACGTAATTTGCAAGGACGTTTTATTTGAGAAAGTTCCAGAAGCAATTTGTATGATGGCTTTGATTGCATTGATTGGAATATTGATTTCATCGGAAATATATTGATATCCATTCCAGATGGCTGCGTATTAATGATCACTCCATCATTTTTAGTGATAATAAGACATTCACTATTGGAAAGAACTTTTGCAAATACTATTTGAAATAAGTGTTGGTTCGTGGAATTCTCGACGTGGTCACAAGAAATGCCCAAATTACCCTTTTGAATGAAATTAAGTGTATTCTCTGTTTTCAAAGTTTGGGAATATTTCGAAAACTGTTGGGGTTAGTTTTTTATTATTTTAACATACACAAAAATATCCAGCTATATATAAATATATACACATATATAATTTTATATATATATTTGTGAGTTTTGTGGGTTTTTTAATGAAAATTATATATTTATGTATACAGTCCTTAACTTGATATATATATATATGTATGTATATATATGTATATATATGTATATATGTATGTATATATATGTATATATATATGTATATATGTATGTATATATATGTATATATATGTATATATGTATGTATATATATGTATATATATATGTATTTATATATATATATGTATGTATATATATGTATATATATGTATGTATATATATATGTATGTATATATATGTGTATATATACATATATGTATTTATATATATATATATATTTATATATAGATGTATATAAATGTATTTATACATGTCTATGTATATATATATATATATATATATATATCATTTTAAAAAATAGTGGGTACCATATTATAGAAATTAAATACAAGACACAGGGCACCAATAGTTATAATAAAATAAAGAATAAAATAAACAGAATATAATGTTGTATACACCGTCCTATAATTAGATGCTAAACACTTAACTGGTGAAGAAATTCCAGAATCTCATTGGAAAACACTTCTCCGAAAAAAATTCCCCGCATTAAATATTTAATAAAATAACTGTCTTACAACTGCATCGAAAATTTAGAAATGATATTTAAAGCACTCAATAACAACATACTACAAGAGAACAGTAGAGAGGGGGAAAACAAATCGCATAAAAAAGTGACCAATATAGCAAAAATAACACTAAGAAAAACAAACGTATAAGCACACTAATTTTACGTTAATACCTTTATTTTTCTAAAGCTCTGTCTAGGTTTGTTATATCAACCGAAATATTAGATAAACTATCAAGATGAAAAAAATGAAAAAATATTTTTATTTTCTTTATTTTGATTTTAATAAAAAATATCTGCATCTAACACATGGTTGTTGAAGGCATTTTGCCTCTTTCTTTATGTTTAATATTTAAAAAATGAACTTCCCAAATTTATACCTACCAGCGACCGAGCCCGATTTAAGTTCAATTTAAAAGAGACATTTACACCGTTAGTCCACACAACATCGGACGTCACTTCTAGAATACCAGGAAGGATTATTACGAGAAATAATAAGGTTAATATTTTGCCTCTTTTTTCTGTTTAATATATATATATATATATATATATATATATATATATATATATATATATATATATATATATGAAAAATATTCATAAAGAGCTCGAGCACAATTCGTGTATTTCATATTAGCTGCTTTCTCATAAATAAATTTGTCATGTAAATGTAATATATATATATATATATGTATGTATATATATATATATATATATATATATATATATATATACAGGGTGACCCCTCAAAAAACGGGCCCCGTGTACACTTTATGTGATATCTCCTTTATTTATTCACCGATTGCCCTTATTTCACAGGACATGGCAGAATCAACGACTGTGAGTACACCAATACTTCAGTGGGAGCTGGGACAAAGAATACACTGTTATATTTTACAACAAGACAGGGCGTTTAAGAAAACCCGGGACAGTTTCATGCATCAGTTCGAATGTGAAAAGGCTCTATCCAAAAGCAGAATTCAGAACTGGGTGGACCGTAAGCGAAGTCAGTCCTTCGGTATCTCCCGTGAGACTTGCAGGAGAGTGCTGGTGAACGATATCAGGGCTTACCCATACAGAATACAGACGCTGCAGACCCTTACAGCCTCGGACAAGAAGCAGAGGAGCGCTATGGCAGTCAAGATGCTCGATAAGATCGAGTAGACACCAGGTTTTCTTTAACCTCCTTTGGACCTCAGATGAAGCCTACTTCCATCTTGACGGAAAGGCGAACTCCAAGACAAATGTATTCTGGGGGTCCTCCAGACCCAATGAAGTAGCCACCAATCCCCTGCACTCTCCTACGTGCACGGTGTGGGCTGCAATCTCGGTCAGAGTCATCATCAGACCAATCTTCATCGAAGAATCTGGCGCAGCAGTGACAGTCACCAAGGAGCGCTGTGGAGGTCCTCAAACCCTTCAAGAGTGAGCTCCAGACCCTCTACCCATCACTCATGAGCAAGTTCTGGTTCCAGCAAGACGGAGCAAGTTCTCACACCTCAAACCTGTCCCGAGATTGGCTGAAAGAGAACTTCGGAGGCCGAGTGATCAGTCTCAAGACTAATTTTGAGTGGTCACCCCATAGCCCGGACCTAAGCCCCCCAGATTATTTCATTTGGGGATATCTTAATGATAGAGTGTACGCAGGGAAACCCAGAACCATCACAGAATTCAAGGAAGCCATCAAGGAGGAGATGAGAGCCATTCCCAATTCAGTCTGTAAGAACGTCATGGACAACTTCGTTCTGCGCCTCGAGAAATGCACGGAGCTAGATGGAGGCCATCTAGAACACATGCTGTAGAACGGAGAAAAAAAGGCCCAAGACCCTAGTGTTTTGATGTGATGTTTTGAATATAATAAACTAGTTATGACCAAAAATTAATTTAATTCTGACGAAACACTAAGAAACTGGGCCTAATTAGAGTTCGGGACCGTTTTTGGGGCGGTCACCCTGTATATATATATATATATATATTTATATACATACATATATATATATATATATATATATATACATATATATATATATATATATATATATATATATATATATATATATATATATATATATATATATGTCTGTTTTTATGTATGTGTGTTTGATGTTTGTGTGTTTTCTTATAGAAAGAAAGGTTAGAGAATCTAGATAAAATCTAAAAGTGTATTATTATGAAAACTTCTGTCGGGGACATTTATGAGTAGTACACCCCTGAAGTCATAACTCCTTTAAAACTTCAAATATATCCTATCTTCATAGAATTTTAAATCCTATGTATAGAGTTTTCAATGGAAGTGATCCGAAATATCACAGTGGTTATATAACCTAAGGGATTTAATACTTTGAATATATCTTATTTTGCGAAAATGTATATCATCTGTATAAAGTTTTCCGGGGAAGTTAATGTAAGCGGTCCAAAATGTCTACGTTGCCCTCTATGTGCTGAATATCTACGTGCCCTAACTCTAAGTGACCCATGTGGACAGAACCGTCTTAAAACTTGAATACGTATAGCCGATTCTTCATACGGGGTTTATTTCAAAAGTCGACTTCACAAATGCTTGGATTGTGTAGTTGGGAACGTAGCAGACTCCAAATATCGTGTGTGCGGTTTCCATTCTCTCTCCCAGTTTTGATGAATAAAATTATATGAAATCAAAGAATTTAGATTTCTCTTTTTATTATGTAAGAAAATGTAAGTGAAGAATTTTGGAATATTTAGTACGTAACGCCTCTTTTTCTGACTCACTGTCTGTCTGACTGTCTATCCTTCTCTCTTTCTCTCTGTCTCTCTCTCTCTCTCTGTCTCTCTCTCCTTATCGTTCTCTATATAATTTGATCTCTTTCTCTCTCTCTTTCTCTCTCTCTCTCTCTCTCTCTATATATATATATATATATATATATATAGAGAGAGAGAGAGAGAGAGAGAGAGAGATAGAAGAAAAAAAGAGTGATAAATATGCGTCGATTGTCCAAATTTATTTCAATTGTTCAATGCAAGGTGTATTCAGTAATAAACTAGTATTTATTATTCTTTCCTTAAGCCAAGGCTTTTCAAAGATCGAAATTTGAAATAAATTTGGACAATCGTCGCATATTTATCACTCTTTTTTTTTTCTATCTCTACAATTGCTCTATCTCGTATATTGAGCTAATCCTCTTCACAATAGGTTCCATCTACTAAAAGTTTTTGCTTTGGTTTATATTTGATCCTATATATATATATATATATATATATATATATATATATATATATATATATATATATATATATATATATATACTAGCCTGGTGATACCAGATCAGGCTGCCCTGTGGCTCCCTGAGACGAAATTCACCTACATTGACGTTTTTTTTTTGGATATGACCTTAAACTACATCCGATGGTGAGATCCGGCTTACGGACTTTGGGGAATGTGGAGCCTCCTCTTAATTACCATTGCTCCCAGGTCCACCCTGACCCGGAGTGGTAGTACCTGTTAGGGTCCCAACTATGGGTTAAATAGAAACAGATATTAAAAGGGGAAAGAAACAAGAAAGAGAAGAAAACAAGACCAGATTCGGCATTAAATAACCCAAAAGGGGTTGATATGCCGTAAAACAAAACTACCAAACCATACCAAACCTATATATACTAGCAGGGCTATTCGTCGTTGCTCGGGGTCATAAAAACACAAAATAGAAGTAAAATAGTGTGTGTAACACTTTTATATTCAAACTTCTATTTCTCTCCTTCTCTCTATAGCTGTCTATTTATCTTTCTCCCTTCCCCTTCCCTAATTGCCCCATTTCACCGTCCCTCTCCCCGTTGCCACTTTCTTACTGTTGCTTTTGCCAAACCTGTCTCTTCCCCACCACTTCTCTTCCATTGCCCATCGCAAAAGTATGACATCTTTCTATTAAAAGTACAACCTCTGTCTGCTCCTTCTATATACGTACTTATCATACGTACTATATACGTATCTATCGCCGCCCCGGTTAGCATACTATATACGTATCTATCGCCGCCCCGGTTAGCATACTATATACGTACCTATCGCCGCTCCAGTGTGCATACTATATACGTACCTATCACCGCCCAAGTGCACATACTATATAATACCTATCTCTGCCCGGTGCGCATACTAGATACGTATCTATGTCCGCTCCGGTGGGCATACTAAATAATACCCATCTCTGCCCCTGTGAGCATACTATATACGTACATATCCCCGCCTCGGTGCGTATACTTTATACGTACCTATCTCAACCCGGTGCGCATACATAAGAACCCATATTACTGCGCCCCTGTTGTAGAAGAAGTAAACGTATTCGATAAGGGCGCAATACTGCACAAGCCCCCTTAAAACATATTCCATAGGGGTGGTATACTGCACAAGCTTTCGGTCGAATAGATACTACATTAGCTCCATACCTCTCAAAAAGGAGGAGGTAATGCCTGGGAAGATGGTATCATGACAACAGAACAGATACTACATTAACTCCACACCTCTCAAAAAGGAAGAGGTGATGTCTGGGAGGATGGTATCATGACAACAGAACAGAACGGTTGAATTTGAGGAAATGACTTGCCGTTTTTTTTCGGGTATGACTTGCAATTTGTTTTTAAAAAAAGACTACATGATATAATTGCTTTCTATTTAAATGAATCCATAATTAAATTGAAATTAAGCTGAAAATAGCTGAAATAATCGCCCAACCAGACGAAATCTGCCACATAGCCCCCTTTGGAGTAAATTCAGAGATTCGGGAATACGTCTATTAACTTTCTCGGTGAATTATACATTAGAATACTCTTTTAGATATAATCTAGATTCGTTAACTTTTTTTCTATAGGGCCCCACACACACTAACACACATACATACAGACATTGAGTTATATATATATATATATATATATATATATATATATATATATATATATGGTACGTCAATGAAAATTAGTAAGACCTGCAAATGGAAGCAAATCGGTATTTTCAGTTGTTCAAAACAAGGAGTAGTTTAGTTAATAAAAACATTTATTTTTCATCTCTTTCTTTCCTTAAACCAGGCTTTTCAAAGATTAAAATCTTATCATCAGAGGAAAAATTATGATTGATAAGTTGACAGGGTAGGACTGTCAAAGTTCCAAATTTGAAAAAGTTTTCTTTTAAAATTAAAAATTAAAAATTAAAGAAATTCAAAAAAACCTCTTTAAAAAATGTTTCCAAAAGGTTCAAACGGGCATGGGAATCACCAATAACGAAATCCAAAAAACGTAGGGCTCAGAAATATTGGTAAATCCGGAGGAATCTGCATAAAAATCCAACGACGGCGATTTCACTCAGGTCTGTTGTCCACGGAGAGGAATCAAATAAAACGGCCATTTCAAGGAAAACAATATTCTTCCTGTTTTCAGTTAAGCGTATTCCAAGGCAAAAGCTCCAATGGAGTCAAAAACGAATCGTCGTAATGTATCAAAATTATTGAGCTTTCCTTATTTCACAATAGGTCCAACTCTCTAAAAGTTTACCTTTTAGTTATAATTTAAATATATATATATATATATATATATATATATATATATATATATATATATATATATATATATATAATAAATGAAGACCTCTCTCTGTCTGGGTGTATGTCTGTCCATACAAACAAATACATACTAGAGAGTACACTTTAAATAGCAGTGTCTTCACATGTACAATTTGCATATGAACATAATAGAAGAAGTTATGCGTCTCTATCTGTTGCTTAAAGGGGCTATTGACACTTTTATTATATATGTTACACAATAAAATTCATTCATTGATAAACGTCAGTTTTAGAATATTAATATATATCTAAATATGTATGTGGCTAAACTCTTCTTGATACGATGTTTTATGTTATGCTATCCCATAATCTTACCCTGGCAGCTCCGGGTAAGCCTCCTAGTATATATATATATATATATATATATATATATATATATATATATATATATATATATATATATATATATATATGAGATACACGAATAGTGTTGAGGCTCTTTTCGGACAATGCTAAATTGATGACGATCAAAAACCAGCTATGAATATACATATAACCACAAAAGGCGAAGAGGTAAGCTGGTGAAACGGTGATTTATGTAGAAAAACAAATAATCGTTTGGATTCGTCTGAATAAATTAATCACTTCAAAATCAAAGAACGCTGACCGCGTGAAGATAATTAACCTTAGGTGTAATTTCCATTCACAGATTCTTTCTAACTTAATTCATCGGGTTAAGCACGGTTGTATGTATACATGCATAGAGTGTACGTATACAACATGCATATATATGATGCATATATGAAAATGCACATATAAAAAGATCCTAAACGAGACTTAAAAAATCGTATTTTCCAGCGCGTGTCGACGCTCGTTTTACCCGTTATAATGGCCATGTGTCTGAGGGACACGTGGCCGAGACGACTGAAACATATTGATTTTCATACTCTCTTCGGTACCCTATAATAGAAAAATAGCTGTTCTTACTCAATGTGGCTCGAGAGGCAAGGAAATACTGCTTTGATGTCGATTCTTTGAATTATTGGATAAAAGTATTTTCATAAATTTTCAATAATTTAATACATAGGGGAATAGAAAATAGTTGTGAAATAATAAAGTAAAAAAGTAATTTGCACGAAAGTATGAATATATATTGTTAACTTGGCTACAAAAGAAACTACAACGCATTCTGGTGTATTTAATTTCTATATTTTCTTTTTTAATAAACTTTATTTTTTTAATTATAATATTTAAAAATATTGTTTTATTAATAAACGACTATCGGTTTAAACTCTAAAAAGATAAAGAACAAATAAAAGTTATCGCTCCTAGTGGGAACCGTTTCGTAATAAACGCGGACTGTTGAAATAAATACATGACTGACTTACTAGCTGACCTGTGTTTGTTCCCATCTGTTTGTTTCTGATAATTATGGAAGTTTTAGATAAGTTATTAAATGAATGAAATATGTAAAGCTAGTTCTATGAAGAATTATAAATAGGATATGTGTAACTATGTGTTATAATGCTTCAGAAACTCACAACCAATCTGTTAATATGTTATTCTTGTAATCGAGTATCACAAACGTAAGTCAGACAGCTTTTAATGAAGTAATTATTTATGTGAAGGTAATTATTAAATCAACGGAATATGTATAAATAGCTCAATTAAGTGTCATATCTATTAAAAGAAACAGTTCAATAGTATTACTTATATTTGTAAAATAGGATAATTAAAATATAATTAAATGATTATGGTATGTTTTGGTGATTAATGTGCAAATATTTATTCTACTTCTAATGTAAGTACTTGCTTTATAAGGAAACAAATCTCAATATTTAGTTTAAAATGTATGATGTAAAAGCTATACAAATAATTATTTGCGTGTAAAGAAATTTATACGAAGGTCTGGATAACACACAGATAAAAAGCCTAAAAAGAATATTTATAATTTGAAAGACATGGCCACCAGAAATTGAAACATCGAATAAAGTTAGTGCTTCAACACTAACAATAGTAATATCGAATTTTATCGTAGCAAAATAATGAATGTTTATGACAAATAATTTGATCTAAAATATAGGCGAAAACAAATAGGTGACACAGGGCAATTTTGTTTTCAGGAGGAATATATTTCTTTACTGTGCTTATATTAGTCCAATTAAATAAGCCTCAAGTTTGGCAAAATGGCAAACTAATTGCAACACAAGTTTTTTTTTTGCAGAATGCATTTGTATATGGATTCTATGTTAACATACTAAAAGTCTAGACAAATATACTGATGCGAAATATGCAAATTTGGCATTTTTTATCAACAGGTGCCTTGTATTTTTCAGTGAACATAATGTATGCTACCAATCGCACCAAGGCATCATTTGAAATTGATAGGTAAAAAATAGGATATGTAATGATGTCTATAGATTGCTTCTTTAATCTCACAGCAAAAATTAACAGGATATAAAATCTATTTTAGGGTAAATCTTAAGTTTTAAGACATTATATCCTGACAATACACCGTTTTATCGTATGCATTCAAAGAATATTCTCCCATTATCAAATTATTGGGATATTTCATAGAATTATTTTATTATATATACTTCTACATCATTATTTTTCAATTAAAAAAAAATAATGAATATATTATGAATTACCCCCTCCACACACACACACATGTAATCATCGTTTGTTTATTTGTGTGTTACTTTATTTGTCCGTTTGTTAACAACTTTATGCAAAAAATAATAACCAGATTCAGATGCCTTTTTTAGCAAAGTTATATCTTGACCCAGGGAAGCCCCATAATAAATTCTGAAGCTGATCCAGTTCAGTATCTAAATGCATTTTTTTTAATTCACAAAATCTCTATTTTTCATCAATGTCAAAGTTTTTTTTTTAATCACATCTCAGTAAATTTCTTGTCTATTCTTTTGAAATTTGAAACATGGGTACCAGATAGTATTATATATTACCAGACTAAATGTCACCTACATCTAAAACAGATTCAAGATTGGCAGCATTTTATTCTAACATAGAACATCCCATTTAACAACTACATATGAATCCCCGTAAATCTGGCACTCATCAATCAATCTGTATAAACTTTCCTATGTTTATATAGTGTCCCATTTTCAAAAACATTACCAAGTTCACCGGCATAGTAGTGTAACACAATAAACGTTAGCTAAGTATTTTGCTCTCCAAGTACTTTTGTCAATCAATTATTTTGCTATGATCTAACTCAATGTTATCTTCAGGCACTGACAGATTAGCACAAGCTCTACAACAACACTTTCCTACTAAATTAAGTTCATACTTTTTTACATGTACACCGTGCTGTATTGCAATATTTTTGCAGTTGCACCGGATCAAATTAAGAAAACTTTCTGACGCTGATAGCATTCAGTCATTTCTGGTATGATGACACCATTGATCACCTGTCATCGCCAATTCATGGGATTTAGGAAACTAGTTACTAAGTATATTTGTATTTATTAGTATAATGCATAAAATAGATAGAATTTTGCAGCAGCTCTTTTTGGAGGCAAGATATTTAATCCAACGTGTTTATGTTTTTATGTATCTTTTGTGAAAACCGATGATAATGCAATGTGTTGACGTTTCCTTCTGGCGTTTTTCAGATGCAATCCTGCTTTCTCTTGATGCTTCACACAAACAGTAAACCTCAGTAAGTCTTTGTTTTAAATTTTAATAACAATTGTTTTGCCTGCATTGGATAAGCATGACATTGTGTCACATCCATGTACGGCATAAGGAAATGGTATATGTAAGCATATGCTGGGGCCAACGAACAGTATATTTGAACAGCAGTTTCAATAATAAGAAAGCAGCACCATTGGCGTGGATACACCGACACCTGGCTCGTTTCAATTATTCGGGTAACATCTGGATAAGTCTGCTTATAATATTTATTTGGCAAGAGAATTTTTTTTCGTTGCTGGAACGATAGTTAATTCACAGTGTACAGTACAGTATGTACACCTCTTCGCAAATAAATGATGTCTTTTACTGAAGGTTGTTCACTGTAACCATCAAATATAATAACGAATTTGTCATATTTGCAAAGTACGTATTTAATATATATATATATATATATATATATATATATATATATATATATATAACATATTTATCTAAATGTAAGACTATGATGCGAAATGATCTGATGTAGTAATTCCCCTCCATCTAAAACAAAATGTCTACCAGTGGGAAGTTTGTATTATTGGCATCGAAGCTGGCTCCATAGGGCACTTCCCTAGAATTGCTTTGTTTGCAGATCTCGGAGAAGCAATGGAATCAAACATAGATGTTGTTTAACATCACAGTTCATATTTAAAGAGGGCCTTTATATTAAACTTTCCTTTTGTGTCAACTAATGTGAGTGGTTGAAACAGTGCTTGCGGATGAATATGCACTAGCTTTTGTCTATAATCACATCTGTTTTTTTATTCAAGGGTAAGAGCCTGTTTTCTTTTCACTTGAATACAAATCACAATCGTCTCTTGATAAGGTAGCCATTTGTTGAAGATATAAAAATATTGTCTTAGTATGACCTGCAGTAAGAATAAATGACGCAAGATGGAGACTCCAATTTCCTGTTCTTTCCGCTCAGAGAAAATGCTTCGAAATGTCGCACATTTTCATGTATTGCAACCACAAGCAGCAAGTACGATTAGTCACATTTTCCTTTTTTCTGTTCCAACTCTTCATGGATATTCATAGCTGCTATCATAGATTCTTCGTCTACCATCTAGATTAGCAATGAGTTTTGCAAATCTTTTTTAGCTGACATTATTCAACTTTCTCACTTGAATTATATTAGATTCTCTGTTCATATGTGAATCTTTTCTGCACTGTGAGTTTTAGTGTCAGGTATAGAAATATGTGGCACAGTGAGTTCCAATGTGTCTGCAAAAAGTAATATATTAAGTACACCATCTGTTAAAAATGATCTCTTCATACTTTAGCAAGAACATTTCCACTTAGCAGATTTTACACTGAGTTGTGGCCATATGTCTCTTCAAGAACTCCTGATGATCCTGCTGATTCCATTAGATGGCCTATACACACATCTCTATGTGTAATCCTCTCATTCACAGCACTACAGATTTAAGATGGTTACTAGATGGCTTATTAACTATAATAGATTGGGCCTTCTAATATAGTGGATTGTCAAATCTGGTAACATGAGTTGTATTGTTATAATCTACTTGTTCGACCAGGAATATCAATGTAGAATAGATACATGACATATTTGATGATCTAAGTAAATGAAAGGAAAACTCACTACAGTTGCCCCTCCCCTTGATGATTTCCTTTGTGTACCATTTCCATGAATTCTGACAACCCTTGGCATACCCATTACATAAACGTGGAAACTGTCCACAGGATAGCAAGTAAATATGGGGATTTAAGAAAATGATCACAAGACTTAAGATGGGTAAATTCACCAAAACGATATACATTATCTTTGTGATAATGGTAACAATGAATTGTTACTTGCCCATGCGGAAGGGTCTCATTAGTCATTACTTCATGTTGGGAAATCACATGCGTGACAAATTTACTTGGTGTTTATATGACAACCATACCCATCCGATGAAAGGTGCCATATTCATCAAATGTTTGTATATTGTAGCTAATAGTGTCTGCCGCATATAGCATAAATTGACCTTCTGTAACAGTGACATAACAGTTACAGAAGCATTTCGTTCAAATGTTTGGACTTTGTCGTTAGAGCTACAAATCCCATGTTGCTGAAAATTATCTATCAACACCATAGAACCAAAATGGTGATGAATTTTTATGACTAACCTTAATTGTAAAAGAGCAATTACCATACTTGGTCGAATAGCTTAAGTGATGCCTGCCTCTTATCTGTAATTTTACTGTTGCAATAATCTGCATAAGGTAAGCAACACTATCAGGGAGAAATGCTAAGGTTTTTGTCTAAAGTAAGTTAATCTGAGGTTGGATAATTTGAGTTTGGAGTCATATATTTATTTTATTGTTTGCTTGTCTTAAAGTTGGTACTGTCCCGTTGGCGATAGATTGAATCCTTGGCATGTAAATAATTTGCAGACGATAATCTTGCTAACACTGTATCACCCCATTCATTATTCCAGGGTGTACATATTTTGTATATATATCAAATGTCAATGTTTTCACAGGATGATAACCCTGACCTTCTTGCATGTCTTGGTATGTGATTGATGTACCACAACAAAGGCAGTAATTCTTTAAATCAAAAATACTTGTTCGAGATCGTAACCTACAATTAAATGTTAATATTTCGACCCATTCCATTTTTTCATCTACTTTTTTACTGTTAGAGTTACACTCTCGCTTTCTACAGCTCTTATGAACACGTTGCCCTGCAAATATACGAAAACTACTTCCATGTCCCTCACATGCTTTGTGTATGCTGTCACTAGAGTTTTGTGTAGTTGTCACTGTATTGCAACATTGTTTTCTATGTTACCTTCCTTATGAAGTATGCACATGTCTCCAGTACTTGCATTAGACAAAAAAGAAATTGACAGTACAAAACCAGCAGTCAATAATAGACTAAAAATGTATTTCAGTAAGTTATTCTAAACTTTATTCTATAATATATATTCTAAGGAATTCTTTAAACATTGACCAATATGTTTTAGTTTTAAGCTCTTCCTTTTGCTTTAAACAAGTTGGGTTTTTTTGTCTAAAAAAATGTTGAAATTGTATTTTGTATCAAAAACTTTGTTTTTTTATATATAATACAACTTTTGCGTCGTAAAAATATTTTGGTGGATGGAAAAACAATATGGCCGCCAGCGATTCAAACATTGAATTCAAGTTCTATTCTTTAAAAAGTAAATTAGAATTTTTATTTCAGGACAAAAAATATATTTAAGACCAGTAATCAATTTTATCGAAAATTTAAACAAAATAGACTAGATGAAAACGAGGTTGTTTACATTTCTTTTCCATAAACACACGCTATTTTTGCAGATTGATAATTGTAAAATTTTCATATTTCGCATCGGTCGATTTTTCTAGACTTTTAATATGTTCATATAGACACCTCATAGAAATCCATTGTGCAAAAAAACATCGTGTTGCAATTAGTTTGACTTTTTTTCACTGATTTGTCTGTGAATAACAAAGGTTGTTAATAGTCACAGTCAATCTGTTAATCTTGTATTCCTGGCCTTCTGTTAATCGAGAATGACAAATCGAAGTCGAACAACGTCAAATAATGAAAATGTAAATCTGAAATAACGTTGCATTTTAAGTTTTAAAATAATAATACAAATTTAAGTTAATACCTATTCGTTTCTAAGCGAAATTCACTGGATTTGCAAACGCATATATGCAGATAAGCCGGGTAATTCTTGTCATCATTCTGGCAACGTAGCGATCTTTCTTTGTTAGAAGAGAGTATGTTTAAATTTGGTCCTATGAGGCCATCTTCTAAGAAATTAATTCCTCCTTCGGGAGGGGGTTGGTTTATTGCATGTAGGCTGAGGCGCTCCTACCCTGGTATGTTGATGGCTCTGTTCATGCCGATTTCGGAGTAAGCCGTTAGGATGGCTGGTTTCCCTCATATAAAAGTGACCTGGTGTCACATCTTAATAATAGGATTTTGTTTTTCTTCAGCTTTTCTTATTATACAAGTCAGGGAATGATTGGGACATTCTGATTATAGGATCTTGTCCGTTAGGGGTTCGAATCAGATATGATTCGATACAAGTAGCAAGCCCTCCTTCCAGACATTATCCCATCCTTCGGGAGGAGGTTGGTTTATGGCCAGTCGCGTTTTTTCTGATTCAAACAGTCTAACTAGAGCTCAATGGGTCACCAAACGGTTCATATTTTCAAGTTATTTATATAGATTTGTGAATTTAGTTCATGTTCATTTTAGAATGCCCATATAGAGAATATGTCTCTACTTAACTGTCTCTTCCAAACACAACACACACACACATACACACATACATACACGCACAGCATATAGATTTTCTTATCTTAAGTCATCCATCATTTGACAGTGAAACATTAACGAAATCCGTGTGCCAAAATTCTCGCTCACTCATTGCGGCCAGAAGCTCCTATCCATCGCATGACATCTGGGGACTACGGCGGAATTTTACAGCAGGTTAGTTGTGTGGGGATAAATATCCATCCAACATCAAAAATCAGCGTTGAACCACTGCAGATAAGCGTAGAAGGCAACCATGAAGAATTTTGTTCGTTACATAGTCTCGCCACGATATATTGTAGAAGATGCGTAGCATTTAGGTGTATAACCTATGAAGTTATTTAGACCAAGCTATATTTACTGTTCACGAGTTAGATTCGTAGAGTATGGTGGATTTAATCGATCCCTTGAAAACTTTGATTTACCGTTGCCGGAAGTCTGAATTTATTGTCATGCTTCGAATTAAAAAGGAAAGAAGAAAAAGAAAAAAAAACAATTATAATGTTTATATAAATGTAAAAGCGTTAAATTTTTACTATTTTCAAACGCAAATTCTGATTAAAAACGAAAAGTTGTGGCATTATACCCATTAATTTATTTATTCAATTGTGAATGTTTTAAATTATTCCCATTTATTTGATTACATTAGTTGTGTTTCCTTAATTAATCAATAAATGTATTGCAATATGTGGAAATATGTGTGAAGCTGAGTTTGAAATAATATAACTCGTTTATTTATTTATGTATAAATTTGTTTATTCGTATTTATTTCATTATTTCTGTATTATTAATTGATCAATAATTATTAAAAGTATTTATGATTATATAAGTGTATGTATATGCAATATGTGAATATAAGTAAAATAACAAGCAAGGAAATAATAATCATTAGTTTCTTAATTCATGTGTGAATGTATTTATTTATTCCTATTTATTTAATTGTTAGTGTATTATTAAGAATATTTTAGCATTTTGAGTGGAGAATCAGTTTCGTCTATAAATTGAATGTAAAATGATTCCTCCTCATTTTCTTGCGTTTTATGGAAGTTGACAAAATTCTCTTTATTTACTATGCGAGCTTAATCTGCTGCGTTTTTAGTAGGTGAAATTTAAGCAATTACATGTGGTTTTATGACCTCGCCACTCGAACTTAGGGTTAATGGTTAAATAACTTGGTTGACTCCTATAAAGTTGGAATGGCCTTGAAATAGTCGCATATAAATTTAACATAAAATGATTCACCATTTACGTGTTTTAGATCAGTTAACCATTGTCTTTACTTTTTCTATAGGAGATCAAATCTGTACGTATTTTGTTTTTGTTTTTGTTTTTTAGGAGGGTACTGTTTAAGTGATCACATTTATTTTACGACCTTTCAAGTCAGAGTTGTGGTTAGTGGTAAAAAGCAAAAATTAGGTGAATACCTTAATAAGTTAGAATGGGCCGGAAATGGAGGTCACTTTATGTTAAATGTATATACGAAGCTGATCCCCATTCTAAATGTTAAAATAATGGCTGTTTTTGTTGTTCGTAAAATCAAATGTAAAATCATTTAGCGGATTATGTTAATCTACAAATTTTCCAAAGTTTGTTGTTAAAATTATGAAAATTCTCTGAATAAAACATATTTGTTTAACTTTACTATTAATTACTTCCCAGTGATGGGGTTGGTTTAGCTTGTTAACTTATAAAAGAGTAGAAAAGGAAGGAGAAAATACAGGGTGAGGGGGGAAGTGCCAATTGTAGCATAGAGGCTATAAGAATATATTTTAATTGATTATTTTGTTGTGTTTTGGATACATTTTGAAGAATATTTCAATCAATTGATTTTATCGCTGGAGGACATTTTTATTTTTGCCTATAAGTTAGTAGTAATCGTACGTAATATGTGAAAATGATCTCCCAGTACTGAACTATTTAATATTTGTTCACGTCGAATAAAGTCTTATAAATTAGTGACATTCGATTCGTTTTATAATTTTTTTTCAGAAGTGATACGCTAATAGTTATTGTTTCAAGGTTACATTATCTAATTATATTCCCCTTCGGTCAACGACAGGACGAAATCTGTGACCTGTGTGCTCTTTGTTACGATACTGAATGTTATCTGTTCCATGCTATGTTCGGGAAGCATACATCTATTTCGACTGAGGCAATTATTAAAGAGGTTGTTTTTAACAGTCAAACAAAGCCCCCAAAATAAATACTTTCCTACAGTTTATGGAAAATATATTAACATTTGGTGTATTTTCGATCGTATTCTTTCATTCCGCGAATGTATTCCTAACTACTTGTATGAAGATAATAAAAGTGAGAGCGATCGTTCTTTATATCAAGGTTATAACATGGTTCATATTTGATGAAATAAAGTATTTGTTAAAAGTAATATTTTTCTAAAAATAGAATTATTGTAGTTTAAGAAATTAGTTTTGTAATCAGAAGGTGTTTTAATGAATGGAGGTATAGGATACGACATGTTTGTTAACTATATTTATCTACCTCCCACAAGGCAAGATGTGACACAAGGTCGGGAAAGTGGGATTAGATAAGCCAGGGCTCGAGGTGAGTATTCTGGCCATTTAAAAATTGCCTGGGCAGCTCTGTCGGCATTCCCGGTAGGGCGCCTCAGACAGTAAGCAATAAACTTACTCCTCCCCAAAGAGGGGAGGCGAAGCCTGGGAGGGTGCACCTCCTAGAACTGAACAGGACCAACAACCCCCAATAGACCGGCGTAAATCCAGACCCAAAGACCAGAACAATACCAGTTTATTAGGTGGGGTAAAAATACCCCTGGTTGAAACTGTTCGGCAATTTTATTCGAATATTCGAGGAATAACTTTGTTGTCAGTCAATCAAAGAGCAGTAAAATTAATAACCGACGCTCAGAGGAGCGATCCTTATTTACTTAGGGAAGTTCTAATGCTTGATAGATAATAATACTGATTTAATAAATGAAGCAATTACGGTCGAAGCTGAATAATGTATCCAATAAAGATGATGGCCCCGTGTTTGATGGTGGGGTGTTAGTAGGGTTTTGTCTGTGAGTGAAAGTTACTCCTATCTTTTCTAGATATGTTTTTTGTGAGAGTAAGTTAGGGCGATTTAAATGTAGGATAGTATGTCATCGAATAAGACTGATTGATAAGTTCCGGAAACACGCATCAAGTATTGTCATTAAGCGTGAATATAAAGGAATTATATATGGCGCCTGTGTTTATAGTCTTACACCGATTTAATTCATAAGGAAAAATTGCATTTACTTATATAATAGATGAATAATGTATTTGCATACGATAAGCATATATACGAGAAATATGTATAAAGAGCCTCAACACGATTCGTGTATCTCATATCAGCCGCTTTCTCATAAATAAATGTGTCATATATATATATATATATATATATATATATATATATATATATATATATATATATATATATATATATATATATATATATATATATATACGAGATCTACAAATATATTGAAGATCTTTTAATACACGTCTTAAATGATGACGATCATAGACAATCCATAAATCTACGAATAACCACAAAAGGTGAAAGAGTAAATCTGGTGAAACACCGATTGATGTAGAAAGAAAGTAAAACTTGTTCGGATTGATCTGAATAAATTGCTCGCTTCAAAATCAAAGAACGCTGACCCTGTGAAGATAATTAACCTTAGGCTCTAAACCATAAACGGTGTCATTTCTATTCACATACTCTTTTTAACTTTATTCATCGGTATTGTGTATACATGTATATAGTATATGTATATAACATGCATATATATCATGCATCAATAAAATGCATCTATATCATGCATATCAAAAGATCATAAATGAGATGAAAAGAACATTGGATTTGCCAGTGCGTTTCGGTGCACAATCTAACAATTATTATAGTCATCTTGACCATGGGTTTTAGGGACACGTGGCCGAAGCGAATAATACATTTTCATCTTGAATTTCATATTCCATTCAGTACCCTTTTATAAAAACATTGCTGTCTCTACTGAACGTTGTCCAAGAGGTAAGAAATGCTGTTTTGATATCGATTTCCCGATTATTGGATGTAAGTATTTTGAAAAAAACTTTCAATATTTTAATGTATGAGAAAGAGCAAATAATTATAAAACATAAAGAAAAAAAGCAATTTGCACGAAATAATGAATAGATACCTTGTCGATGATCGGTCGCACACAATTCAGATGGAAACGCTAGTAGATCTTTGAAGCAAACTGAATTAATATAATGTCTCTGTAGTTGTCTGCAATCGCTTGGTCTCATATGTTTTTTATCGGCACAATTCCACCGAGGCCCATTCCTTTGGTCGGCTTCCGCTGCAAGAGTTGTTGCAGATTGTATGAAGACTTTTCTTCAGTTTCATAGATTTTATAGAACATAAATGCCCATCAAGCCCGCTGACTTTTCCATTCCTCATCTGTTGAACAGCAGCATCTATTTCAGCTTGTGCTTAGATTAGATATCGGTAAATGTATCGAAGTAAAACATTCACAAGAAAGTCCCGTCTAGCTACAACTACTTTCTCCATAGCTGTGTCTAAAGCGAAACGAAACTTCGATTAGCAAAGTTTATTTCCTAGAACTACCCGTCTGTGCAACACAATACCGCGGGACTGCTCCCAACCTGAATTCAACATTGTTGTTTTCAAGTCCAATGTAAACAAATTCTGGTTAAGCCGTATTTCTAAATAATAAAATTCTACCAAACTTCTATCAGTATTAATCATCACGATATTGCCTCGTTATTGTTAAAGATTTAGTACTTGATGTCCATCTTCTTATAGATTTGAACGTTTTTTGTATGTATATTGCTGATTGATTAAATAAGTCAATTTTTTTTAATTTGTGTTTTTAAATAAAGAATTTTAGGTTCAATTATACTGTAGGGGTCGTTGGATTTTCTCACCCATTTCGCTCGGTATTCACCCAAATGTTCGATAAAATCGATTTTTAGCTGAAATGGTACATTTTGTCTTGACAAAAATTCTAATTTATTTTTTAGTATATATCTAATTGAACTTTTATGTCACATTTATACCCGTCGTCTTTTCGGTGACATTTTGTTATTCTTAAATCTACGACTAGTATGTTTAACCTTTTCATGTTTGCTTTTAAATTCGTTAAATTCCGTTTAAACTGTTTTTTTTTGTAAATAGAATGTTCAAAGTTTTTTTTGTGTGTAATAAAATATTAAAGCTGTAAAAATATCTTTAGTCCAAGGAAAAACCAATAAAAACCAACGAGGCCGCCAGCGATTAAAACCTGGAATTAAAGTTAAATTCTCAACACTTTAAAAGGTAAATAAAGAATTTTATTTCAGAGCCAAAAATATAATTAAGACCAACAATCAGTGTTATCCAAAATTTGGGCGAATACCAAGCGAAATGAGCGAAAGAAAACAGCGGTCCCTATTCTACAATTAAAACGATGTTTAAACTTAATTAAATTAAAGAAAAGATCTTACATTTTAATTTAAATAAGCAAATAATTAGACTTTCTGACTAATTTGTTGTTTTTTTAGAACCGAAAGTAGCATAGATATCTTTCTTTATCTTAAAAAATCCATTAGCGAATATTAAAATTGTAAACAGTTTGAGATTTCAAATATAGACGTTTTCACCTTTTTTATTCAAATTTTTTATTTAAATAAATGTTTTTGCCCGACCTAGGAAAACTTACTCCAGTTAATTTTTCGGTGGAGGAAAATTTGACCCGATATTTTTTCAACTCCCAAGATCTAGGCCAGATATTTTGTATGAAATTGTAAGACATTAAATGGATCTCTGAATTGTTTATTGACAATTTATTGATAATTTTTGCCAGCTTATGAGAAATATTTTTTTTATTCAATCTTTAATAAATAAACTTCATTGGGTTTTTTTCGCTCCAAATTGTAATATTACAAAGAAAATAGATAAATTGATTTGTTTGAAAGTACTTGCGCGTTTCTCTGTTGTAAATAATAATAGTTATAGTTACGTTCGTAAAACAAACAAATGTTAAACAACAGTACGACGATTAATGTTGCCCTAGCTGTCTCTCCTCTCTCAGAGAAATGTTTTCTTAAAAAATAAAAAAATAATAACTAATAATGTTTAAAAGCAAAACCTTATTTACTTAAAACAAATCTAAATATATCGGGTCAAATTTTCCTTTCCTGCAAAAAATAGGTTGTTAATGTAATGAATATTAAAATTGTTTTAAAATACTTCAGGGATTTTTCTATTTATATTTTATACCTCAGGAAACGAAAATTTATACTTCGTCCGACATGTTCTCCTATAACTCTCAAAATATTAGCGAGATTTTGTCAAATATTATCTTACGGTCCTACATTTAAAGTGACATCTCAACCCATATTGCCGAGATCCTTTGACGTCCACCCTTATCCTTCGACCACTCATTGGCAGAATAGAACGTTTATGAAAGAAGTTAGATTTTTATTATGGGGCAGTGAAAAGAGCCGCTACTTTTTTTAGAGGAGTTAGAGCAGGAGCGGCTCCTTTTTGAAAATGGGAGCGTGAGAGGAGCCAGCTCCAATTTTGGGCGTTGGAGCAGGAGCGGGAGCAACTCCAAAAGTAGTGGAGTGCGTAAAGCCATATATATATATATATATATATATATATATATATATATATATATATATATATATATATATATATATATATATATAAATGTATATGCATCATTAGAAGGAAACAGCGCTGTTGATGAAGGACAAACTCTAAAGATGTATTTAAGTTAAACAGAAAGGGTAATAATAATTTATTCTTACGTAATTATAAAATGCCAAGTAAGTCATTTGGTCTAAAGCGTAGCACCGAATCGCTTGAATGCTAACGAACGACAGCCGGCCGTTATACAAACTAGAAAATCGACCGAAGTCCGAGAAGGAGAAATACTATTATTATTGGACACCACTAAAATTAAAACAATTTTTTATATTCAAATCCGTGTAGGAATTGTCTATTATGCTTACCAGGTTGTTATATCGATTCTTTCACTCATCAATAATTATTTTCCTCCGGTCAGAATGTAAAATAATCTGTCTTTATTATCAAAGAAAATAAGTACAACCCTTAACAATCTTTCAGACAGACCTCGCTAAAAATAAAAGAAAGAATACACAGAATTTCCAAAGCTGGGAAAGCAAAAAACAATATGGACGTTTTAGAGTTAATACTTAATAAAAGAAGAGTAAGAGATGTTTAACGATTATCATTTTTATATATTTGTTAACTTGGATGATATTATTTTAAGTTTGAATATATGACTTCAACTCTAGTTTATTTTGTTGATCTTTCACCAGGTTAATGTCTGTATTTTTTTATATATTTGATCGCTAGCTATGTTAGGAAACTCCAACTATTTCTCAACGCTAAAACTTACTTATATTAGTGATTTTGTTAAGATATATACTTTCTTCTTATATATAAAGTAAAGGCGTGATTTCCCTTCTATGTTTGACTGGAATAGTTTTAATAATAAGAGCTAGATATAAACTCTGTTTTGTCAATGATTTACGCAATTATTTGTCCGTGTTTTAAAAATTAAATATTTGAATTTTTCTAACTTTAATATTTTGCCCAACATCCCAATCAACATGTACCTTTACTCTTCCAAATGAAATCAGGAAAACTATTTCACGGTGTTCAGGTACGTAAATTCACGGTTTCCTTTCTTTTATATGGTTCAATAATACTTTGATTATTATTTTTACTTTGGACTCTTTTGTTTAAAATTAATTCAGTCTTATTATTATCATAAAATTACAAAACTGGAACCAAATACTTATTAAATAGTGTCGAAATAGCGATACCAGACTTCCCATTCATTTTCTACGAATCTGTATTTCCGTTCCGCCATAAGTACTTTACTTCTCTTATTTTCTCTTATGTAATAATTCCATTACTTCTTTCTTTATTTTATTTTTTTTAAAACGTGTATATTATTATTATTTGTACTCACTAAGAGTTCTCACACAGATCATCGTCAGTGATTGCTCACCGACAACAACCAGTGGTATTTCCTGGAGTCTAAGTGACAACAAGTCTCCCCAGACTTCCAGTGTTCTTCACCTCTTTTTGATAACGATGCGGTATCGCAACAGTCTCTTACCATTGATTTCTCGCCGGTAAGGACAATTGGTCTTCTCTGGGATTTGGGTGGCAACAAGCCTCCCCAAGGTCTCAGCACTCTCTGCACTTTTCCAGTGGAGGTCTGGTGTGTGCTGTCCCTCTTCGGTCTTCTCATCCTCCTCGACCCTCTACAAATATGTTGTCTGGTGTCAGTCTAGGCCGGCACCAGTTAAAAAATAAATAAATGAATAAAATATTTTTTTTTCAAATTTTCTCTTTTTTTCCCTTTTTTCTTTTTTAAATTATTTTTTTTTTAAAATTGATTTTTTTTTTATTTTTACATTTTTTCCTTTCAATTTCTTTTCTTTCTTTTTCTTTTTCTTTTTCCTTTTCTCTTCCCTTATTTAAAAAAAAAGAATTTTTTTAATTCTTTTTAATTTTTTGTTTGGAGAGGGAGGAGCTTATAGTGTTTCTTGTAATTTCTGTTTCTTTTGTTCATTTTTGTGTAGTGATAGCTGAGGCCGGTGTAATTAATTGGGGGGGGGGAGATTATGAAGTGCTGTTTCTTGCAGTTTCTGTTCCTTGGCTCTTGTTGTGGTGTTCTTCGTGTGGTCTTGTTTTCTCCGTTGTAAATTCCTTGTGACTGGTTAGCCTTTTTAGCTTATGTGTGTTAGTTTCCGCATTCGAGAATTTTCCTTAAGATTGCAGCTGTTTTGATCATTGCCGTCCTTTGTATGGTTACGATAATCCCTTTGATTCCAATTTACTCCCAATCTTTTCTCCAGATTTTTTGGGATTGTTCCTAGTGCTCCTACGATTATTGGTATTATACTAACTTTCTTCATGCTCCATATTCCTTTCTGTTCTCTGGCTAGTTCTGTGTATTTACTTCGTTTTTTCGTGTCTTTGATCTTCACTCTGTGGACTGCTGGAACGACGAAGTCTACGATTTTACTAGATTTTTCCTTTTTATCTATTATAATAACATCAGGTCTCCTTGCTTGTATGAGTTTATCTGTGTGTATATCCATATCCCGGAGGATTTTGTGTTTTTCGTTTTCCAGTACTGTTTCTGGTTTATGTTTGTACCATTTGTCTGCATATTCGAAATTCAATTGTTTGCACAGTTCCCTCTGTATTACTTTCCCAACACAATCATGTTTGTTCTTGTATTCTTTTTGAGCAAGTTTGCTACATTCACTTATTATATGATTTACTGTTTCGTCTCTTTGTCCACACAGTCTGCATTTATTGTTTTCCTTGGTTTTATCTATTTTAGCTTTAATGTAGTTCGTCCTAATCGCATTGTTCTGTGCAGCCATCAGTAAAGATTCCGTTTCTCTGTTCAAGTTTTCTTTTCTTAGCCATGTCCAGCTATTTACGTTGGTTTCTTCTCTTGTGAGTCTTATGAAGCGTCCATGTAGTTGTTTTTCTTCCCATTTTTCTTTTCTTGTCTGTTTGTGTCCAGTTTCGATGCTTCCTGCGTTGTTCGTTGGGACGGTATCTCTTGCTGCGGTGATCAGCCTTTCTGTGTTCTGCTTTATGTATTTCTCCAGCTCTTTTTTAGTGTTGTCCACACAGTCTTCTATACTTACCATTCCTCTTCCCCCTTCGTTTCTCTTCACGTATTATTATTATTATTATTATTATTATTATTATTATTATTATTATTATTATTATTATTATTATTATCATTATTATTATTATTATTATTATTATTATTATTCACACACTATCTAAGCCAATATTAGAGATTCCTGACTTGTAGAAATAAGCAGTATTTCATGGAGTCAGGGTAACAAGCCCCAGATTTTTAGTACTCCTGTTACTTTCGGTAACAGTTGCAAATCATGATGCAATATTGCAACAGCTCTTAACCATTGATTTCTCCTAGTAATGGCCGTTAGTTTTCTTTTGATTTGTTGTGCTAATAAAACTCCCAAGGATTTCATTATTCTCTGTTCCTTTCTAGTAGAAGGCTGCATCTTGTTCTCCCTATACCGTTTTCCATCCACCATTCACCTTTCATGACCTTGTTCTGTACTACTAATCAATATTGGTGACAACGCAGTTTTATTAACAGACGGCTGTCATATTGTTTCATTTTACACATTGTTACGCTCAACTTTCATTAGGACTACGAAAGCTTATACGCAACACAATAATAATTAAAAAAATGAATTCCGGACGTGTCTTGAGGTCCCAGAGTTCTGGTTTAAATAATAAAAGAACACGGGATATTCAAATTCAAGACACCAGTAAGTAAAGAAAAGCACCAACAAAACAAGTGATAAATAACACAGGAAAACCAAGGGCAAATACAAATATTTATTTACATCTCAATATCTGTGTATATAACGCAAAAACCTTTAAAATACTCCACAAACAATCCCCAAAGTAGATATTATTTTAACCGGCATAACTCCGGGAAATAATATCAAAAAAAATTTTTTTTAAATATTCATTTTTTGTGGGTCAAATAGCCATTTTTTCGTTTAAAGTGATCACGATTTTTAATGTTATCTTGTGCAGATGACATCATATTGATAGATACATGAGTTCATAGTGATAAGTTAGGGTATTTTTTTATGCCAATCGTCACATTATTATTCTTTGTTTTGCGTTTCTCTTCGGACTATTGCCCTCATCAAAGGGAGGGGAATAAGAAATAGTGATTTCAGTATAGCTCCTTTTATTTGGTGTTGTCCGGGAATAAGACAATACAATGTCAAGAACGTTCTATTGTCATTATTGTCGGTAAAAGGGAGTAGTTAAACAATGCATATCTTGGCCAGTACTAAATGGGTGACGATTTAAGATGACCAGGTGCTGTAAAATCGAGGTTAAGCAACGCGTATCCTGGCAAGTACTTAATGGATGACTATTTGGGGTGCCCGTCCGTTCGTCCAACTACGTCCATCTGTCCGTCCAACTATGTCCATCTGTCCGTCCAGCTACGTCCGTCCGTCCAGCTACGTCCATCTGTCCGTCCAGCTACGTCCGTCCGTCCATCTACGTCTGTCTGTCTGTTTAGCTACGCCCGCTGTCCGTCAATCCAGCTACGTATGTCCGTCTGTCAAGCTACGTCCGTCCGTCAATCCGTCCGTCCATCTACGTCTGTTTATCTAAGTCATTGAAGTTACAGCAATAAATAATTATGCTTCATCATTGTTTTCACTAATATTTATATTAATATGAAAATTGTTGGGGGGGGGCGATAACATATTTTTTTGATAAAAAATATTAATTTGTAAAAAATTTGGGACGATTTTTTTTTAACTGAAAATATTTCTTTGCTTTTGTTAATTTTATTTTATTTTTGTTTTTTAGTGTTTTGGGGTTATTTTAAACAGGGCGCCTGATAAAGATACAGCCAGATGTGGACGCGTCAGGCAATTATTTATCGAAGTGTAGATGTAGTGTAGTATTTGTACTATTGTCATGATACGATCCTTCCAGGCATTATCTCCTCCTTTTTGAGAGGTGTGGAGATGATGTAGTATCTGTTCTGCTTGAAACTAGCAAAAATACGCGACAGGGAGCTTGTGCAGTATACCGCCCCGATGGAATACGTTTTTAGGGGGCTTGTGCAGTATTGCACCCCTTTTGTTCGGTCAGTGACAATGGAACGCAGTTTACGTCCTCCGAATTCAAAGAGTTCTGTGAGATCTTTCAGATAAGACACATTACAACTCCCCCGTATCACCCTAGGTCAAACGGCCAGGCGGAACGTTTTGTGGACTCTCTAAAAAAAGCCCTGAAAAAAGCTCGTGGCACTCCCACAGAAAGGACCCTACAGCAGTTTTTACAAGTGTACACGATCACGCTAAACGTTTACATAGCATCCTCATTATCTCCAGCAGAGATGGTGTTTGTGCGAAAAATGAGATCCGTTTTTAACAAATTACTACCTAAACAGACAAACAAGGTCGAACCTCTATTGTATAAAAATAACGGCACATCCCAGAGGACAAAGTATATTTCAAGATGTTTCAAAATAATAATCTTTCTGAGAACCTGGTATGATAGAAAAGAGATTTGGAAATATGATTTACATAATCCGTAGACCTCAGTTCTCTCATAAAAGACACTTAAATCAAATTAGGAAATGACTGCCGGATAACACTTACAGGTCTCCCAGGTAGAAGACGTTATATTCGATACTTTTGACATACCAGTTTCCTCAAACAGCCCTAGAAAAGCGGCAATCCAAAAGGAAACCGAAGTCTCCGGATCTTATCGAAATCAATCCAAAAAGGAGACAATATTAATACTCCTGAAGAAGGTAAGGCTTGGGAGGGGGTGTTATGGTGCCGTATCTATAACGAACATTTTGGACTCGTCCATTCTAAATAGGTGCGGGAAGAATATACTTCTCAGCGTTTGAATTCAACCCCAGTCTACACTGGCAGTCGATACTAACGTTCTACTTCTCTTGTTGTATATATTTTTCTCCAATATTTTTGTTTTACCTAAACCCCGTGTCCGTATTCTCATTCTGGTCCCCTAAACAGGGCGATAACAATAAATAATTTTAAAAAAAACAGTAATAATATGTAAAAATGATAAATTTAAATTTAAAAAATAAATAAATAAAAATTACACGAATAAACATGAGTAGATAACTCTTGTCTTTTTCAGTGCCAGTCATCTGTATTTATACAAAAACACTTCATGCTTTACTTATGACGATTGAATAACTCCATGAAACTGCAGTCAAGTGTAAGAGCATTTTATTAATCTTTATTTATATATATAATGTTTGTTCCCTTATTTATACATGTAATTTTTCCATTCACCCCACTATAAATATAATAATTAGATTGAAACTTGTGTGGTGAGTTACAGCATTTAAATGATGTAATGTGTAATAGCAGGTTTTTAATTATGATGAAATATAATGTATGTTGTGGCTCATAATTAATGACTTGTGTTTTTTTTAACCTATTATTATCGATTATTATCGATTATTATCGATTATTATCGAATAGAGGTCGATTACCACTGGTTGGTTCTTCAAGCTGATGATATATTCAATTATAGTTTGTGTTAATTGATAGTGAAGTGAAATAACCGAAGAGCAATATCTAGTAAGTAATTGTTGGTCCCCCGATTTATAAAATTGGGGGACTTATGTTTTGAGGCATTTCCGTCCGTCCGTCCGTCCGTCCGTCCGGATTTTTCTCCGCAACCATCCATTGAATTCCTCTGAAATTGTGCATGAAGTTGTAACTTTTGTCAGGTTAAAAAGTGACATTCTCCGATTTTTGAACAAAAGATCTGGTTAGCCCCCCAGGGGGTCAAAAGGCCCCAAAATGGCAAAAAATGACATTTTTTGCCCCATAACTTTTCATCCACTCATTCAATTTCTCTGAAACTTGGCCAAAATTTGGAGCCAATTGTTCCTAATAGAAAATAAGTATCGCTGACATTGGAAAAAATCTGATTCGCGCCTCCAGGGGGTCAAAAGCCCCCAAAATGGCAAAAAATGACCCTTTTATCTCATAACGTTTGATTCATCCATTCACTTTTTCTGAAACTTGGCTAAAATGTAGAGGCAATTGTTCTGGATATAAAATAAGCATCCTTGACCTCAGAAAAATTGTGGTTCACGCCCCCAGGGGCTACAATGGGGGTAAAAAATGCCTCAAATTGCCCAAATTTATTGCATTTTACACTCGCCACATCGAGTCACGTACAGAGGGGGGCCACGCATGCGCGGCTTGTTATTTCTCTAATTGAGGATTTAACTAGTTTAACTGAAATGTAATAATCAAGGTGACCACCAGCTGCGAAATCGGGCTTGTATCTTAAGGAGATATCTAGAAGGAGTATTGTTCAAAACCTTTTTTACTAACTCAATGTTTGAGAAATAAAGGAGAATTTTAATAGAATATTCGAGTATCTATGTATCTCATATAGAGATCAAGTGTTAGCCCCCAGGAAAGGGGCCCCTTGATTTCTGAGAACTTCGACTGAAGTAAAATTAAAGATTCAGTTAAGATGTATAATAATTTATATTTTGTTTATATATATATATATATATATATATATATATATATATATATATTAGTAAATTAAAATTATCTGACTAAATTAGTATCCAAACAAGGCAATTGAAAAACTTCCTACAAGTTACGGAGATAATTGAAGTAAATCAAGTCCGTAATATAGCAAAACATACTGTAGGTATTACATCAGCTCAATAGTTTTTTCTTTGGGTCAACCAGACTTTAGATAGTACAACTTAGAAGGATACAGAATTATATATTCATCATTAAGTATACAAGTTCCTAAAATTTTGCATCAACCAAGTTATAGTGTACTGAGATGAATTTATTAAGTCGCTTTATCAGCACATATAAGAACGAAAGCTATCAACATTTCAGTAATTGTCCAGTCAGAGAGTGAAATGCCAATTGGACCACAGATGCATCAAAGACAGAGCTCACGACAATTTTAAAATGAAGAACTTAATTAATATTTTTCATTTTTTTTTGTATGACTAGCTGGACAAAGGAACAAAAACAAACAAATATCAATGTTTACATTTGTTCATGAATATATAACCAAGAGAGGAGAAAAAATATTATAATGGAATCATCTAACTCTATGAAATAGATGTTCTGTAAAATAGTAAACTCAATTTGAAAGGAACGACACAGGTAAGGAGAAACTATATTTAATAACTTAAAAAAAAACAAATCTGGAGGCAAAACTAAATCAAATATTTGTAAACATTTTAATTAAAAAATAATTATTAAATAGGGAGGTGGTGTCTGATCAACACTGCCATGATAAAGAAATACTGTTTTGTTTTTAAAATTCCGAAACAGTTTTCATGGTAAACAACTGACGATCCCTTATATAAAAAAAACATATATAAAATATATTTATATTAGAGTAAATTCTTGGAATTTAACTAATATAGTGATTGCAGTAGATTGATTGACTTACTAGACAAAAATCTTTCAACGAAAATTTTTTTTCTCCAGTTTTGAACGTTAAAAAACTTCCGAGACTATATATATATATAATTTTTCATTTAAAATTGCGCGGTTGTTGATTTTCAAAATATTTCACTTTAATACATTCTAATGCGTGCTTCAAAGATGTCGATTTCCTTACTTAAAAAAGCGCCAATCTGCGCATAACATCACCAGGACTAAACATATAACGTCTTAAGAACTTGACGTATATTCGACCCCTCAGGGTTAATACCATCAATATGATGAGGAAGAAAAGAAGAAAAAAAACTATAAGACAGTCTCGCCTGACAAGGTTGTATTACAACGAAAATTCGCGAAAAAAAAATTAAATTAATTAATTTTTCATTTAAAATTGCACGATTGTTGATTTTCAAACTATTTCACTTTAATATATATATATATATATATATATATATATATATATATATATATATATTTATGTGCGTGTGTTTACATTATTGTGTGTTATTGTTAGCAATAATAGCTGTGTTAAAGCTAATAGTGCTGCGCTTCCTAAGAGAAAGACAGTTCATTCATTTACATAATTATGTCGACCCATACTTTTATGGACGTACAGAGAGAGAGAGAGAAAGAGAGAGAGGGAAAGAGAGAGAGAGAGAGAAAATCCACGGACACGTGTTTCATCATTATTGCGGCTATGACATGATTCGAAACCGCGACCACAGCTTTACCAGTAAGCTACGAAGGACCTGTCTGAAATACATGATTATTTATCGCTTATAAATGTTTTCGGTATTCCTTTTTTCGTCAGGATTATTTAATGTTTTTAGCAATCTAACACTATTTAATTAATGTTTTATTCATCCCGTTTTCTTTATCTTTCTTTTTGTCATAACGTTTTCATCAACGGTATCTCTTCGCACGCTTAATTCAAATGTTTGAGTTTAACATTTGTCTGTGTTTGTTTCGGTTTTACTAAAGATGAGTTTCCTTTTTTATTGCAACTCTACAATCGTATTCATGCTAATAACAGTATGTATCCGTTATCTATTTATTCATTTTGCGTTTAACTGATTATGTATTATTATCTGATGAGTCTAAAGTTGGATATCGCAATATATTCATGGGCAGTATTCAATGACAAGAGCCGACTCACGTGTGGTACATACTGAATACCATGTAGGTGTTTGTAAAATTGAGTGATTGATTGATGAGGAACTACTTTTTGTACATTTTTCCCCATAAAAGCGAACCTATTTAAGCTTTTCTTTTTTGGTCGCTGGCGCTTATTTGTATTTTCTTGTCGAACGTCACAGAAGTCTTCGTAAATATGTTTAAAATTGTTTAATCAAATTTTAAAATGGTATATAGCTATAAACACTGAACGCAGACAACTAACTAAGCTACATTTTCCGGGGGACTATAAAAGAAAAAGCAATAGCAATTATTCATCCTTTTCATAGCTCACAATGCATATGCTGGTGGGGACGGGTTACTCGACCGGCAAAAGTTTACTCTTAGGCTGACAAGAACTCTCTGTTCGATTCGCCAACTCGCGCTTTTTATATCTTCTCCGTCGGTATACGTGGACGGAGAAGGTGTGTGTGGGGGGGGGGGGGGGGGTGAAGGATTTGTTTGAGTTACCAGGCGACGGTACTTGCACTCATGAACGTTAATAGATGACACCAGATGTTTGACCAACGTTGACTTTTCTTCGTCTAAAAATTTAGGATGTGGGCGGAAGTATTAAAAAAACAGAAATAAGAGTAAAAAGGGTGGCGATACTTACCCCTTTGATACGAGGTCAATACGTTTGTAAATATTTTAAGAGACGACAGCCAGCCAGCTGCCTCGTATCATTTTCTTTCGGAGCGGGAAGAGATGCCGCTAATTGGATGCACAATTCGCTTCTCGTGAATGCAAGTTGACGGCGTCGGTCACACTAGATACAACATTTCTTCTGTTATTACTTGCTTGGGTTCAGTACAAATATAAAAGACAGAGGATAGAATAGATTTGGCTCGCCTTGATTTAATGTTAATGTTTAATGTTTATGAAATATATTTTATTTCATCGCTAATTTCGATTCAACTACCTTCCATTTGTTACACCTCTATCTCTAAAGAACATAAAAGGCTTGTTTTGCAAGACGTTTTCGTAACACTGTGATGCGGTTTTAGCTAATCTAATCTAATTCTAACTTACGCTATCGAAATATCTTTCTGCTTAACCAGGCAGGAGATAAGGGCATTTACGGGCACGTTGTCAGTGTCTCACATTGTGTCTTCTGGCAGAGTGACTTTTACATACGGACTCCTTACGGGCGTTCTCAGCTATATGCTAACGGGCAACTTTAGATGTAGCTAGTCCAGGGTTCGATAGGGCTTTCCAATTGCACAGTATAATCATAGCTACATGACACTTTTGTGTAGCTTTCAAGCGATCTAGCGTACTGATGACGAAGCTGGTGTCACTGGCCTTTCGAGTGAGTACGGTCCGTGACTTCTCAAATGGTTACTGGCCATGGACAGTCTACTGAAGACATTCTCTCGAAATTTTAAAGTTTGGGGACGGAGATTATGTTTATTGCACTTCTTTCTTTCAGTGCTACAGTTCTCTCTTTAGGCTTTCTCCGTATGAACACAATCAATGTGAATACACCGTAACCTCCCGCTTTAACTTTTTCGGTCTCCTCTAGGACGTTTGGTGCTTCCATCTCTCCAGGGTGGGGTGTGACTCTCTTTTGGGCCAAGTCATTGCCGAATACGATCGATACGCTTCTTATGGGCAAGTCATTGACTGCTGTGATTTTAACAGTGCCTTGCACAATCTGAGAATCGAGGGTCACCCTATCGAGTGAGAGGTTGACACAGCCATTCCCAGCCCCTCGTATCGTCACGACTTCGCCACGTGGCCGTATGGGGTAGACATTTCTTTAATACTACAGTGTCTCGTAATATTTTTAGATTCGTTTTCCTCGTGAAATTATCCACAGCACGTATTACTCCCTTCGACAGAAAGGATCTATACTCCTTAATCATTCCTTCCAAGCGTTCTGTCGAGGGGGTCTCTCTTTAATGTAACTAACCCATGAGGTTTCCCAAAGGGTGCGCCCCTGATTTCGTTGTTCCTTTTTTTGTTAGACAATTCGCCGCTACATGTCCTACTTTTCCGCAGTAGAGACACGTCATCAACCGCCATCTCTCCGCTTGTTGCTTGTTCGGAAGATTAGTTTGGTGTCTTGGGTTGCCTGGTCGGTTCTGGTTCCCTGTCTGACTCGACCTCATGCTTAGATCAGCGCAAGCCGCCATTCTGGGGTCAGCGCAGCTTTCGCCAGCAAACGGGTCGTTTGGCCTGTTCCTACACCACTTGTACGTCAACGCATATTCGTCAGCGAGGATGGCCATGTCATATGGGGGGTCTACCTGTCTCTCGTTTAGATAGACCTTGAGTTCATGGTTGACACACCGCTGGAATTTCTCCATCAGCATAAACTGCATTAGCCTACCGTGGTCTGTCTCCACGCTCTCGGCTGTACACCACCTGTCGAAATATGTTTCTTTCTGACGAAACAATTCGACGTATATTTCGTTGTTATCCTTTTAACGTCCCCTGAACTTCTGGTACTATTTCGTAGCTTCTCAGGATTGCGGACTTAAAAATGATATGGTCGATGCACTCTGCCGCCGATGGAGACGCATACATTTCCTGGACTTTACCCTGTAGCGCTGTTTGTAGTAGTAAAGTCGAGTTATTGAGCGGCCAGTACAGGCTTGAGGCTATTTTCTCAAAGTGACCATATCGACCTTGTTGAATGATGGCACGAGTCTGACCTGATTAGCAAGGTCGAACTCGTTTCGTCTCTCATCGCGCAGTTCTCCTATCTTCTAATTCTTGGAGACTGGTCTGCTGTTCTATTCTGGCTTTCTTCGGCTTCTACACTTGCTCCACTCGACGACCGTCGACCCCAACGTTATGTTTCCGTGGTCTTCTTCTTGTCTTCATCGTCTAGCCGAGTCGTCTATCCACTGACGAATCGTCGAGGGCACAGCACTGGTCCACAAGTAAAATAAAAGAAACACAACTCTCGATAAATAACACGAACACATATACGTTGTGTATAACTTAGTTGGAACTATGAGTGTTTGTCACCGTCTCGGACTTTCGAGACCCCCATTGTCGTTTATCAAGTCGTCAGCTCATCTCATCGTTTTCCCAGTCCGATCCGCTCTCTCGGGTGGTTCGATCCTAACTGCTCGGCTTCTCTCTGAAACCCAAACTCGTTAAATTTTTCTCATAAACCTTACTGTCGTCAAACTGTCGTAAAACTAACCTACCTCACTGTCACAAAACGCCGTTACCCCCAAATGTTGTGTCCGGTATTTTTTCTGAGTCACCTGTCCTGAACAATGGAAATTGACCACTTCCGTATTTACTTTTGTCTCTGTCGATGAGTCAATTCCTATCCTCGCGCCCTTCATCGTATCACACACTTACCTTTTTTCTTCCTTACTATAGCGTTTTTCATTTATACTCTTTCACTCGAGCTCCTCCAATCTTAGCTTTCTCAAGCTCTGGGCCTGTGAAAGTCCAAGAGAGTCTGACACAAGGTCGTCTAACACATCTTATTCGAATATATTGCTGTCAAACATATGCTCCGCTATTATTCTTATTTGATGGGGTTTCCTCATGGACTGTTTGGTTTATAACCCCAACGTTGTCCCTATTTCAATTATGTCATCCTGTCTTAACCTATTTAGTCCTTCGAATGTAGGAGAACGTTTCTATTATCAACATCTTGGTTCGATGGCTCTGTTGTCTCGTACCTGTTCCCTTCCTCTATGCTGTCTTAATTATACTGAAGAAAATATCCCGGCTGAGCCTCCAATCTTGTCACACAAATCCTTCGTCGTGGCAAACGCGTGACTATGATGAATATAAAAATGGTAAAAGTGTTCGAAACTGGCTCGTAGGTCCCTAGGTCCCAATATTATCAACAGAATACAAGGTGAATCGGATTCTCTAATTCATGATATAACACAGAAAACAAGTAAGAATAACGATCAGGTAAATGACGACTCAAACACCAAGTAAAAATGTAAACAATATTTATTTATAAAATAGTAAGAGAAGAGAATAAACATATAAAACAAAAAAAGAAAACAAAGTACTATGTTAAGGGAAAGGAATAATGTGTAACGTTAACTAATGGCGAGCAAAATCTATGAACAAATTAGTGTACCAAACAAATTACAGAAGAAAAGATATTGCTCATTTACAGAATATGGAAGACCCCCCACGCGAGTTGAAAAGTTCTATTGTCCAAGTATGTCATAAGTCACACTCATCCAAAATCCACACTGATCTTCGGATGGATAAGTCATCAACAAATATCAAGATGTAAATGTTCAGAAATCATATATGCGGGTGTAATCGTGAATGTCTCGAATTAGCGCAATGCAATGATTACAAAGGATATATTTATCGGTCATCTCAGCGGTAATGTGATATATTTGTAATCAACCGCAGGTTAGGTGATGCAATTTTGAAAGGGCTTGGTTTTCGTCAAGTTAACTTATAGCGCAGAAAAAAAATCCTGGGATAATCAACCCGTTTATATCGTCAGGCTCATTTTCGTCTTCCTCTTCTTTTACTTCTTACTTTTCATATACTGATGGTGACGGGTTACTCGACCGGCAACAGGAACTCTCTGCTCAATTCGCCAACTCGCTTTTTTATATCTTTTATACATGGGCGGGGAAGGTAGGTGTGTGAAGGGTTTCTTTGAGTTACCAGGCAAAGGTACTTGAACTAATTTGGGTTCACGGCATCCGTAAACGTTAATAGATAACAGCATGTGTTTGGTTGATCGTCAGTTCTCTTCGTCTACGGGTATAGAATAGGGGGGTAAGGTATTGCTAACCAAAAATAAGCGTTAAAAGGCGACGATACTTACTCTTTTGTGCGAGGTTAATACGTTTGTAAATGTTTTTAGATACGACAGCTGCCCAGCTGCCCAGCTGCCCAGCTGCGTCGTCTGATTTCCTCTCAGTTAGGTTCGGGACGGCGATATGTCGCTAATTGGACATACGATTTCCTTCTCGTGAGTGCAAGGATAGGTGAGTAGTCGACGGCGTCAGTCAAATCGGATGCAACATGTCTTCATGTATGACTTGCTTTGGTTCAAAGGACAAATATAAAAGACACAGGATGAAATAGATTTTGCTCGCCTTGATTTTATATTCATAAAATACATTTTATTTATCTGCTAATTTCGATTCAACCACCCTCCATGTATATACATATATATATATATATATATATATATATATATATATATATATATATATATATATATTATATATATATGTGTGTGTGTGTGTGTGTGTGAAATTAAAAATGAAACAGTGGAAGACTCATAAGCTCAACGTTTCGCCCGGTGTGATGTGGGCTTTTTCAAGAGCGGACGAAAAATTGCTAAAAATGACAACAGACGGGAAGGTCATATAATTGGGGAATATATATAGTGGTAGTGTTTAAATGGAGGGAAATATATGCAAATATGTAAAGTGTCAGAAATAAGTATACAAAATGTCAGTATAATTATACATATATATTTTTGGGGGGCAATAAAAATAATTAGTTAAATAAATAAATACGAAAAACAGCATTACAATTACTAGTGATTACGATCTATGCTGTAACATGGACATTTATATATAACTGTAACTTTTGGAAATGTCTTTCCTGAACTCGTCAACAACGTTCGTTTTTTTTAAAAAGATTTTTAACCGAAATATCAAACTATAAAAAATATATATAGTGTCCTTCATCTCGGAGCAGTAAGTGAAAGATTTACTGAAAAATGAATAAGTTTTTAAAGAAAAATATCGCATATATTGTTTTTAATTACTTCATCTACTTTCGCTATTCCAGCGTCTACTGAATTACAATCTTATTAAATACCTATATAGATATTTGTTAGCAATGTTTCAAGTAAACCACACTACCTGTTATATATATATATATATATATATATATATATATATATATATATATATATATATATATATATATATATATATTTATATTTTGCGTTGAGAATCCGAATAAAAGAGCCTAATGTAATTTAAACAGAGCAAAACAGAATTATTAAAATAAACAACCACGGGTTTTTTGACGTGGTTGTTTATACGTCTGAGGAAACCTAATTAAGGGGTCGATATAATTTATAATGTATACAACCTTAATGTGTGTATAGTTTTTTCCTTTTAATAATTCTATAATATATATATATATATATATATATATATATATATATGTACCTAAAGTTGAAAAAAACAATAAAGTGCTCGAGTATAGATTCTACAAGAGCTAATATAAATTATTTTATTCAAACACTATAGAATACAATGTCTGTGGGGATACCCGTGTTTCATTTATCTGGTCAACCTGGATAAAATCTGGCTGGTCATCGCAAACAGATAGTTCAGCCACCTTTTTGTATTGATGATTCTATCCTAAATTGATGATGACCAGAATGATGAAACCCGAGTACCCCTAACAGACACTGTAATGTATAGTACTTAAATAAAATTATACATACACTCAATTTTTAATAATATTTTTTAAAATTTTGAACTTTGGCTTTTCCACAGCCAACTTATCTGTATTTCTCCTCTGATGATAAGATTTCGATCTTTGAAAAGACTTGGCTTAAGTAAAAAATAATGAACACCAGTCTATTACAGAATACACCTTGCATTGAACAATCAAAATTTGAAATAAATTTGGATATTCGTACATGTGTATCACTCTTATTTCTTCTATCTTTATATATATATATATCTATTTGCCTTTCTGGTACTTAAGGTACTAAAGCTTTTTTTTTTAAATGCAACTTTAATTCCTATATAATTTTATTTCTAGCTACCATATCGCAGAATGGTTCTTGCGTGTAGTGTTTAGATAGCATTTTATTATTATTATTATTATTATTATTATTATTATTATTATTAGTATTATTATTATTAGTATTATTATTATTATTATTGTTATAAAGAATTTTATTTGATATGCAAATTACCATATCGCACGGTAGTCTTAAGGGTAGTATATTATTATTATTTTGATTATTATTATTATTATTTATTTATATATAAGTAACATTTTTAGCTGAATTATTTCGACACTTGATTGGGGAAATGGTAGTTTGATATGTACCATTGGAGAGCCATGCATATAACTATCCTGTTTTTAAATTTCCGAAACAGTTACATGGTAAACAGCTGATGATCCCCGTGTTAATATTAGATGCTTACGTTAAGGTCTCCTGTTTTTGTTTCACTGTTAGATACTTAATCCCCCTTTTTATTTTATTTACTTACTATTATATATTTTATTTCTTTATGAATTTTCCAACGAATGTTAAGTCTGCACTATTTTGGATTTAGTTAGTTTCTGTGGGAATTTAAACTGCATTTTCCTTTTTTTTGTCTTTTTGTTTAAAATAACTCAAAGCTTCTTTAGACTATATATATATATATATATATATATATATATATATATATATATATATATATATATATATATTAGCTTGAGTACATAAAATAAACAACAAATAGATATGTTCTGCTATGTTGTAAATTGTAATAAGACGCGTTAGGAAATTCGTTTCATTAGTTTAATCTGATATGACAGTCAGAACTACCTGACGATGTTTTCACATAGATTTGTTCCGATATGTAAATCTTAAAAACAAACAACTCTTTTGAAACTAAAACATTAACTGTGAATAACTATCTATTGCTGTCTGGTAGGAAATTTTTCATGCGTAATTCGTTGTGGGTGTAATGCAGTGAAAATTGATAAACAAGTTAGAGAATAACCTTGACATGCGAAGAAAAAATATTAGTTATGGCTGACAATGCGATAGAAGCGAATGTAAAAATACTTCCTGTTTGAGTTGAAATAACCGGAAGTTGTTGCTCTAATGAACGAATGGAAGGAAAATTACATCTGCTATTAAAACAGTTTATTTTTCGCTTTCCTATATTCGTTTTTTTTATATAATTGGGCTATCAACACCTTAAGGCACTGGGCAAAAGTTAATCAGAGATGTTTTGAAAAATGAAATACGAAGATACAGAAAGAACAAGTTAAGAACTGTTGAGAAGAGAGACGTGATAGCTATAAAACGAATGAAAAATGACAATAGCTATGTTGTCAAATGTTGATAAGACAACACTACAAGCCACGAACGGGACAAGACAAAACTAGATAACAAGAACGAATTCATCATTAAGATGCGACCATTCCATCTGTGCGTTAAGCGATGACTATTGACAGCTTGGATGTGTTTATTCAACACCTACCCACAATAGGAGTATGTGACACAAGGTCGGAAAGTGGGATTTGAAAAGCCAGCGCTCAAGAAGGTGAGCACTCCGGCCATTAAAAATTGCCTGGGCAGCCCCGTCGGCATTCCCCGGTAGGGACGCCTCAAACAGTAGGCAATAAACTTACTCCTCCCCAAAGAGAGGAGGCAAAGCCTGGGAGGGTGGACCTCCTAGAACTGCACAGGACAGACCCATAGACAGGCGTAAATCAAGCCCCGAAGGCCAAGACAATACCAGTCTATGGGGTGCAGTATCCATCGGAACAGATACTACACTTTGATCTTTTTATTTACCTCCCCAGGAGGTTAGGCACAAGTCAAGTTTTATCTTACTCCCACAAGGTAAGATGTGACCCAATGTCGGGTCGGGAAAGTGGGACTTGAAAAGCCAGCGCCCGAGAAGGTGAGCACTCTGGCCATTAAAAATTGCCTGGGCAGCCCCGTCGGCATTCCTCAGGCAGTAAGCAATAAACTTACTCCTCCCTAAAGAGGGGAGGCAAAACCTAGGAGGGTGGACCTCCTAGAACTGCACAGTACAGACCCATAGACCGGCGTAAGGCCAAGACAATATCAGTGTATGGGGTGCAGTTTCCATCGGAACAGATACTACACTTTGATCTTAGCCAAAATGCCAAGTGAATGTGACAGACTGACGGAAATGCCATGTCATAATATAGAATTATAAATCTACGACAATTCTATTTTAAAAAAGCACAATAAAAGAACAAACATCTATAATCCAAATACTACAAAAACTGTAAATCTTGTCATGTCTATTATTTTGTTCGTCATAATTTAGCACGGCGGATGACGTCATCAATGGGTTCAGTTGCGACGTTACAAAATGATGGCATCATCTATTAAATCAGAGAGAGATAGAGGGGGAAAATCCTTTCGGGTCACAGATCATCTACTAGACGAACATCTATACCTCTCACACTCCGTGGATCTTATTTCTTGGTTTGTTTGATTTTTGTTTGTTTGTCTCTGTGCAAAATTGGTGACGTTACAAAAGGATGTCGACATTATAAATGTTCGTAGACTACATCACCTAAACAGGAAGCATTGGCTAAGATCAAAGTGTAGTATCTGTTCCGATGGATACTGCACTCCATACTGGTATTGTCCGGGTCTTCGGGCCTGGTGATGCCGATCTATGGGTCTGTCCTGTGCAGATCTGGGAAGTAACGCTCCCAGGCTTTGCCTCCCCTCTTTGGGGACGATTAAGTTTAATACTTAATGTCTGAGGCACTCTGCCCAGGCAATTTTTTAAGACGCCGCTAGCACTCCTACTCTGGAGTGCATACCCACTTTCCGACCTTGTGTCACACTCTACTGTGTGGGACGTAGATAAATAGCAGGAAACATGGTTTAGGCGGTCAACACTATGGGGCAATCGCCGGGTTGGGAACGATAGCTTTGCGAAAGTAACGTGGAAAGGACGGATAAGATACCGTGAAACTGCAGTCTCCGTTGGGAAAACGACTACGAGCAGATGTAGTGCGATATCAGTTGAAGGAAGCTTTTCACTTCTGAGAAGGGTTAGGGTTAGGGCCCAGCTCCGCACTTCCATCTCCTTGCAACCCCATATGGCAAACATGAACTCAGCTAAATAAACTATATCTCCTAAATTTGTGGTTGCTGTTCTACACTTTGATTCCAGATCGATAATGTCTTCCGTCAGGAACGATCACTAGGAGATACGGGGCTATCGGGATACGTTGTAAGAAAGCAAGGATGATTTTAAATTATAATGATTTAACGACCGGCCAGGCCAACAAAATGAGAAACGGAGTTTCCCTAGACAAGTTACTATATACTATATACACAGATATAGCGTAATGGCGTGATTAAAAGGCGATTGATAAGAGAAGTAGTGAACGGAGGGTGAAGAAAGGGGTCAGAGAAAAACAGGAAACATCGTATAAAAACGAATGAATATTACCAAGTAATAATTATGTATAATTGCTTAAAAATCGCTGACACCATGAAGGGTTAATGTTAGCTTTTAACAATGTTATAGCTATACTGGGCGGCCCGTGAGCTGGTGCATCTATATACTTGTTGTGGGGTACAAATTACCCCTATTGGAGAACTGATGGTATCAATCAGGTATAATACATACCACTGGTTGCAGAGACTCAAGAGAGACTTTCATACCATGTTTTACCGCATGATATAAACCCGTTCATCTCCTACCACATTAGTGGCGTTCTGTATTGCTTTATGATAAATACATTGTTATATTTTAACCCTGTCACTATTTGTGGTTTATTTCTTTGTGACCCCTAGCACGGGTCTACAACAAGAATCTAACGGGTTATATAGACCCAACGATAGTTAAAAGATGAGTTACCCCATGGTTGTTTTTCAAGTCAAATGTCAACATTTTCTGTTCGAGCAGTTTTCTTAAATAATCAAATTTTGCCTTTTTCGCCCGTCAAATCCTCTCATGGTGTTTTTCATCGTCTAACTGACAAAATCATTAACCCTTACCTCCGTATTGTTTTGGTTTACTAATTAGTATTAAAAAATGTAACAGACCGACTGACCGACCGATTGAACACACCTAAATTAAGAAGCACTTTCTTGGCCTTTTGGCTAAGATCAAAGTGTAGTATCTGTTCCGATGGATACTGCACCCCATAGACTGGTATTATCTTGGCCTTCGGGGGTTGATTTACGCCGGTCTATGGGTCTGTCCTGTGCAGTTCTAGGAGGTACACCCTCCTAGGCTTCGCCTCCCCTCATTGGGGAGTAGTAAGTTTATTGCTTACTGTCTGAGGCGCCCCTACCGGGGAATGCCGACGGGGCTACCTAGGCAATTTTTAAACCCCACTTTCCCGACCCGACCTTGGGTCACATCTTACTTGCGGGAGTAAGAAAAAAACTGGCCTTGTGCCTAACTCCTGGAGAGGAGTAAATCAATATTCAATCTGTGCATTATGCGATTAAGATTCCGGATGTGTTAGATATAACTTTAGAGTAATATTCTTTTGGAATTAAGTGTAGATATGATTTGCCAAATGTCAAAGGTTACCTAAGTATGATTGATAAGGTTTGTCCACAGGTTTATCAGATGATACGCGAAACAATAACGAATCGCTTCACTTAATCATGTGAAACTGAAGGTTTTGCAATATAATTTTAGTTGCTGAGTAATTTTTTGAAAAATAAACATGTAATGTAAGATCCTGCTCGATAGATACGTCCTTGACAACTTTGTGTCTCTTCTGAAGATAGCCAGAATCAATTCTTAAAGAAATGTATATGCAGCAATATTTAGAGCCGATGTGTAAAAATAAGGTTAAAAATGGAAAAGGCACCGTAAGTAGAGTTAAGCAAGAATTTTACATGAGAAGTCGAACTAAAATTAACGTTCGGTGTCAAGATGCTGCGTTATAGAAATGATGTTGCCAGAGACACCTAGCGGATAAAGAAAAATATTCCTACTCTTTTTCTGTGCTGCAAAAAATAACAGTCGTGCTTTGGGGAGCTTCTTCTATACCACAATGAGGATCGGGTTGGGGATATAATCTATCTATACTCTATACATTATCTATGTATACTCTATACTGAAAAAGAACACTCCTAAAGTATCGTTAAACCTGAAATGATTTTATGGTGTCATTTTAAAAATAACTGTTACATATAACTGATTAAGAAAAAGTCGACAACAACGAAAAAGTTAGGAAGCAAGAACGAACTGCAATTACGTGTCATCTACACAACAAGACTCAAGCTGGATACATGATGAACAGTTGTCCGGATAACCTGATTGTCTCCAAGAATTGTTTCCTGTATTGCTATACATATTCTAAAGTTAAAATTAATAAAATATATTTGAAGTTAAAAAAGGATGATTTCTCGGCTGTTAGGTTGAACGTCATATCTATCTTTGGTGAGTAAACTTATGCCGATGACGTTCGAATAGTTTGTAGACTTTTTTGTAAGTAGATTGTTAGTAAAAGATAAATACTATTTAACTCATAGATTAGACCCTCACAGGTACTATCAATCCGAATCAGAAAGGACCTAGGAGGCATGGAAAATACAGGGGTGATTCCGCACTCCTTAATGCGCTAAAAGGCAGACTCATTACCGGATATAGTTCAAGATTATACACAGCTAAAATTATCATCGTCTCCCTTTTCATGAATGTAAAACCTTCTCTCCATATAGAAAAGTATTCAGGAAATAGCTGGAACTCTAGCCCTCACCGCGGATAGCAACATCGCCGTATCGAGTGCTATATAACTGCTGTATATTTATAAATTCTACGGAATAAATCATCATCATCATCATCATTGCATACTCGTTAAGGTGATTAACATAATGCTGTTAATAGCGGATCGTCAGTCATTTCTGTCGGAACACCTATCCGATGTTAGTGATGGGTGTTTCATGTCGTTTTTAAGATGGAAGTCTGATAGATATTTTGAGTGAGTATCACTTGGTCTCGCCATATCATTTTTCGTCGTATTGATGATATGTTGGTAGGTTTTATGAAGGCTTTAAGTGCTTGACCTGAAAATGTGTCCGATGGCAATGTCATTAAATGGTCAATTTGGATAGATTTGTTTAAATATAACAATACTCTAGGTTTCATTTAGATATAGCAATACCATATGTTTTGCTTTAGTGCGATTGTACAGTAGGGCAGGTTGATTTGTCACTTTTGTTAGAAAATCAACGCTGCTGTGGTGGCGAAAGCTGAAGTTTGGTGTTATGATATCTGATACCAAAAATTAGATTACTAACTTTAAAACTTTACTGAGCATTTAGTTTTAAAGATCGGGTACAAAAATGTTAAAAAATACCTAATTTTTAACTGATTTCAAAATGTTACTATTTCACTAATAAATCCAGATAAAATTGATACTTTTTGTTAGATACCGCGAATGGAAAATACATTCAAACCATAATTCTAATATGAATCACGACTAGTAAAATATGTAATTTTTTAACTGTATTCAATAAAAGAGAACTGTAAAAAAATTACAAAAAAGGCTAAACACTTTCCATTTAAAAATGCCTACAGCATATTCCTAAAGTAGTGGCTGGTCACTTCTTCTGCACTAAGATACAAATTATCCAGAGGACTCTAATACTGTGAAATGCTACCTGGAGCAAATCCTGGTAATTAGTTCCACAAAGTTCCCTTAGAGGACCAGTGAAAATGGTAAGGTTTCTTGTAGTTCCATCAATTAACTAAAAGATGACGTGAACAGCCAATGGGATGTAACTTCCTTTTAAGTTTTTTCTCCAAAGCTGTAACCATCCCTGTTTCACAACCAGTGTTTGTATTGGTATTGTCCACCAGAATTGCCTTAACAGTAGTTACACTTTTGTACTCTATCAGAACAGCAGCAACATCCTCTGCTAGAAGAACACCAGTTGCACCAATGTTGGTGATCACTCTATGCGCGAGATATTTACTTGCAGTTCCCATACCTTTGGTAAATGCTAAGTGACCCTCTGGTCCCTTGCTTTTCCTCATTATTTTTTTCACCTCCATTTAATACAAAGTGTCCTTATCAACTCTGCAATCAACTCCAATGCAGATAAGATGTTTATATTCCTGGACATGTTTTTGATGGCTGGTTACTTTCACTCTTGCCTTTTCCCTATCTATTTCTGATTTATATATAATAATATCTTTTAAATTAATGGCAGATGGAGAAGGTCCATGTATTGTAAGTCTAATAGAAAGGCATTAGCAAGACAAGTCCCAAGGTTAGAAGATATATCACTTCTAATCAGTTCCATAGAATTTCTAGGGACTTTTAAAAGACTGTAAAGGCCCTTAGACTGTCTCCCAGGCTCAAAACTGTCATCGATTGTTTCTTCACTGGAAGATGTCTGTGAAAAGATTTCTGATTTAGAGGAAGCAACATGTGAAGAATCTTGTTTATGTCTTTCAATCTGCCTGCAGGTGCAGACTATATGCCTTGTTTTGGCAATTTTGTGTATTGCATTTTACAGCAACATGAAGAAATATCAAATAATTTGTCCAGCTGTTTCTTAATTATGTTCACTTGAATGCAGTAGGAGCTTTCCTGTTAATAAGTTTGGCCATCTTGAAGGAAAATACTTTCACATTCTGCCCTATATAATATTCCCTTAAGAAAGGCAATTGTGGGTTCACTGCTTGCCAAATATTGATTATTTCCTTTGTAATCAATTTGGAGGTATAATTATTTGAAAAGTGGGGATAGTTATTTTCAAGGAAATAACTAAACTGGATAACTTGTCGTAAAGTTGGGGGTTCCGTTTTATCCAAAGGACAAGGTGGACCACAAAATCTTTTGGAACTCTTACTGCGTCTAAAACAGTTTTATTTATAATATTTTCTCGTTTTATATTAAATAAATGGCTGAGAATTATGGTAAGGAGTTTTGGTTAGCTTTAGTGATAGTGTGTTTGTAGTTAGGGTTAGGCTGCATCTAAAATTGTGGCTTGGAATGACAAGACTGTTTTTTTTTAAAGAATTTTACCCAATATTTTAGATTTTAGAGTGGGGGATCACTTTCCCCCCAAAAAAATAATGTAAAATTATCACCCAATTCATGACTATCACACTAAAAATCACTCTAAACTCTAAAATATTGGTTAAACAAACAAAAAGGGAATTTCTCTAGCGACATAATCGGTAATTTTACACAGAAAAAATGGTCAATAAAAAATGCAAAAACAAGTGTTGGGTATTTTTTAGTGTGATGGTCATGAAGTGGGTGATCATTTTATGTTAAATTTATATGGGAAATTGATCACCCATTCTAAAATCTATTTATTGGGTAAAATATTTTTTTTTAAAAACGGATTTCATCTAGCGACATAGCCGGTAAGTTTACACAGAAAAATGGTACGTCAAAATGCAAAGACAGGTGGTGGGTAATAACGTCAAAAGCACCAAAAATTAGCTTAAAGTATGTCGAGTATAACATAGTATCAGCTATATTTTCTTACAAAACTGAAAGATTACGATATTTTAATACAAACTTCATCGATACAATCTAATTTGAAACACGAAAAAAATAGAAAGAATGAAACTGTATTACTCACTTAAAAATAGAAATATAATTTCTTCAGCGGAGAAAAACAAACGCGTTTAAATTAACGCCATATACACTTAAAATATAAAATTATGTAGGTTAAACAATCTTTTTTTCTTTCTATTCTAAGTAATTAAGTTACTTGTATAAAAATACAAAACTACTTATTATTAAAGTTTAACAGCGGTCAATATTTCATACAATTCATAAGCAATAACAACAGCACGCATTTAAAACGGTGTAAACTTAAACAATAATCAAACAAGATCGTTCCAGAGACACTATTATAAACAAACTATATTTATTTGATTTTATCATTAAAATGATCACATATTTTCGGTTTAATGGTGTTTTATTGATAATTAAAATTAGTCTAATTTGTTTTCTACTGCAAAATCACAAATCCTGAATTCCGTGAGAGAGTAAAAAAAATTAAGCAATCTTTTAGCGCTGTTACTTACGTAAATAGTAAACTACTGTGTTTACTGAACACTGTATATTGTCGAAAAACCAAGTGAAATAACTTACTTGTCTCGGGACTTCTAGCGATCGGAGAGGCATCAGTGGTTTGTTTACTTGACTGAAAGGGAGGTCACTACTGGCCTCCTTTTTATTGCCTTTTGGCCGGAAGTGAAGGGGAGGCATTTCCTGTTACTAGTCTATTAAAGAGCCTCTCCTTCCCTCTCTCCAGGTTATCAAATCCCAGACAGACTTTGGGAGCGGAATTAAGCAGTGTTTCGCAACAGCTGCTGCTGTACCTACTCCGATCTCTCCTACTCCTCTTACTCCTCAAAAGTGGAAAGAATTTTCCACAATATTTAATCTCCATTTTGCCTTTAAAAGGGAATATTTTTTGTTGTTTATAATCCTTATTTATTTTTATTTGATTTATTAAGAACAATTTAAATAATTTAGTTGACAAAATCTTTATTAAATTAAATTTACACATTTTTATTTCCCCAACGCTACGGAATTTTTTGACGGCGGTAAATCTTTCACTGATCACCGAAAGGACATGCGAAATCGCTAATTTCCAACCATTAAAGTCGTTTCCTAACTTAAAGGTAACAATTTGGGAAAAATATTTTGTGTCATTATTTATCATGCCAAACTCCAACTATCATTATCATCGCATTACCACGGTTCCAGCTGATTTGAATAACGTTTCTCAGTAGTTTACTTCAAAACATGTTAATGTTGTATCCTGATGTGTTCATCAGCTCCGAATTGTACAGGAAAATGCTTTGAATATGCAAGGGTTGGACAAAATAATGGAAACACCTTTACATTTTAAATAAATTCAGCCTTGTGAAGCACTCGGCGAACAGTTTTTGTCGAGAAGATTGTTAAGCTCTGCTGTAATTTGGGGTGCCGTCGTTTTGTGCTCTTTCATAATAATCCTGACAAGAGTTCTACGATCTCTTCAGACAGCTTCGGCTTTCTTCTAGAATTTTGTTTATAGGGGGGTGCTTTCTTTTCTTTTTAATAGGCTTTCATCACTTTCGATACACTTTCTCTCGATACAGCCACTATCCCATCCACTTCTGTTACAGTAGCACCTGCCATACGGGCACCAACAATCTGCCCTGTTTGGAAATCTGATAGATCTGTCATTTAAAATCTTCTTACTAACATGCACTATCTGAGATAAAAAATAAATTTAACAAATGAATTCAGGACAACAATAACCATAAATACAAAAATTAAACCAACATTTTGATGATTTTTAAAAGATTTTCTAGGTGTTTTAAAATTAATGCAAAATTCACAAAGTGTTTCCATTATTTTGTTCGACCCCTGGATGTTGTAAATGCTATCAGCTTCACTTTTTCACTGATAGACTTCCTGTTGAAGACTATTTGTAAGTCTTGTATACTTCTAGAGCAAGCCCTTTTCGTATTTCAATGTCTTAATCTGTGTCTAGCATTGAACTAAAGTATTTACATTTTCTTACTAACATCAAATAAAGATACCATAAAAGATAAAGTACGTGGATATTTACATTTGTAAAAGGGTAGGTAAGTAGTGTTGTATATTTCCACAAATTGGGACTCTTGTGGGTCAAGAGCGAAAATGTTCATCTTTTCGCGATTATTTATATCATGGACAAGTTTAAATTAAAATGTTACGCATATACTTAATGTATGTTATTGTGAAGCGTTAAAAATTCCTGCTCTGTATGAATATTAATGGTTCTGTCATAATTTACATGCATTCAGATATAGATGTTATTAAAACAGACTCACTAAAACATATTTTTTAATATGTAATGTTATTATATACTAAAAACATATAACTCGTTGGGTCACCCATTCAGTACGGGTGCAATTGTTTTAACCAGTAAAAAGTGAGTTTGAAAAAACAGTTTAAAAGGCTGAATCTAAAATTAGTCTCTTTCTGGTCGCTATCTCTCTTTATTTCTTTTTCTCTTTCCTGCTTCAGCTACGAGTTAAGTATTACTGCATGTAATGATATTCCCTGTTATTTATAATGGATTATTCCAATCTTTTTATTCTTTTCTTTCCTTCTTACTTTTTACTGTTTATAAACAGAGATAGCGAATAAGAGAGAGAAAGGCTGATGGAAAGGGGAGTAATAGAAGACGTATACAATAAGAACAGGGATTACAGAAAATACATTGAGAGTGGATGAAAGTGATAGATAGAAAGTTAATAAGCGATTGATCACTTGGTGAGCTATTTTCAAGGTACGGCTGATTTAAACAATTAAAATAGAATGTTTTTTTAACATAACTCAATCCTCAAATCAAGGAATATTTTAGTATGTATTTTGTGAGATTACAATATGAAAATGGCGTTACGCAAAAAAAACAGTTTAATAATAATAGTAATAATAATTATGATAATAATAATAAAAATAAAAATAATAATAATAATAATAATAATAATAATAATAATAATAATAACTGCAAGAAATCTCATAAACTGCCCCCCCCCCCAAAGTGATGGCACCAGCCTCAGTTTATACCACACAAAATAGTCGTGAAGGGTCAATGAAGATGGTAAGGCTGAGTAGGGAGAGCCCTAACCAAACCTCCACTGGAAGAGTGCTGAGAGTATTAGGACCTTAGGGAGGCTTATTGCCATCCAAATCTCAGAGGTTACCAATGTTCGTTGCCAGCGAGAAATAAATATTAGGCGAATGTTGCGATACCGCAAGATCATTTGCAGTGGGTATCGAAAAGAGGTGGAGAGTACTGGAAATCTGGGAGGGCTTGTTGATTGACTACAAGAAAGCTTACGACAGAATCTCGCAAGCATGGATAATTAAATGCTTAAAAATATGCAAGATACCCGACAGGATTATTAATCTTATTAAGAAAACAATGGAAAAATGGAGACAAGAACTGACAGCTGTAGGAAAACACCTGACTGAGATTAAAAAAAAATACAGAGAGGCATTTTCCAAGAAGATTCCCGATTACCACTACTATTTTTAATAGCCATGATGCCACTAAACTAAATACGCAGAAAATATGATGCTGGATACAAGTTTACAGACACAGAACAAAGAATAAACCACCTCATGTACATGGATGATCTGAAACTATTTGCAAAAAGCAAAAAAGAACTGGAAAAGCTGATAAATACGACCAGAATCTTCAGTCAGTACATTCAAATTGAATCTTGAATAGAAAAATATGCGCTGCTAGATATCAAAAGGGGAAAACTGGAGACGACAAAAGGCATGGAACTGCCCAACTAAGAGGAAATGAGGGCGCTAGGAGAACAGGAGAGATAGAAATATTTAGGAGTTCTGGAAGAAGACACCATAAAATCTACAGAAATGAAAGAGATTATTGGAAAAGAGTATTTTGGGAAGAACAAGGTGACTCTTAGAAACGAAATTATATAGCAGGAATCTAGTAAAAAGAATATTCACGAAGGCAGTATCACTAATAAGATACTCTACACCATTTATAGGCTTGACTAAAAAAAACTCAGGAACTTTGGCCAGAGGACAAGAAAATTAATGACCATGCACAACGCACTACACCCAAAAGACAATACGGACAGACACTACATGAAAAGAAATGTAAAGAGAAGAGGACTGGTAAGTATAGAAGATTGTGTGGAAGACACAAAAAAGGAGCAGGAAAAATGCATAACCCAGAACACGGAAAGGCTAATCGGTGGTATGACAAAACGAGGCCTTGCAACTACATTCGTCTATGGATTGCCTTAACCATGTTCGTCAGCTCATACGCACTACCTCTCGAATTAGAGAGATAAATATTTCCCAGCTTCCAGCCTGAGAAAGAGAGAGACAGAGAGATCTTAAAAAGTGAGCCCCTAATCTGCGTTGATATGTGGGGCAATTATTTAATCAAAACTACTGAGTTTCAAACCAATCTAAGATAAATCACATAAAATAAACTCGCTTTTATCGTCAGATATGATATAGCGTGCAATACTAATAAACTAATACTACTGAATTAGATACTCATTGAATGTCCTATACATGAGGCATATCTATGATAAAGGAAAATAAGTACCTTACGTGAAGTATTGGGAGCTTTTGTTGGTTAGCATACCATTATTAGTGACTATGATACTTGTCCGTCAGTTTGACTTAAACCCAAACCTATGATTAAAAAACAAGCCCTATTGTGCTCGCATACCCTTAATGACAATAAAAGTGTAAACATTTGGGAATTTCCTTGCCTTTGTACCTTTAGTGTATATGAATGTTCATCTTAACCCTATTAAGGGCATATGATTTCAGTATACTGGCATTTTTCATGGAATAATAATAGATTCACTACAAGAAAGCTTACGACAGAATCAGGAAACGAAAGTAACACGGTAAAAAATAAACAAGCTGATAAAGAAAGATAGAATTAGTTTGGGAGATTTATTTTACATATTATTGCAGACATTTCTGCATAGAAATTAAGAGCATATTTTGAAAAGCCGAAGCAAACCTAAATAAATAGAAAACAAACGAAAGCGAGTAGGAAGAAACGAAGGGTGAAAAGAAAGAAACAAATACAGAAAGAAATAAAAGATTATATAAGATAGCTAATAGAAATGATAAAAACACTAAATTAATATTCTCTAACTATAATAATAACCAATGTGTATTCATTGGTAAATATAAATATTCATCCTGTCACGCAAAAGTTAGCTAATATAAAAACTGCCGTGTCAAACCATTCCAAGTTTTCAGGAGAAAGGAGAAAGCAAATAAAAAAATAAGACAACTCACCACCGTCTGAAATAAGTTAGTAAAATATTCTTCACTCTATTTCTATAATGAGACGTTTTCTTTCTTTTTCTTTTCTTTATAGATTGATGCTTTTTATTTCTTTTTTAACTATCCAGTTTGAGGCGTTTAGCTGCTTCATTCTGTAACTTTACCGATTGAGACGTTATTGTATATGAATACTAGAAAATAATGCCTGGGAAGATGATATCATAACTAGAGAATAGTACGCTATCCACTCCCCAATAAAGAAGAATTTAATCCTGGGCGGATGGTATCGTGACGAACGACCATATACAATTCCACCCCCTAAACAGGCGGTTATTTCTGGAATATATCATAACGAATGAAAATATACTACACTACATTCCAGAGGAGAAAATAACACCTGGGATGGATTGTTCTCCCAACACAAGGAAGTGTGGATGTCTGAAAATATGGTATCATGGAAAAAAAATATGATACATTAGACCACCACCCCTAAATAAAGATAAGGAAGATGATCTTATTAAAATAGAACAGATACATTACCCACTCCCTAAAAAAATGGATGAAATACATGGGAGGATTACTCCCACCTCTATAAAATTCCTAGGAGGTTTGGTTTTGCTGTTTTGTTTTACAGCATATAAGCCCTTTTCAGGTTATTTAATGCCGAATACCGTCATTTTTCTAAAAGGTTTTATGCTTCAATTCTTTTATATGTTCAAGTATTTATTACTGGTGTTTTGTTTTTGTTGTTTTGTAGAGAAAATGTTTTTGTTTTTGGCTTTGCAGAACACGATTGAGTTTTGCACAAGGAAAAGAAAAAACAATAACATATGTATTTGGTGCTTTTTGGTCAGAAAGCCCGTATTTTCAGACAGCCTAATCTAGTAGCACCAGGAATTCCTCGGAGGACGGTCTTATGACAACCGAACCCATACTACATTACTCACCCAATTAAAAAAATAATTCAATAATGTATTAAATCAGACTTTGTTTGTATTCATTTAAAAATGTTAGTCATAAAAACATTATTTTTAAGTTCCTTGGTCTTTTGGTTATCAAACGAAGTCGTGAACGTTGACGCTGTTGAGCGTAAGGCTGCTCTACGTCGTGGTTTTGGAAGGGGTACATTCGATAAGTAAACAACCTGGAAGAACATACCCTCGTATCTACTCGTGTGATTGGCGATGGGTTCACCCAACTGCCTCGACTCAGCAGCTAGGAGTTTGACAGTCATTTAGCCGACTCGCTCCGCTTATAAACGGCCCGAGTGGCTAACTGTGGTGGCATGGTTACGAATTTCAAGATGATTACTGCTTTGAAGGACTTGATGGTTTGCCCTATGAATTATACTTAACGCTGTCACCTATTTTAGTTGTTTTTTTTCTTTCTGAAAGACGTGTTCAACCATTGGTTTGTCATGGTTTTATCCCTGGACAGATTACCAAGGAAGTGATCGCATTGCTAAAGAAAAAGAGCCGACATGATTATAGGTCTATAACTCTGTTAAACGCAGAGTTAAAGATTTTTGACAAGAGTTCTTGAGAATCGTTAGCAGGTTGTTTTTGGCGACTTGATCAAACCGGTATAGAATTATGCTGTGAAGTCAGAACGACATGGAAACTTATTCGCGAGCTGTGAGGACTATTAAGAAGAAACGTTCTTCACTTGAAGCAAAGTTCGGCGAGTCTGGGAGTATGTTAGAGAGGAAGCGGCTCGCATCGATGCCGAGCAGCCGTTGGTTCTTGATGTAGCATCTGTTATACATAACGTAGCTTCGCCAGGGTCTAGGGAGAAAACATTTTTTTCTAGCTATCTTAGCCGTAGCGAGGCTAGTGACGTGGGTTACACGTCTTCATGAGATTCATGGGGTTAGATCTGTTTCTGATCGGTATCTGGTTAGTTAAACATCAGCTTATGGTTAAAATCAGAGGCGATTAGAAAAGATTACATTGCATGAAGTTCAATAGTTTATGCATCCGATGAGGAGCCGGATACGAGTTCGCGTTCTCTGACTTAGAATGGCACACGCAGTTCTGGGTTCTGTGGAGCTCACCATATTTTAAAATGTGTTAAAAGACTCTTTGCTAGCAGAATAAATGTGTCTTGGCCTTGTTTTATTGTTTGATAGTAAAGAGCCCCCAAAGATGCCAACTTCCCATATTTATTGTGCCCTTGACCACCCCTACATGTTATTTCTATCTTGAATGATGCCTTTATTTTCAATATGTCATCCCGATCGTTTTATTTTTTATGCCCCTTTTAGCTCCCACTTTCATTTAGAAACTGACCTGCTTGTTTTCGGTTTAACCCAGAAAACTGTATGCGGTCTGACACATAGCATAGGGTTTGGAAAGGCTTTACTAACCTACCCCATTAGCATTAGGTGTTTGTAGATTGCCCCACTCCCTATCATTACTTATGTGTATTTACTGTTGTAAATAAAATTTAATTGAAATCATCGGAGGTTGTTTTAAGTAGGATGAAAGCCATGGAGTGAATGCGGTATTTTGGTGACAGTATCTAGTTTAGAGTAAGCAAATGTTTTTGTTGTCAAAAAATGACATTCGTCCCCTCCACACACCCCAACAAATAAGGCGTTATACTTAAGTAAAAAAAAAATTATTGTGATCTTTATTTGTCTAAATGAATTGGCTTTTTGGCTAAGGACAAAGTGTAGTAAGCTGGAAGGTTTCCATACAATCCCTGCAGTGCTTACTAAAAAATGCTGGTACATAATAGTTGTGATTGGAGGATGTCGTCCGCCCTGTTGATTTTGCCAGAAACAAAGCCACATGGCAAGGAGCTGACCAATCAGAGCCGCTATCAGCCCCAGTCTCTTGTCTGAGGCCAGCTCCACCTCAATCTGCTACTCCAACACCAGCCCAAACGTCAACAAAGTAACTATCTGCCAAATCACAGAGCAGCAAGATCAGCAGCAACAGCAGAAGCTACTGAAATAGCAGCAGCAGAAACAGCAGCAACAAGTATCACAGAAACAGCAGCAACAGCAAAATGAAAATCTCCCACTCAGCAGGGGGTAAAAAGAAAAACTAAATACTCCTCGAGGGAGCCAGCGAGGAGGAGGCTCACACAAAACTTGCTCCCCCCCCCCCCCCCTAGTTCAGAAAATAAAGAAAAAAGAGGATAAGAAGCAAGGAAGATTGCCCAGTTCCCCATGGAGCATACAGTATCCCCAACATCTCCAAAACCTACACCCACACAGTTAAATCTCACCCCCAGGACAACAATTCCGGAAAAAAACACCTACCCCACTCTGCAAAATGAGCTCCCACACAAACACCTGTAGCAACACTTGTACCCACAATGAATTTACCAAAACGGGCACGTGTACACGACCACCCATCACCCACCCCGCTTCGAGATCAATTCGAGGCGGGGGCGAAAAGGAGCTAATTAATGTCTCCTTCTCGGAAAAAGAAATAAGAAAAAAAACCTCCCCTTTAAATAAGGGAGTAACATTTATAAGATTAACATGCTGTCAATTGTCTTATCGTCAGAGGAAGAACATAAAACCCCTCTTAGATTTCCGTCAGATAGGAGGAAAAGACGTTGAAGACCCCACTAATTTCCCGTATGTCCTCCTCATGACTACATTCGCAAGGCTCCCAGCTTGTTGCAAAATCTCTGTCTGGAAAATGAGGCGGGCGAGGGTGCCATATTTGGAACAAAACTTTTCAACAAATAGACCCTTTCCCGGATGGACTTTTGATAATGCAAAAGAAGGGTCCTAATTTTGGTTCATCCATAATTATATAAAGAACTAAAACTAACTTTTAACCTGGACGTTGGCGGCATTGGATGCATCTACCAAAATACCAAAGAATCTGTAAGATTGAGGATCGCCAACAGATTTCGGAACCGGATGCGACACTGCTTAAGTTAATTCCATGACTCTGTGCTTGGCTAGTTTGAATTCGAATGGCTTAAGGCTGTTCGCGTTCGAAGATATCTCTTATCTATGGGAGTGGATGTAGTTGGTATCCAGGAGACGCACTTCGTGTCGTCTAGGGACTGTCAAGTGCTGACCAGAGACTTTGACCCTATTTCAGCATATCAGAATCCCCGGTAGAAGGGCGCCCCTTGGCTTTTTAAACGCACGTTCTCCGCTACAGTCGACGTTGTCCATAGGGATGCGGGGGGAAGCTGGTCGCAGCCGATATTGTTGTAAAAGATTTCGTGTTTCGGGTCGTTGCAGGATTTGGCGTGTTTGTTGCGTGTTCGAAGCGCGTAGTTTTAATGGGAGATTTGAATGCCATCATTGATCTCAATATAGACATATACGGGGGGAGCTAGAGCGATGGAGAGATGGCCCGATAGCCTTATGCGATCTTGATGACAGGTTTCGTGTCGATCATACAGGGCGAGAGACGTGGACATTGGACAAATAGCGTGTCTTCCTACCCGAATACTGATTTGGATAGGATATTTGTACCTCCTTGCTTTAGATATGAGACTTCCGGGAAGGCTACAAACACTTATTCAGCGGACTTTAGTGGAAGCCGTTACCGGGAGTAAGTGGTAGGTAAGCTTGAAAACTAATATCAGAAGCTTCTCCGTAAAATACGCTCAGCGTCTTGCACTAGATACGACCAAGGCGAAGAAGCATTTAGAAAGGGAAACTAACCCCGGACGGTGACTGGAGGATACGATAAGCATAGAACTAGCTAAGCAAGACCTACGACGCGAAGTTAGCGAGCGTTACGATGGCCAAGTAGTTAAAGCTAGGATAAGGACAGTTCCAAATAAAGCTGTGAACTCCGATAGGTACATTGAAAAAATCAGGCACCCGGAGAGACGTACCTTGAAATGGACTTAGGGTACCTGCGAAGGATTTAGGGAGCATTCGAGAGACGCTTCACTCAACTGCCCAAACTTCCGGTCCAGGAGTTTGGTAACTATTTGGCTGGCTCTCCTCGTCTCGATGCGGCTACGTAATCTGGTTGCGAAGTCAGATCTATGGATTGTAAGGTCTTGGCTGCGTGGAAGCAGGTCGGCTGCAGCAAATCGTCGGGACTGTTTGATCTGCCACACGAATGTTATTTGAGGCTGTTGCCCAGCTTTGTAGCGATTCTGACGAATTAGTTCAACCATTCCTTTGACGAGGGTCGTATCCCGGGTCAAGTCACCAAGGGAGTCATCACATTGCTAAAGAAGCGAAACAGGCATGGTAGGGAAGCACTAGACGATTACAGACTCATAACTCTGCTAAACACAGAGTTAAAGATGTTGGGCAAGATCTTATCGAACCGACAGTTGCAGGGTGTTATCGAAGAATTGATCGAACTCGAACAGAACTACACTGTGGAAAGGGAGATCGGATTCGTACGATCCTAGAGATAAGACACGACACAGAAGCCGTTTTTTGACATCTGTTTTCGAGACCGTTGATTTTAAACCGGACTTCCGCAAATAGATAACCGTTCTGTATCACTTGCCGACGGCAAATGTGCAGATAGACGGAAAGCGTTCGCAATCTTTCGCAATTTCCCGGTTGGTGCGTCAGGGTTGTCCGTTGTCGCCCCTGTTCTACATTATTGCGTTGGAGCCGCTACTGAGGAAGCTAAGAAGCGGGGAGGCAAGTTCGGTCACACGCGGCGTAGGCCAGGGTTTTCGCGTTTGCCGATTAAATCATGCTCTTTGTGTTGTGTTTCCGAGACATCAAGAGGGGGACAGGGACACTCACATGTTACGAATCGACTACAGGGGCCAAAATAACTCACTACAAATCAACCGGCTTGCGGTTAGGTTCCTTGAGTGATGACACAAAACTTCCGGCTCTTTTCCGCTGGACAGATAACCCGATTCGAACACTTGGTGTGTGGTTCGGACAGAGCCTCCAGCTCGAGAGGAATTGGTCGGAGGTACCTTCAAAGGTCAAAGCGTCCGTTAACACTTGGCTTCGAAGGAAACTCTCCTTAAAGGGTCAAACTGAGGTGTGTGCTACTTACGTCTTTCCTCTTATCCTTTACCGAATATCCGTACTTCCCATGGTTGCAAACCGCCTAAAGGTTCTCTGGCGAATTCTGCTCCCTCCTTTTTAGACTGGAAGGGGCACTGGGTTGGCAAACAGGTCTATATTCAACGTCCGTACGAGAGGAGATTGAGGATGCTCGACTTGACGTGTCATCGAAACGCCGAGAGACTGTCTTTCCTGATTTGAACATTGACAGAATCTACGTGGAACTCGCGGTAAATACTGGCTGTTCCGACCTCATTCTCGACCATTTGGGCGTCAGTGACGAATCATCTCAAAAACTCAGTTCTCTCTAGCCTGGCGATTGTCCCAGAATGCGTTGCCTCTCAATGCCATACAACACAGTTACGAAATGGATAGCTCGCCCGAGTGTCCCCGCTGCGACACACTCGAAGAAGAAACGCTTGATCAAGCTTTCTTCCAAGGCCGCGAACTTCTGCGGTACTGGGGTTATGTCAACGAGGTAACGGCTCGTATTGATTCCGAACATCCACTGTCGCTAAACGTATCCGGCGTAATCGACAACGTGAAGCCGCCGTGGGATGGAGAGAGACAAATGATGTTTTTCGCGATCCTGACCGTAGCACGTTGGTGTGGACATTGTGTCTCAAAGATTATATAGGGGTTGAATCTTTTACTGATCAGGATCTAATCGTGTTCATCAAGCACCAGGTGAAGGTCAAGATCATATGTAATAGAAACAGATTACATTACATTCCTCGGTTTTTTTTAACTACGGTTGATACGAGTACCGAGTTTGTGTGTACGTAAAGGAGTCAAGTATGAGTACGTGTTCCATTTCTGGCTCTGTCAGTTTAGCCTTTCAGCTAGTCGAGTGAATGAGTTAAGGTAATATAAATCCTTCAAAATATTTATTTCCCAACTTTCAAGTGTTTGTACTCAGCCACTCACGAATTGCATTTATCTCTAAGAACACCACCCATTCTCCTAACTCCATCCCCCGTTTTTTTTCTTCCGCTTAGATTCAACTCTCATTTAGAGCACGACCTGTTTGTTTTCGGTTCTTAACAAACCAAAAAAAACAGTGGGCTGTCTATTGTTTAAAAAAGGTTGGGAGGGTCTTACTAACCGGCTTTTGCTTGTCTTTCTCCTACTCCTCATTATACTCCAATGAATGCCTGTATATCTAACCATATTTACGAAAAATAAATCATTTCGAACCAATTGTATGTTACAGAATGTTATTTAATTAGAAACTTTAAAAAAGATAATTATGCAAATTAGGAATACCTAAGGCTGTTTTTGAATATTTGCAGATTACTATTTATACAATATTACAAATCCTTATGTTGTATCATTGATTGATACACACCATAAACTGGTATCGTCTTGGCCTTCGGGGCTTGATTTACGCCGGTCCATGGGTTTGTCCTGAGCAGTTTTAGGAGGTCCACCATCCCAGGCTTTGCCTCCCCTCTTTGGAGATGAGTAAGTTTATTGCTTACTGCCTGAGGCGCCCCTACCGGGGAATGCCGACGGGGCTGCCCAGGCAATTTTTAATGGCAAGAGTGCTCACCTTCTCGGGCGCTGGCTTTTCAAACCCCACTTTCCGACCCGAGCTTGGGTCACATCTTACTTGTGGGAGTAAGATAAACTTGGCCTTGTGCCTAACCTCCTGGGGAGGTAAATAAATAAAAAATGTTGTATCATTGATTGATACACGCCATAAACTGGTATCGTCTTGGCCTTCAGGGCTTGATTTACGCCGGTCTATGGGTCTGTCCTGTGCAGTTCTAGGAGGTCCACCCTCCCAGGCTTTGCCTCCCCTCTTTGGGGAGGAGTAAGTTTATTGCTTACTGCCTGAGGCGCCCCTACCGGGGAATGCCGACGGGGCTGCCCAGGCAATTTTTAATGGCCAGAGTGCTCACCTTCTCGGGCGCTGGCTTTTCAAACCCCACTTTCCGACCCGAGCTTGGGTCACATCTTACTTGTGGGAGTAAGATAAACTTGGCCTTGTGCCTAACCTCCTGGGGAGGTAAATAAATAAAAAATGTTGTATCATTGATTGATACACGCCATAAACTGGTATCGTCTTGGCCTTCAGGGCTTGATTTACGCCGGTCTATGGGTCTGTCCTGTGCAGTTCTAGGAGGTCCACCCTCCCAGGCTTTGCCTCCCCTCTTTGGGGAGGAGTAAGTTTATTGCTTACTGCCTGAGGCGCCCCTACCGGGGAATGCCGACGGGGCTGCCCAGGCAATTTTTAATGGCCAGAGTGCTCACCTTCTCGGGCGCTGGCTTTTCAAACCCCACTTTCCGACCCGAGCTTGGGTCACATCTTACTTGTGGGAGTAAGATAAACTTGGCCTTGTGCCTAACCTCCTGGGGAGGTAAATAAATAAAAAATGTTGTATCATTGATTGATACACGCCATAAACTGGTATCGTCTTGGCCTTCAGGGCTTGATTTACGCCGGTCTATGGGTCTGTCCTGTGCAGTTCTAGGAGGTCCACCATCCCAGGCTTTGCCTCCCCTCTTTGGGGAGGAGTAAGTTTATTGCTTACTGCCTGAGGCGCCCCTACCGGGGAATGCCGACGGGGCTGCCCAGGCAATTTTTAATGGCCAGAGTGCTCACCTTCTCGGGCGCTGGCTTTTCAAACCCCACTTTCCGACCCGAGCTTGGGTCACATCTTACTTGTGGGAGTAAGATAAACTTGGCCTTGTGCCTAACCTCCTGGGGAGGTAAATAAATAAAAAATGTTGTATCATTGATTGATACACGCCATAAACTGGTATCGTCTTGGCCTTCAGGGCTTGATTTACGCCGGTCTATGGGTCTGTCCTGTGCAGTTCTAGGATGTCCACCCTCCCAGGCTTTGCCTCCCCTCTTTGGGGAGGAGTAAGTTTATTGCTTACTGCCTGAGGCGCCCCTACCGGGGAATGCCGACGGGGCTGCCCAGGCAATTTTTAATGGCCAGAGTGCTCACCTTCTCGGGCGCTGGCTTTTCAAACCCCACTTTCTGACCCGAGCTTGGGTCACATCTTACTTGTGGGAGTAAGATAAACTTGGCCTTGTGCCTAACCTCCTGGGGAGGTAAATAAATAAAAAATGTTGTATCATTGATTGATACACGCCATAAACTGGTATCGTCTTGGCCTTCAGGGCTTGATTTACGCCGGTCTATGGGTCTGTCCTGTGCAGTTCTAGGAGGTCCACCCTCCCAGGCTTTGCCTCCCCTCTTTGGGGAGGAGTAAGTTTATTGCTTACTGCCTGAGGCGCCCCTACCGGGGAATGCCGACGGGGCTGCCTAGGCAATTTTTAATGGCCAGAGTGCTCACCTTCTCGGGCGCTGATTTTTCAAGTCCCACTTTCCCGACCCGACCTTAGGTCACATCTTACCTTGTGGGAGTAAGATACAACTGGCCTGGTGCCTAACCTCCTGGGGAGGTAAATAAAATGTTGTATCACAGAATTAAATAAGCATAACTAACCCGTTTTGATGTTAATATATTTAGGATAGTTAAAAAGAACTTTCGATTTTATTCATTTAAATGAATATTAATTCGAACACTGGCGGAGTAAAATAATTTTCCGTCATTTTTGACAGATAGTGTATACTTTTAAAAACATTTTAAGAAAAAGTAACGAAGTAGTTGAAAAAAATGTTCAAAGAACGAAATAGAAATTAAGAAAAATATATAAAAGACAGAGAAAGAAAATTAGCCTCCTATTTGTCTTCTATTTATCATTATTGTAAAGTTACACAGTAGAAAGTAGTTGCTGTAAAATATTTTTTTACATAAATTTAAAAAATCTTTGCATTTAAAATAAAAATACAACGGAAAAAAAAATGAAAAACAGAGAGAAAATGAAAAAAGAAGGAAGTAAAACATAAAAGCAACGAAAAAAAGAAAAATAGTTATGGGGAAATGACTTTTTAAAACTATTATAATACAAAAGCTGAGTGAATGATTGTTTTTTTTCTGAAAGATTTTTTTCTCTGTTATGCCTTTATAACACCAATACACATGCTAAGGTATTCTTGGGATTGAGTTATGTTTTAGAAAATCCATTTACATTGTTCTAAACTGTAATTTGCAATTAAATCATCAAACAGGTCATTTCTTACAAGTCTCAGTCTCTCACTTTAACTTCATGTCAATATATTTTGTTTTAAATCCGCTCTCTCTTTTCATACGCTGTCTATCATTCTCGTTTCTGTGTCTCTTCCTCCATTTCTCTCAGTCAGAGTTAATGAACTATAACACTGAAGGTACAAATAGTCCAACAGTTACATAAACAAAAGAACGCATCACCACAAGTAGTAATACTATTTAATCCGTAGCTAGATAAGAAAAGTAAAAGGGTATGGAGATAGGGAGAGGGAGAAGAAAGAGAAGGGCCGATGGAGAAAGATGAGTTTATTAATTGTCAAAGATAATGAAACAATCTATAAAACTAAAGATAACAATAGTCCAGTATTTAGATCATCAAACCCCCCAATATCACCAGCTGTAGTAATACACTGTAACCCATAGCTGGAGAGTGGAAGCGAGATATGGGGGGTAGTTTATTTAGAGTCAAAGCTATAAAACTCAAAATAGGAATAGTATATTCTTTACATCAATACAAGTAAAATATACCCAAATCTAAAGTGGCTGAACAGAGGCTAGGTTCCCACAAGTTTTAGCGAATAACAAACCAAGTCGTGAACAGATGTGTAGCTTCTATTCCAACCATCCTCAAATGGACAAGAAGTGATTTCCTCAGCATCTGATAAAGCCAAACTCTTTGCAAAGAACTTTACATCAAATTACACCCTTTGTACTCATGGCCGACAACCATCTGAATTTGCCCCTATGACTGAAAACACTCTGAGGAACATCCATATATCTGTCCAGCATGTTGCCAACGTTATCAAGAACATTGATGCCAGAAAACAAATTGCTCCTGACAACATTCTAATCATAGTACTACAAAAACTGCCACCGGAACTAGCTCCAATTCTTATGAAGCTATCCAATCGTTGCTTAAAGGATAAATGTTTCCCTGGAAAACTTCGTCGGTCTCCCAGTATTTAAAAATACTAAAAATCAGTCCTCTGTATCTCACTACAGACCAATCAGTCTTCTGTGCGTCATGAGTAAGTTGCTTGAATCTGGAAAAAATCAAGAATTTGTCAATCACTTCAGCAGGAACAGCCTACTCAGTGACAAGCAATATTAATATCGTCCTGCAAGATCAACAGCTGATGTGCTGCCTGTAATATCACATAGGATCAGTGAATCTATAGACGGAGGCTTCGCTTCTAGAGCAATAGCTCTTGACATATAAAATGCCTTTGATAGGGTTTGGCATAAATGTCTACTTCACAAGCTTAAAAGCTATGGAATATCTAAAAATGTCCTCTAAACGATTACATCCTTTTTCTCAAATAGGTTCATAAAATTTGGCGTACTTGAGGAATCCATTGAAGACCCAACTTCTTCATGATATTCATCAATGATCTCCCAAAATACATTCTAAGATCATTTGTCGATATCTATGCAGATTACACAATGATCTATGACAACACTTCATTAATTATCAAAGTTTGTTTCTTTCTGATACTCTCTCTTCCGACCTGGAGCACGTGGTGCAATAGGGAAACATGTGGCTGGTTGCTTTTAATGCGTCCAAAACCATACTGTTCTCATTTTACCACCAACACACTGGTCCTCACTTTACCATAATTAAACGAATGGCTCTTCCCTTGAAGAAGCCCCTTGCTTTGATAAGCTTCAATTCAGACTTTAAATGGAACACTTATATCAAATCCGTTGTCATAGTGGCACAAAAAATAGTTGGATCATTCTATCGCTCCAGAAAGTATCCTACACATGACGCAATCCTTTACCTATATAAGAGTCAAATACGTCCTAAGATGGAGTAGTGTTGTCACACCTGGGGAGTTACCGCCCAGAGCATCCTTTCCTGCCTTGACAGAGTACAAAACCGACTTCGAAATCTAGTGGGGGATGTCCTCTTCTCTTCCTTACATTGACTTTTTCACATAAGAAATGTAGCTAGTCTCTCTCTCGTTGTAGGTGTTCGACTGAGCTGCAATCTATGGCCCTCCCTCTATACAAAATTCACAACAAAAACTCGTCCAGCTACAACCACTGTCAATAATTCCCCTTTCTCCCTCAGTGTATCTGAAGCTAAACGGAGCTTTCATGAGCAGAGTTTCTTTCCTAGAACTCCCCGCCTATGGAACACAATACAGCGGGTCTGCTTCACAGATGACTACAACATAGTCGTTTTCGAGTTCAATGTAAACAAATTCTTGTTGTCTCGTCCTTTTAAATAATCAAATGTTCTCAATTTCAACCATCGTACCAATCATCACGATGTTGTCTTACCGTGCACCTCATTGACCCTTATCCCTGAGTGGCCTTTAAGCCTTGATAATTGGTGACTCTATAGTAAAAAGAAGTAGTAACACTAGTTATCCTTAAGCTGACGAAAAAAAGAGAGAGATTTGATAATGATATAGCGATCAAAAAGAGACTAATTTTAGATTTTGAATTTATTTTTTAATGTAACTTGTTTTGCGAACTTATTTTCCTTGATACAAACAACTTAACCGTAGCTCAATCGGTGACCGAACGGGTCACATTTTAAGTGTATATATGTATGAGCATCTGATGAAAAGGGTAAGAAAATAGAAACAAAACGAAGAAAGCAAGGAGAAAAGAACGAACGATGGATTGTTGATAGAATCCTGCAAGTTTATATTAAGAGGAAAAGCAAAGGTCGTCGACATCGGAGATTTAGAAGATTTTCCTTTTGTAAAGTCTACAATGTTTAGTGTTCAAGAGATGTAAATAAAGGAAGAGCGTAAAAGAGATGAGAGAGAGAGAAAAAAGTGTGATTAGATGCATAGAAAGGAAGAAAGACAGAACGAATGAAAGACAGAAAAAAAGACAGAGAGGAGAGAATAAAATCTCGCGTTGTTTCATCTTTCTTTTTGTTTTTCTTTTCTTTTTTCCCTTCTGTCTTTCGTTATCGTTTCTCGTGAAAACAAGTTGAAAGCCACCCAAAACTGCCTCGTAAGCAATTTTCCGTAGACATCTAAGAAAGTCGGTGGATGATGGGCAAATAAACAAACAAACTAGATACAAGAGATGGTTATACTAGTCGTAGTAGTGGTAGTATAATATAATAAAAACAACAATAACAACAACAACATCCACAATAATAATAATAATAATAATAATAATAATAATAATAATAATAATAATAATAACAACAACAACAACAACACAACAACAATAATAATATACCATAGTGGAGAAAATATAAACTTTGATATTTAACCAAAGTAGGTACAGAAAAACAACAGGAAAGAAACGTTTCTGGTAAATAAGTTTTTTATTATTCATTGTAACAGCAATGCTAGTATTGGTACTACTACTACTACTACTAGTAGTAGTAGTAGTAGTAGTAGTAGTAGTAGTAGTAGTTTTACTGGATATTTTCCTCGGTGTTGGTGCCATGTTTCCTCATGCACAAAGCAGAGAAAATTTCCTTTTGGTTTTCTTGATTTTTCTTGCTTGTTTACCTAACCTAATATGATGGAAATTGAAATTCGCTTAAGGGTATCTATATAATAATATTGCTGTTATTACTTACCATCACCTAATTACGTAATACTCTAAACAGGTAATAATAAAAAAAAATGCTTAACCGATAACTGCTTCAATGTTATCGTTACTTTGAGATAAAGATTTACAACTTGAACACTAAACGGAAAACATATTAAATAGTTCGCATTTTCAGTAAACCTTTGAAAAATGAAAATATATAAAATCACCATTGTCTGTTTACCATATAAGAAGAACATGTATTAAAAAAGTCAGACGATATGAAATAATATGACGTCATGGCAGTATTTAGGAGCAGCTCAACTCCTACAAAACTATCATGGCCAAGAACTGTGTGTACGCCAAACCATGTAAATATGGGAAAATATGCAAAGTTGAGATTTGAACGTGAGTGCTCGATTAATAAAGAATCAAAATTAAGAGCGTAATATTTATATATTTATTTGGCACAGAAAAATTAGTACAACATTAGTACCGTCGGTTTCAAGCTCAGAAGGACTTAACCCTTCGACTCTTATTTTCGCACAGGCAGCACTCTATTACAATAAAGCGCTCCGCAACAGCGGGTTCAGGGAAGAGATCTCATACATCCCACCCGGGACCAGTCACAGGGGATCTGCAATAGAAAGTGGTCGGCAATCTGGTTTTCGCCGCCCTTCTCCATCAACATTAAGACGAGGGTAGGCCATCTTTTTCCTCAAATTACTCGACAAAGACTTCCCCCATACACACAACCTGCACACACTCTTTAACAGAAATGCAATCAACGTAAGCTACCCCACCACCCCTTTCATGAGGAAAATCATATCTGCAGAGCCCAAAGCAATAGGAAGCACAGGCTGCTCATGCCATGACAAAAACAATTGCCCCCTAGAGGGGAATTGCAAAATTACTTCCCTCGTATATGAAGCCACTGTCACGAACCAGACTAGCGGCAGAGTTGGAACATATATAGGCATGACATTGGGAAGTTTCAAGCAAAAATTGTACGCACACAAAAACACCTTCAAATAGAAAAACAAGGCAAAAACGATACTTACGACCCGTATATGGCAACTTACAGATGAAAAGAGACCCTTTACCATCAAATGGAAAGTTATAGAGAGAAGACCATCTTTTTCCCCAGCCATAGATAGATGTCTTCTGTGTGATGCAGAAAAATACCATATATTAAGGGCCATTATCGACCCAAATACGATTTGATTGAACGTACGAGACGAAATCTTTAAAGGATGTATCCACTAAAGACAAGCACTACTTATAAACTGGACTTACCGATACACATAAAGGCCTATTTACTATATCACCCCTATTTGCCCAATACATAACCCCACAACCGCCCCACAAAATACTGACTTCTCACTCTGGAAAATCCTCCCAACTATCAACCACCATAAATATATAAACAAAATAGTATGTAACAAAAAATATTTTTCCAATAATATTTTTTCAGCTTTGTAGAGGGTAACCCCCATATTTTACGAAAATAATTCAGCAGGCTTTAGAAAACTCCTAAACCGGTTCAATCTTGCCGAGCTAACCCTCGTCCAGTACGAATTAATTATCATGACAAGACTTTCATGCCAGCCCTTGTTAAAGGTTTTGGATATATCAAGTTCTGCTGCCCTAGCTTCACCTCCATTATCCAGTGTATGGTATATGCGTTCAGAGATTACCTTTATGATATTCGCAGTAGAATGGGCTTGCCTAAATTCAAACTGTTGGTCAGAAAGAATATTAGTATTTAGGAGGCGGTGGGCTATTGCTAGATTGATTAATGATTCAATCATTTTAGCGATGAGCGGGACGAGACTGATGAAGCAATACTTTTGCGGATCAGTTTTTTCACCAGGATTCTTGAACACCTGTACAACAGAAGCAATTTTACAGCTATCAGAGAAGCAAGATTCTGCAAGGCATTTGGTATAGAGGTTGAAGAGCACATTAGTCACCACAGCAGATCATTATTTTATTACTACAGTAGGGATAAGATTATCCCTATATGTTTTGAATGTGTTAAGTTTTCTTTGTATAATATCCAGGACATGAGAAGGAGTGCTGATCACATCTTAAAGTGTAGCTTCTGTCCGTAATGGGAAATAGGAGGGTATAAGTTGAAAGTTAAGTTTAAGGTTAACTACTGGGCAAGCAGTTCCACCTAATACGTTTTCGTGCAAGAAACATGATGGTGGTTGAATAGTGGAGGAATTGTTGATTGCTCTTTATTTACCACACTATCATAGATTTTCCAGAAATTGAAAGTTTCTAATTTCTGCGACTCAATGCGTTTTCTGGTCATCTCGGTATACCTGCTTTTAGTTACGGTTATTATACTCTTACAATGGTTTCTATATGCTATTACTTGTTTGTTCTATTTGTATTTGCTGACCTCTGGCGGTTGAATCGGTGGAATGTTTGATGCCTATACGCAATGACACTACGCAGTTTGAAGTGAATCATTGGGGAGTGTGAGGCTTACTATAAAATTACCGCGTGGGGACATATGTTTCTCTGCTTGCTTTGACCTAATCTGATGCTTTATGTGCGCACTGTTTAGCAGGGATAGAAAAGGTTTTACTCCATGGGGCGTCTTGGATGTTATCTGTTACACCGGCCGTTCTTACACACGAGAAACTGCACCGGTTGTCACTATAAATAGTGCGAGTCACCAGAGGCACCGAAGACACAGAGAAGACAAAGCACAGTCTTGTAACTGTCTAGCCAAGTGCTAGTCACTTTCTTACTTTGTTAATACACTTGTTAAACCAACCCTCGACTTGACTTCCTTTATTTATTATTTACTGTTGGACAACTTCACAACATTATCTCTGATGGATCTCCAATTATCCGTTGGTAGTATCTCGCCGTTTTGAGTAACAGTGCTTCGGTTTGAGATCTGAAGATTAGGGTGATATCAACCATTATCCCAATGTGATAAGCGTTCCTGGGTGGGGGGAATACAAGCCTCGGGCAGTGTAGTCAGGAATAGATCGAGAAATGAAGCTTGTTTGTCCTCAGGATCTGGAGGGCGCGGCGGGAAAGTGACTGTTTCTGATAGGAAATGTGCAATAAGGAATTTGTATGCTGGGTCTTTATAGGTCAGGAAAACAATCCAATTTTTGTGCTTGACATTGAAATCTCCAAATACCTGGAATTAGGCGCTCAAATCAAAAGAAGGTTCTGGGTTCACACTATTAGAGACATAGTCGAGCAGATTACAGGACTGGGTCGAAAATGAACGATAGAGAAAATATAAGTTACTAACGCTGAAAGGACATGTAGGCCTTATCAGTTGATTATCACGATGGTCTCAAGTCAAAGGCATGGTGTTACGGATATTTACTCCGAGTCTATGTATATGCTTTTCAGAGTCTTTACGGCACAGTTGGAGGTATCCTGACATGTCAAAACTATTAGAAGAGATTTAAGAGTGTAAATTTGTTTCACTTAGTACTCATATATCTGGAGAGTTTACAAAGAGGAAAAAATCCTCATCATTGAGGCCTCGGATATTAGTGAACGCTAGGTCAGAGGCGAATTGGTTGTTGTAAGGGGAGTCTTATTTGAGATTATTATTTTTTATTCGTATTGGAATTATTGTAGGTTTGTTAATCGGATATTTTTGTTCGAGTGTCCCGCTCTAGGAAGATTGTGGACCATGACTAAGGATGCCTCACTCCCTCCCTCACTCACTCAGTGGTTCGGTACTACATAAGTGTTACGTCAGTTTTCTTTCTTCTCTGTGGATGATTTGACAAGATCTACGCGCCCATCTCATTTAGAGGGATACTCCCGCTCCTGGATACTATACCAGGTATTTCTGCACCCCGCATCGATAAGAAAACATTAAGTTTCTATCAGAATAAGTGTTCATGCCTCTCACAGAGAAAATTTAGAGATAAGTCTCTCTCCCATAAATGGTAGACAGGGGTTACATTTAAAGCATGAGAAACATACCAATTTGTGTTATTTCTTTTTTCACTTTTTTTACCTTTTTCTTTTTTCTTCCCCACCCCCTCCTCTCTTTCTTTTCTAATGACAGTGGGGCAAGGGAGACGCATGGAAAGGAAAATATAAATAATTAGCAGCGTAGTCTTTATATATAGATAACCACTAGAAGGCGTTAGATGGAAATGAATGAAGATCTGTATACTCCTACTCTCAACCCTTCAACTCCATATTAGTATTTCTATTTTTATACATTTTTTGTGTTATTTTATTAATTTACATAACTTGTAATTTTCAAGTTATAAATTAAAGAGAATACTCGTTCCATCAAAAGTGAAAGAGAGAGAGAGAGAGATGCTAGATTACAACATTTTAGAATCAAAATAATATTTGTTCACATTCAAATAATGTACTATTTATATCACCCATTTCTTCTTGAATCTTGGGTGCATTATCTTCCATAGTTTCTTGATTTTGATATTACCCATTGTTAAGGGAGATAACCCTTGAATAAGTTATCTCATTCCGTTTTTCAAACAAACACACTACGCTCTCAGAGTTTTAGGATGATGATGATGATGATGATGACGACGACGACGACGACGACGACGACGACGACGACGATGATGATGATGATGATGATGATGATGAACGTTACTTATTTGTTAAAATAATGTAACATTTCTCTCTTGTATTGTACACAGAATGAATCCACTTTAGTAATGGATATATTCTAACAGTAGTACAGTGGTAGGTATTGATGCATATGGCATCACAATTCATTTTGAAATTTATCTACTTTTAAAATATTATTGGAAAAAGGATCCTCCTCTCTATGTGTTTGGATGGGAGAATTGCAGTGAATGCCTACGACGTTAATGTATATTTGTGTTTTTCCTTTTGTGGTTTTGTAAAAATTCTCATCATCACACCTGACGTGAACTGTTCTTGTAGCTTACCTATGAGTTTGTCAAGCAAGTTAATGTCGAAATGATCTCATCAATTGTTATGACTGTTTCTGTATTTCAGTTCACATTTTGCAATGAATCTAGTCATTTTATATTACGAGAATGTATGGCTTCAAAACAGAAAGAGGGGCGTAACTAGTATAATAGATACCATCTCAAACTATGAAATTGGCTAAACCCGAAATATCCAGCCAGATTTATTGCATTCAGATAGTAGGCTTTGCATAAAATAAACGCAATCGGATGATTTGTGAAGGTGGTTGAGGCAATGTACCCAAATACTGTAAGTAGTCTTAGAATGAACAACATATTTAGCGACAGCTTTAATGTTAAAGTAAGGGTACATCCAGGCTCTGTACTGAATCCGTTGTTTTTCATCTGTGTCTAGAAGTATTGTTCAGGGCGTTTCGTGCGGTTTGTCCGGAAAAAAGATGATGTATGCTGATGATTTAGTACTTGCTGGTAAAGTAAAGGATGACCTAATTGCTGATAGAATGCTATGGAAAGTAAAAGTGTGACATGAATGTTACAAAAGTGATGATCAGTGGTTGTAGTGTTGGAAAGCCCTCAGAGAGAGTAGACTGCCACTGCTCACTTTGTGGAAAGGGAGTCAGACGCAACTCATTGTGTGTGTGTATTGTGAACATTGGGTACATAAAAACTGCAGTGAAATGACAAGTAGGTTGTAATATGATAATCAGTTGTCAAGAAGTGTAAGACAATGGGGACGGATAAGAACCCAGGTGTAGAGAAAGTATATTTAAGTGTTGAGACTATTGAGATTGTCCAAAATTGTGGTTACCTTAGTCATACCATTGAAGCACAGAGATGTGTTGGTGTGATTGCAAAAGTTAAGAGTAAGTTCAGAGAACTTCTGCCATTGCTAACCAGCAGAGCGTTACAGATTTGGAATAGGGAAGAAGTTTATCAGGCATAGGTTCGCTGTGTAATGATATATAGAGGTTGAAAGCTGAGTAGTATTGTTTGTAGATAAGTGTTGCACGAAGAGTAATGATACACCAATGCGATGGATGTGTAATGTGAGTCTTAGGGACGGGCTTGGGGCTGGTGATATCGGAGGAGAGTTGAATCTGGACAGTGTGAGCACGTGTGTACTGAGCGGTGGACATTGTTAGTTTGGTAACATTAAATGAATGGATTTATTTAAGTTACTGAATACACAACGGTTGAGGTAGCATAGTCGGTTGGCAGTTGAGAAACGGGGAAAGCATGGGAAGGGGTTGTAGGAATAGATGTGTTGAAGACCTGGCCAAAGATGGGTTTGTTTACGGATAAGTTCAATAGAAGCCGTCCTGCAGATGACGACATGTTAAGCGGATGTTAGACCAAATATGATGATAATAATGATGATGTATTACATTCTAACACTATTAATAGAAGTATGAACAACCCTCTTTAGGTGGAACAACAAATGATGTTTCATTAATCATGTCAAAAAGGTATTGTGTTTTTGTATTTAATACTCCCGAAATTAAACAGCTCTTTTGAAATTTGAAAAGGTTTTGATCAATTTCAGCTCCTCTAATAGGGTAAAACCATATATATATATATATATATATATATATATATATATATATATATATATATATATATATATATATATATATATATATATATATGTGGGGGGGTGAGAGAGAGAGCGGCATCGACGCGGGTAGTCTTCACGTTGTATAGAAGATCTTGATAAAAGAAATGCTTTCATATAAAACACACCCTTGGGAGGAAAACTGCGTCTATCAGTTCTCTTGATAGGCAAGCCGCTTACTGGAATTCTAACTCCAACACACTCAGCATTAATCCATCCCTATTCTCGCGTATATTTCCTTCTCTATCTCTATCTCTCTCTCGCTCGCTCGCGCGCGCGAAACCATTTTGTAATACACTAATAGGCATTCATCTGTCTGTTTGTCTCTGCTTAATGACGTCATTGCTAACGCGAACGCGAATTCGTTCTGAAAGCGATAATTTATGTTATCAATAAGCAAGAAAGCTTTCTGAAAATTACATCACATCAATAGAGTAAACAGGTTTCCGCATAAACTTGTGTTTATAGCACAACTGAAAATAACTTTTCTTCTTCTTCCGTGTGTCTAGCATAAGGCGGAACTTGCATGAATAGAGTCTCTTCACAAAAACTTTGTCTGTGATTGCTTCCCTGCAGACTACAACATGGTCGTGTTCAAATGCAATGTCAACAACTACATGTCATAAACTATCATCACAAGTAATCGAATTCCATTCATTATTTTCAATTCTCTCATAATATTCTGCGCCATTCAACTGACAATCTATCTATTTGATTAACTTGACTCTTCGAGTGGATTTTGGCCTTGATTAGCGGTGACTGTTTAGTACGGAAAATATCAATATCTGTATTATTTCGGCGATATAATGATTATGTCGGTTTTCTTTTATTCTAGAACTCATCATTCTGTACCAGGTTCATGGAAAGATACGGAATCAAAACACAGTGTTTCGTTTCGAACTTGGAAAAATCAATGATGTGGAACGCTACATTTTTCGATTGCTTTTCTTATCCGCAATATTGTCACCATTGCTATTGGCCCCACATATATCGCCAGGCGAGCTGAGTAGCACAATATAAATAAATATATAGTTGTGACAGATAAGTATGATTTTGTCACCACTTATATGGAGATGTTAGGCGTTCGAGAACTGAAGTGATTTTACTGGACCGGCTGGACGCAGCTACCGAGGCCAGAAGCGCTTATAAAGGGACAAACTATCTGGCATCTTTATCGCCATACTCCGAGAAACCAAATCACCGTTATTTCCTCAGGTCTATATAAAAAATATGAAAAATTAATTAAAAACAAATAAAAATTAAACAATGATTTTTTTCTATACATGCACGTAGTGCTCTACAACCTTGTGTTGTTAACATTTAGAAATATAGACATTATTATAGATGGGATAACTTGTATTTTGCGTTTGTCAGCCACAATCCGATTTTGACGACGTTAAGTTTTGCAAAGAGGTATAGTCGTACTCCCAAAATGTTTGGTATAGCCGTACTCCCCAAAAGAGGTATAACCGTACTTCCTAAATAATTGGTATGTGCATAATTTTGCCATGCCAAGATCTTTCTTCATCAAGAGTATAATCAATTTTTTTATGGAAGTCACTCCAGACAAGTCATGAAGCCACTTGATGTAAGAAGCTAAAAAACTACTTCATGGTCAAAAACTAGCCAACGATAAGTGTTAAATGGATCGATTCCGACCCAGAAAACAGCAATTCTTCCCACTTTGTCAGAAAGATCTCTCATAGAATGTTAGGACTAGAGGAAAAAATAAGGAAAGCGAGAGTTACGAGCCTGCCAAAAGCAAATCCAAGATCCACTTTCCACTCTCTTAAATTAAGAAACTAACCTTAACCGTTCGAAGAAAGAAACTTCAATTTTAAATTAAACTGTTACGAGCACAATTATACCGGTAATTTTATGAACTATTTTCTATTCTTTTAGTTTGCACTAATTAGCATAACTTATATTTTGCACTAATTAGCATAGCTTATATTTTGCACTAATTAGCATAACTTATATTTTGCACTAATTAGCATAACTTATAGCTTATACTATAATGTTTGGCCTAATTGTTAGAGGGTTCGCTAATTGGGTGAGAGACTGGAGTCAAATCTAGTCATACATTAGACTCATAAAATGCTACTTTATGCCCCCTTGCTAAACACACTGAATTATTAAGTCAGGATCCAGGCAAACGAGAAGCGACATCCTCTATATCTCTGTGTAGTAGCCAATGTAAAGGGAGACTTACGGTCGCCCTCGACTACGGTTGACCATTTTACTTAACTATAACTGACACTTATTTTACGGACTAGCCAAATAAATCCATGTTCACACCGACAAATAAAAATAAATAAAACATTTCAAATATACAAAAGACGATGAGATATAATCACCTTGAATATATTTTCATTCATGAGAATACTTTTCTTTTTTAATGTGTAACAATCCACTCTATTACTACAAATTTCCACGAATCTTAAACGTAAAATATGTTTTATTAATTATATTCATTTAATACATTTATATTTCTATTAAAAAAACGTTTGAAACTCGACAATAAAAGCGTTTACACCCTGACTTCAATGAGATCGTAAAAGCTCAATTTCACAGAATTAAATAAAAATAATCGACTTGTTCTCTCAAATAATTCGGCTCACAATTCACTGGACATTTTTTCTCACTTCTCGTCTTCATCCTCTTATTCGGCATATCATCAGCAGGATTAAAACATTAAATAATCTCAGTTAATACTTTTTAACCAATGAAAATACAGATAATTCGTTCGTTCACCTTTTGTTAAAGTGAATTTATAATTGCAGTTCAATGGTCAGGTGTTTTGTTTCTCCTAGGTCTTAAGTTCAATCCTCACTAGAAACCTATGATTTCGGAATTTATTTTCTTTTCAAAGTACACGCCATGCAAAGACGGGCCGTTTTATGGGGGTATTAGGCAAGTCGGGGCCTATTCTACTGCTGGATCCGGCCTCAGGACATCACATCCGCGACAATCACCTCTGATATCCTGATCACACAGATGACACTGCGGGTGTGGTCTTCTGTTTCGAGTGCTCATCCGAACAGAGACTGTTTGAATTTCTTCTTTCTTAGACAAGCTCTCGTTGGGTACGTCGGAATTTTCTGGTAAGATATTGAAATCAAAGGGATCATTTGGTGAACCCGATTCTAAGTAGATTGACCGCTCAATATCTTTTGTATTGTCTTTGTCATTTTAAGAAGGCAACCCTTATAACAGGGCGCAGATCTCTAGCATGACGAAGTGTTTCGTCGACCCGCCCCGACTACTAACTGACCACCTCGGTTACGCGCCCAGTTCCTAACGTAGTTGAGCACCTAGTGTGTGAGGTCTTAACCCATACAACCTCCCCTATCTTATCTCCCTTTCAGTTATGGGTTGTTCAGGCAGTTATGGGTTTTCTCTCACACGGATGTGGTACTTATGCTGTATGTCAGCCGGCGTGGTAGAAGATGATAAGTCGTCCTTCGCTGCCGTATTATGCCAGTAGAACGCCTATAACAGACAGCCATTTTTCCTATCTGCAATCGTTTTTCGCTTCTGTTACTGCGTTCGATGATGAAATTCCCGGACGGAAGTCTTTAAATTGCCCGCAAGTGGATGCATTGTCATTACTGTTCAATATTCAGATTATTGGGCTTCGTGTGAAAATGTAGTAGGCTGCATTTTGTTTAGTAATGTGTATGAATGGCGAACGTTGCAAATGTTAACTGGTCGACCCGGACGAAAGAGGATGGCACAAGATAAAGTGAAAATATATTTGGTTTGATTTGGGCCACACCAGAAAAATATTTCCCTTTGAAGTGAATTAAGTGTCTCATAACATGCTGGACCGATGCTGGGATGTTCATAGATTGTCGCCATGATAAGTCTCTGTCTGACAGTTATATCAGGTTGAGATGTTAAGTGGCTAAGTGCTTGGGTGACCCATCGGTTACCAGTGAAAAGACCCAGAGGGTCTGTTGTGTCAGGTTAGACTTGTGTTTTATTTAACCGGAATAGAGGGATCTCATTTTGCAACTTTGTCATTTAACTTAGAGACACGAGTACCTTTTGTAACACTCAGCAAATGTAATTGTTACTTGTTCATAAATTGGACTCATGGATTTTACTTGCCATGAGAGTATTTGTTACAGCACTGAGTGAGATAAAACAACATCTTTGGACCGGCACAACATGTGGGATGATTACGGCCAGTGCAGTGGACGTACAAACAAACACACATACGCACATGTTCACATCTGGTGCCTGACCATCGGGTGTTGATCCTGTAGGACACAGCAGATACCAGAGAACACATAGGAATTCACATCTAGTGCTTAAATGACCGCGATCGGCTTTGAAAGACTTTGAAAGACAACTGGGCGGATGATTGCCAACGTTTCTTTGATGCACTCAAGGAGCAATTGACGGCCGTTCCACTGTTGGCGTATCCGGATTTGAGCAAGTATACACTGACGCAAGTGACGCCTGTGCCCAACATAGTCCAGAGCTAGATGGATTCTTGGAATGCACAAATGGAAGAGATCCCAATATACTTTACAGTATATGCCCTTCAGAAACTGTATTATTATCTGGGTGAGGCAGAATTTGTGATTAAAACAGATCATAAACTATTACAATATATGTTCGAGGCCGATTGAGGGAACAAAAAAACACAACAATGGGCGTGACAGCTGAGTGGATACAGCTTCCGCATTGAATACCTCTCCGGAAAGGAAAATACAATTGCATATTTGTTGTCCCGAATTCCCAACCGATTAGAGCAATAATCACTGGACGTAGAATCTGAAGCGGATGATAAAGCTTAGCGAATTAATGTTATAAATTCATATAAAATAGTAAATAATGCGGAGTTGAGTGATTCTGAAGATGAAGAAGAAAGAGATGTGTTTTTCCCCCGCGGGGGGGGGGGGGGAGTAGTAGAATAGTATGAGCGAGATGGCGAAATAAAGGCCTGAAAGGATGCTGTTCTAAAAGGGGCATTAACGAGAGCAAACGTCAGTAAATATAAGATAATAGAAGATGTGCTATACTATGTGTCAAATGAGGATGACAACCCTAAGCTCATGATATACGTGCCCAAGACATTCAAGAAACAAGTGTTGGAACAATGTCACAATAATATGGGGCACGTGGTGTCAAATAAAACGTTTGAACTTGTTAGTTGAAAATATTATTGACCATGTAACTGGTTGCATGAACTGTCAGGCCAGGAGCGGGAACAGATATGCAACCCCACTGATAGAAGTGGAAGTACCCTCCTACCCGTTTGAGAAGCTTAGTATGGATGTATCAGAGCCCTATACGTACACACCCAAAGGGAATGTGTATATAGTGAGTTTTGTTCACTGGTTGACCACTTGAGTGTAGACATTTGCGGTGAAGGATGAGACTGCCAAAACAGTGGCCCGTTTTCTGGTTAATGAAATATTCCCAAGATATGAGGCACTATTAGAGTTAGTAAGTGATAACGGACCTGAGAACATGAATGTCGTAATGAGCCATACCTTAGATAGCTTGAACATAACCCACAGAACTATCTCATCTTAGCATCCACAGAGTAATTTAAAAAATATATCAATACATAATGATTGCAATGGGTAATAGAAATGTATACTTATAATGAAACATGTTCCACTTACTTAGTTATTGATATAAACTAACCCACACTTCAGGGGTTGGTCGCGAAACAATAAATCAAACCAATACCTCTGTTTCCCAGCGAAAAAGAAGTATATTCCCGTAACGTAGAGTAAACATAACAAACAAATCAAATTCAACAACGTCAACATAAGCTTATACTAGCCGATGGCCATGGTATTGTTAGTCAACATAAGCTTATACTAGCCGATGGCCATGGTGTTGTTAGTCAACATAAGCTTATACTAGCCGATGGCCATGGTGTTGTTAGTCAACATAAGCTTATACTAGCCGATGGCCATGGTGTTGTTAGTCAACATAAGCTTATACTAGCCGATGGCCATGGTGTTGTTAGTCAACATAAGCTTATACTAGCCGATGGCCATGGTGTTGTTAGTCAACATAAGCTTATACTAGCCGATGGCCATGGTGTTGTTAGTCAACATAAGCTTATACTAGCCGATGGCCATGGTGTTGTTAGTCAACATAAGCTTATACTAGCCGATGGCCATGGTGTTGTTAGTCAACATAAGCTTATACTAGCCGATGGCCATGGTGTTGTTAGTTAACATAAGCTTATACTAGCCGATGGCCATGGTGTTGTTAGTAAACATAAGCTTTTACTAGCCGATGGCCATGGTGTTGTTAGTCAACATAAGCTTATACTAGCCGATGGCCATGGTGTTGTTAGGAACGCACGCTCGCCTCTAATTCCAATAATTTAGTCAAAAGTGACCACAATATATTAAGTAAATATACGCCATTTAAAGTCAAGTTTAAACAGAACTGGGAATCAAATTCGAACTGTATTTTCCAAATTCATCTGGCATGACGACATCCATTTATTGACGGTACGACGTGACAATATGATTTGTCTTTTTATTTAACATGTTAAGAATGTTTTGTTGTTTTTGTGTATAATGCCATATCTGAAAATAATACGCTTCTAACGATACGGACTATTTTAAAACTTCAGTAAATAATCCCATTTTAATCATTTATTAATCGTATAAAGCTCAATCTTAAAGAAAATTGAGTGAGTTAGATCCGCTTTATTAGTTCGTCTCTATGTATACCGCCCATCTGAAGTTATTATACAAATCACATAAACGTCAGTAACTCAAACAGTTCTGAACTAATCGTTGTCAAATCTTCACTAACTCAATTTTCAGCCACGTTTAACAAGCAATAATTTGATATCTGGGATTTACGAAAATGCATTCTCTAAAGTTATCATGCAATTAAAAAATATAAAGCTCTCGAAAACTGATAGCTATCATTTTTTTCCAGAATATAAATATTTAGAAAAACATGGAAATAATAACTACTGAAAAACATAAAAAATAACAATGTTATTGAATGAAGAAATATTAACTTTGAAGATATTAAGGAGCTTCACGATGAAGATATCTGTTAAAATCTTCGACAATTTAAGATCGAAAGTTAGAGGAAAATCCTTTAAGAACTTGACTCTTCGAACTGAACATAAACAAAAGCAAGTTATAACGAAATACGCAGAACGGATAAGAATTAAAAAAGACGGACAAAAGATGTTAAATTCTTGGCAAATTGAGATCTGTCAAAAAATCTTCTAGGCAAACCCATCTCAGTAACTTAAATATTTTTAAAACATCAAAATTGGGCCATGAAATTTATGAAAGCCTATTTTTCTGAAGTAATTCTCCTTGACCAAATACGGCTGACACTCGATTGATCTGATTGATGGACTAATAGACTAAATGGCTATGGCAAAATAATAAGAGAGCTAGAATGTGTCAGTGTGATGATATGGTTGATATTGTCGGACTAACCATTAATGCATCATTCAAAGTCGATGAAATAGTTAAACTGAACAGAGTTAATTATTGCAATTTAATGAACAATGTATACTGTGTGAGGGGTACAAGTGTCAATGTCGCAATTTTGAAGTAAAGTGTGTATTAATATACGACCATTGCTTATTCTTATGTATCTACGATCGTCCGTTCATTTTTAGTGTTTAGTGTTTAGTTTAAAGGGGAAAAGATAAGTGAATGGCCACTATCGTAATTATAAGAATCCGATTGGAAATCTATGGCCAATTGTGAAAATGGAATTATATGAATGTGGAAAACAATATGAAAAAAAGCAGACGTATAGAGAGGAATTTAAACCCGCATGGCAGATATTGACTCTGTTGAAACAAAAAAAATAAGAAAATCAAGCGATAATTGAATTCTGACTGTTATTGTGAAGAAATTTTTATTTGTGATTCTTATTTGTTCTTGGATAGGTCTGATCAATCAACATACCATTAAAAAGTTATAGTATATTGGGAGTTGGTCTTTTTTGTACCCAAATAGAATAGGCCGAGTACACATTACTAAGACAGTATTTTTTACGATATCAGGATTTTTTCAAGTTCATACGTGTTTTATACGTTTGAAGAAATTAACATAACATAATAACATAACAACAGTATAATTTTACTTTACACTAAGTAACCTCTTCTGTAATAATCCGCAAAAAAGACATAAAGGATATCCGACATTAGTTCAGAGATAATTATTTTTGCCTAAAAATGTCATTTTTTGCCAATAAAACAATGGATAAATACATCCATCGTAAGTATTTACTCGCTCATCGAAATACTAAGTAACGTATTTTTCCACAAAATTTCAGAAATATTTTCTTCATACCAGTTATAAAAAGATAGAAGCTAAGTAATAATGAAAATGACATACCCATGTACTGTACTAGCCCCGCTCAAGAATGGGGTATGAGCGAGTCGTTGATGATTTTATTACCTTTTTTTCTTTAAGTAAAAATGATTTTTTTGGTGTTGTATGATAAGTTCAGTGGCATTTCTTATAATAAATTCAATAACTTCAATAAAATATGTTGAAAATACCTTATGTTTAAAATACCTTATGTTGAAAATACCTTACGTTAGAAATACCTTAAAATCAAACTCGAACTTTGTTTCTGATATCGATATTGATTAGTTAAAATTGCGCGAAAAATTCTAAAGCAAATTCTATTTATGTTATTTGCACAATATCATCAGACGGACGGACTACACACACACACACACACATATATATATATATATATATATATGTATATATATATATATATATATATATAAAGAGAGAGAGAGTAAGAGAAAAGGAAAGACAATCAGAGTATCATCAACAGGCATGTGTTTAGTCTTTTCAAGACTTGTCAGTGTGGTTTGACGTAGCGAGAGCATCATACCTGATATTAGAACACGGGAACTTAGTAGCTACATAAAATAACAGTTTACGACTCTACGCTTTGAGACAACAAACCTACTTTAAATGAAAGAAAGACATATAGCTTTTTGAACGAATGTTTATTCATTTGTTGAAACAATAGAGGATGCAATGTTTTTATCTGACGAATATTGCTTTACGCCAAAGTGGAAACTATCATCTCCTCAAGCACAGTACTCCACATATAGAAGAGCTTATATATATATATATATATATATATATATATATATATATATATATATATATATATATATATATATATATATATATATATAAGGTAAAGAACTGTTTGTGATTTAAGGTGTCTATACTTTTATACATATAGACATTCATTTAACTCACATGCCACGAACAACATTATATATGGGAGTGTACATGACTGTTTCTTATTCCTGTGTTAATATATATATATATATATATATATATATATATATATATATATATATATATATATGTGTGTGTGTGTGTGTGTATTCCTACTCAAAAAAAACGCTTACCTGTTTTTAATCCACCCAATTGCGCACATATTTATAAAGATGTACCGATGAGCCACACATAATTCCCACAAAACATTAATGGGGTGCGGCGTATCTTTATGCCGAACGAAAAGAATCGTAAACAGTCATTCTGGCTATGGGTAAGAGTTTAAGTAACTTCCACGAGACTAAATAAGCTTATTTCGTTGCATAAACATCATTTCTTTTCTTATAAATATATATATATATATATATATATATATATATATATATATATATATATATATATACATACATATATATATACATATATATATATATATATATATACATATATATATATATATATATATATACATATATATATATATGTGTGTGTGTGTATATACTATTGTTTGGTGCAGAATGTCGTCACTGAACCTGTCAGATATCGTTCAATAATCTTCTAAAAGTACAATGTATATATACTTCTAATCCTAAGAAGATATATATATATATATATATATATATATATATGTGTGTGTGTGTGTGTGTGTGTGTGTGTGTGTGTGTGTGTGGAAAATCAAAACAACGATTCGTCTTTATTTCAAAACTTTCTCAAGGTGATTAATTTAAAGAAAAAAAGAAATCAGTATTTGAAAATACGTGGTTTTTTATTACGTGAAAAGAATGTTTTTGTTTATTTTTTTCGAACGAAACATAGACATTAGAATTAAAATTAGTAGTGCGTTTATGAGTTACATGTAATTATGTTTTTCTGTGTGATTTTTACATATTTGAGACCGCTACTGTAGACGTAAGGGGCTACTGAGAATTAGAGTGAAGGTTTGGGGTGTCATCTATAGTTGGAAGCTGTGCAGCGAGATGTCTGTTTACACTAGTTTTAAACCTTTGCATGTCGGTACAGTCAAGGAAACAGCACAGGGAAAGAAGCTATTGAAGTAGAACGCTATCCGTCATTTGAGGATCTCCACAGTGAATGGATTGGATTTAGCCGATTGTCGATTCGTCTAGTGTATTATCGTCGAGTAGGCACCAAAGCAGCCAGTTCATCGGAGCACAATCACTTGAAGTATCTGTAAAACAAGCACAAGAATGCAACATTGCAGCGATTAGATAGGGGATGGAGTATGGTAAATAGTGAGGGACCTATAAAGTTGGCGACTCTGTTTTGGACCTTGTCTAAAAAATGGATATTAGTGGATTATGCACCAGCCCAGATGTAGCAACAATACTCCATGCATGGGCGGATGGTTGCTTTGTAGAAATACAGAATAATTTCAGTTGTCAGGAGTTTACTAGCACGGTAGAGGGAGTTCACCTTCTTTGCTGCAGCCTTGGTAATGTCTTCAATGTATTTGTTCCAATTCATGTTACCTGTGAAGGTTAAGCCGAGGAGTTTGAATGTTGAACTCTAAGGTAGGGTGTTATTTGCCATGACAATCGGTGGAAAAGAGCTTTGCTTTTGCGGCGTTAAAAGTTACAAACCATTTATGACGCGTCATTTTCTAAGGATTCAGTCATTTCCTCGTATATGATCCGGTCCGTTTTGCCCACATGACGAGAGTAAAGCGTGGTGTTGTCAACAAATATAACTATCTCAAACTCCATGTCATCAGGGAGGTCGTTTATGAAAATCAGGAACAACAAACGTTCAAGGATTGATTTCTGGGTACACCATCATTTATGTCATATTGCTTAGATGAACGGCCATCCAGGACAACCTGGATCTTTATTTTGGTTATGAAAGATCTAATTTTATTAAATATTTGCCCAGTAATACCATATGAGCGTATTTTTAGGAGAAGCCTTTTATATCATACCTTTTTTAAAACGGGAATTTGGAAGTCTATTACGCAGTCAAAAGAGTCTGTTTAATTTGTTCCGCGTCTGCTCTTTTTTCTTGACTCAGTTGTCTGTACAAGGCAAGAGCACCGCCTCGTAGCCATGATGGTAGAACATGCTCGATTGTGTCCATGGCGCAGCGTTCACAAACTAACTCCACATTTTTTATCCATTCAACAATGCGCATGTCAGTTTTAGCATTGCTGAATTCCGAAATTAGTCGTATGTCGAAAGCCTTGCCATCCATACCAAGTATACATGTCGAAATAGCTTGAAAACGGGAATTATTGAAGTTTATTACTAGAGTCCAAAAGCTAAAGAAAAAAAACGTAGTTCGGTTCAAATTCTGCAGAAGCATCAAATACCTATGTATAATTTCGAGCTCCAATAAACGAAAATAATTCGGCTCACAGCAAAATCTCACTCTTACACTCACTTCTACCTTCTTCAGATTCTCTCTTTTCTCCCCTTTTTTCTTCCCATTAGAAGATTTCACTTCCGTTTAACCAATCAAAATAAGCATAATTCACTGGCTCAAGGTGAATCCACTTATTATTGTGAAGCAACCAGTGGATTTGTTACTTCGAGGTCGTGAGTTCAATCCTCACTAGAAAACTATGAAGCCAAAACTTATTTCCTTTTCCATCTGCAAGCCAGGCAAAGGCGGACCCTTTTACTGCGGGGATGAAGTAAGTCGGGATCACCCCAACCGCTCGATTTTGGCTCAAGATCATCACTTCCACCACACTTGTCAAAGGCATGGGATATATCAAGCGCTACTGCCTTAGCTTCATCTGCCTTGTCCAGTGTATAGTAGATGCGTTCAGAGATGACCGTTAGGATACCCACAGTAGATCGTACTTGTCTAAATCCATACTGGCGGTCAGAAAGAAGTTTAGCATTTACAAAGTGCCGGAATATCGCTAGATTGATTAAGGATTCAAAGATTTTAGCAAAGATCGGGAGTAGACTGATTGGGCGGTAGTTCTGAGGATCAGTTCTATCCCCTAGAATTCTTGAGGACTGGTACCACAGAGGCAATTTTCCACCTATCATGGAAGAAAGAATCAGCTAGGCATTTGTTGTAGAGTTTTGACAGGAGAGGGGCCAGTTCTGCAGAGAATTTCTTTATTACTATTACAGGTATGAGATCAGGCCCACAAGCTTTGGAGATGTGAAGGTTTTTAATTATGACCATGACCTGGGATGGGGTGATGACCAGGTTTTCAAGTGTGGCTTCGGCCCGCAATGGGAATTTAGGAAGTTGGTGGTTTCCTGAGTACAAAGTAGAGTTTAAGGCGACACGCTGGGAAAGTAGTTCAGCCTTATCAGTTGCCATGCAAACGACATTTTTCTAGAAATCGCGAGTACTTAGTTTATGTGACTGAATGCGTTTTTTGATTATCTCTGTATTTCTTCTGTTTGCTTCACCTATCACTGCCATACAATTATTTCTTGACTCTATACATTTCTGTCTATTCAAGCTGACTTATGACGACCGAATCTACGGAATGCTTGCTGTCTCTCAGCAATGGAAGCTGCACATTTCGAGGTGAACCATTGAGGATAGTGGGGATTGCTGAAGAATGTTCGCATGGGGGCATAGGCGTCAATGCCTGCTTTAACCCATCGAGAGGGATGGAGCTAAGGGAAATTATACGTAGAGTTACCGGTTGCTTCAGTAAAGTTGGAGAATTCTAACCAATCACGGTAGTGTGTATTAAAATCTGCAATACATGTATCTGGGCATTCGAGTCGAGTGAGAGTGCTCTATCTATGTTTTCAGAGACAGGGTTTAGCAGGGCACAGTCATGGGTCGAAGGTGAACGGTATAAGAAATATAAGTAACTAACGCTGTGATGTAGAGTCAATCTAAAGCACATGTAGTCTTGGTCATCTGATTCTAACCTACGTTCTCTAGTCAGAGAGAGGTTGTTCCGAACATAAACTCCTAGCCCGTGCATATGTTTGTAAGAGTCCTTGCGGTAGAGTGAGAGGTGGTCAGTCATGTCAAAATGGGGAGAAGAGGTTTAGGATTGAAGGTTCGTTTCACTTATTGCTAGGATATCCGGGAAGTTTGTCAGGAGGAAAGATATTACGTCGTTTATGTTGGCTCTAAGTCCCCGGATATTAGTGAATGGGGTGAGCAATGCGGGTGCTTCTTAAGTGACAATAAGCTCACTTAACTAGTCCATTAGTCGCTACCTGGTCGATGGGGGTTCTGGACCCGGGAAAGCCCACCAGAAATAACTGTAGGGTCCCTTTCCATGCGCGTCATGGCACGTACAGCTACCCACGGTATTAAACTCCTGATGATAGAGCAGCCGTTCTTAGTGCTACCCAAGATTTTGAGCTCCTGTCCTGTCAGTCGGAAACAGCAGCCAGACAAGCTGTCTAACCTATACTCTCAACCTGTCGAAACAAGAGCGACCCAGACTAGTTATGTAAGACTTAGTGACAAAAATCTTTCCCAGATAGAGAGAAAGAGAAACGGCGTTCATTGTCCTAATCAGAAAACAAGGGCAGGTACTGGATGCCTTTGAGGCGTCCCAGCGCTGTTACCTCTGCGCCTGGCTAATAGATAGAGAATGAGCGCTAAGGCTGGGCGATATGTAGAGCCTATCTACTCCTTAAGCCATTTGAGGTTTGCAAATTCCAGCTCTAGGAAGGTTGTCGATCAGGACTTAGAGGGGCTAACGCAAGTAAAAAAGAACCTCCCATATATATATATATATATATATATATATATATATATATATATATATATATATATATATATATATTTGTAGATTGGATACGTTCTCTGTACATTCCAGAGGTTACAGAAAGTTCAAGATAAGTCTCCCTCTCACAAGTAAGTACAAATAAAAGAAAGACAGCCATAACTTCAGGTCAGATTGTGAATCTAGGAATTACTTGAGTGTGAAATCAATAGAAAGGCAATGAAACAGTATATATAGATAGATAGATATCAAGAATTAAGTACATTTAAATAATACACATTGAACTAAGTACATTTAAATAATACACATTAGAATTTAGAGAAAAGTAACATGTGAGTAGCACAAAAAGTACTTATAATTGTTGTTGTTTGTTTATTTCTTCATTAATATCGATGTCATGTACACAATTTCTTAGTAAAGTTTGTGTATAATAGCTAGTCTGGATCTAATTTCAGATTCTGTTCGATTAATATTGTGCGCTGATTAAAGAAGATAATTGTAAAAGCTGTTTTGTTTAATTGTGTCAGAGTGTATAATGATTAAGAAGTCTTTGGCGAGATTTATTTGACATGAATTTAATGAGTGTTGCTTGTTTAAAGTTGAAAAAATGATCATAGTGCATTTAGGGAATTCGATTTTTTTTCATGCATTACAACATGATTTTCTTCGAATTTGTCACCTTAATAAAGTCTCGGAATAAATACAATACGCTGATGATTATTTAAACAATTTTCGGTTTCCTTATTTATTTTCCATTACGTTGGATTATTATTTCCCTAATGATATATATATATATATATATATATATATATATATATATATATATATATATATATATATATATATGAAGAAGAATGGAAAGGAATTAGAAAAGCAAAAGCCAAATCAAAATTCAATTCAATTGCTCAGAGCAAGGTATATTCCGCAAATAGGCAATTTATTCAAGTTAAATTTTCCTTACGCCAGGCTTTTCAAAGATCAAAATCTTATCATCAGAGGAAGTCGCTGGGATAGATAAGTTGGCAAAGGCCAAGATTTAAAATTTGAAAAAATAAAATAAAAGTTGTAGGGAAAGAAACACAGGGCAAAAATCTTGGCCTTTGACAACTTATCTATCCCAGCGACTTCCTCTGATGATAAGATTTTGATCTTTGAAAAGCCGTGCTTAAGGAAAATTTAACTTGAATAAATTGCCTTTTTGAGGAATATACCTTGCTCTGAGCAATTGAATTGAATTTTGATTTGGCTTTTGCTTCTCTAATTCCTTTCCATTCTTCTTCATATCTACCTGCTCTATCCTGGATATTGAGCTGTATACTCTTTACAATAGGTTTTACCTTTCCTAAAAGTTCGCTTTTAGTACACCACTTTATATATATATATATATATATATATATATATATATATATATATATATATATATATATATATAAAGATCATTTTTATTTAAATATTTATTTTTTACCTACAGACACATATGTTTCAGCTTTACGCAATCTTTAGTATAGGAGACGATAATTACTGCCGGTCGAAGGGGTTGAACCGAGTTGCAATGTAATTTTTAACTCTACAGCTTGGTATTCAACCATTTGGCGACCCTCTATTAACATGGAAAGAAGAGAATGTAAACTCTATATAATGTCGAATAGGCGGACATATACAGTAAGCTTAGTCATTATATATTAAACAGCATAGGCCGGGACATAGCCTCTATTTCCCGGGTCGCGCACTGTCGTTAGGTTATGTATTCTACAGCTTATAAGCGTAATTCAAAGCTCTTTGTAAATAACCAAATTGAGCACGGTGAAGCGGCGGTCAGTGTTTATATAAATAGATATTGTAGATATCATTTAAAAACGCTTTCTCCGTTGGCCTTATAGATATAATTGACGACTATCACCTAGATGGCTGAAGGCTCGATCCCTGGCTAGGGAGAAGTGTTAGTCTTACGCACAGAAGAGCTGTGATACAGTGAAACAGTGTCTTTCTGGATGAGTATATATAATAGGAGGCGAGGTAAATGCATAGGTAGCTAAGAGAGAGAGAGAGAGGGAGAGATCGATGACTTGTTTAATTAATTACAGATTTTCTACAAACATGACACACCCCAGAATTGAGGTATATTTAAGCAAGTTAGTCAAACGAATGGAGAAAACAACTCTTCCTCGAAAACTCTTGATTTTCAATTATTTGCTTGTGATCATATTATACAGTTTGCGTTTTCTCGTAAATTTAGTCAACAAATAAATAATTTATTTTTTATCCTGATGAAAGAGCTTTTATAAAGGCACCCTAATGCCACAATAGGTGATGTACTAATGTAAGTGCGCAAAATGAACAATGCAGGAACCAGTGAAACTGGAAGCAAAAAGATAAAGACAGCAAAATGGATAGAAAAGCAACTACGGGCACGATTAAAAAGACTGAATAAAGAAAAAAAACGAATGAAACACCTAAACATAGCACCGAAAAGGACAGGTGAACAGAAAAAAAAGATCATACCGATAGCTGCACAGTACAATACGACTAGAACGCACTATATGAAAGCTAAAATAGACAAAAGCTAAGAATATAGTGGACCAAGAGACGAAACAATAAATCACATAAATAGTAAATGCAGCAAGCAAGTGACGCAGTCATTGAAAGCTGAATTTGTATAGATAAGTCATCTGTTCAGCTTTTCCATGAATATGTGTTTAATATTTTTATGATCTTTGTAGACTATAATCTCCTGAAAGTTGCCCTAAGCGGCGAATGGGGTGAGCATGTTATATTGTAAACCTTGCACTGTATTTTCTATACTAATCACACTGCTAAAAATTAGCGTGATACATAATATATTGTCGGAAATAAATGTTAATGTTTACCATATTTATATGTTTATATATATAAATAGTATATATATTATTTATATGTGTTATATATATATATATATATATATATATATATATATATATATATATATATATATATATGTATAGACAAATGAAAGAAGAGAATAAACATTGTGAAAATACAAAATCTATTACTTCCTCAGTTGTATATATATATATATATATATATAGAGAGAGAGAGAGAGAGAGAGAGAGAGAGAGGGTATGCTTATAATATCAAATAATAGATTATGCATATTGTTATGGTGTGATGTTTATCTACCCTCATTCGAGAATAGATGAACTCATCAAGCCACTATGAATAGATTTACGACTAAGTGGCATGACAGTAATGGCGGCAGTGATTTGCCGTCTGTGTCGGTATACATACCAGTCGATGATCAAATCTTGACAATAAGTCCGCCAGAAATTAGGCTATTTTGATGGCCTCTTATCTGTCCGGCCTAGGTATTATCATAGATAGGTGCATCACCTAGCCCTGTCTATCCTCTTTAGGGTGGAGTTAGTTTATTGCTAACTGTCTGGGGTGCCCCGAACGGAGAATGCCGACGCGGCTGCCCAGGCTATTCGTAAGAGGCCTTCTTTGGAGGCGCTGGCTTGATTCACCCAACCTTCCAGCCTTGTGCAACACCTTCCTCTGGTGGGAATGAAGTAAATACCGTCCTGGCGGCAGAATTTGTACGTTTTGTATCCGTATACCTACCAGACGAGGATCCGACCCTGACAATCAGTCCGACAGAAACTGGGCCATTTCAGTTGTCTTTTATATGTCGGGCTGAGGTATTCGTCCTTGGTAGTCTTAGGAAGTCTACCCTCCGAAGCTTTGCCTTCTCTCTTTGATTCGGATTTTATTTCTTGCTAACTACCTGAGGCACCCCGACCGGGGAATGCCGATAAGGCTGCCCAGGCTATTTTAAAGAGGACAGAGTTCCTCTACTTTAGAGGGAAATGGCTTGATTCTCTTCACCTTCCGGCCTTGTGCCACATATTCCTGTGGAGGGGAGGAAGCCAATACCGTCTGTTGGCAGTCATAGACACAGTATCGGGCACATAATTTCTATAACATACTATTGCTGTACTTCTGTAAATACACACTTGTAAATATACTATCATGTTTTCTTAATTTTTATTGACCGTTCAATATTACAGCACTGGCGACGAGGATTCGATACCTATATCCCACAATACTGGAGACAAGGTAATCAGACTTATTCGAACCAACATTTTTTTCGAACGTAAGTCGCACAACTCTGGTAACAAGGAATTCGAATTTATGCGGACGTGAAAATAACCTGGACTTATGTTATACACAACACTGGCAACGAAAACTCGTATTTATGTTTTCAATTGGAATATGCTCTAGATATTTGTTAACTATAATAATAAGTTGAAATCAAACTGGATCTTTAACAAGCAAAGTGTGTAAATTCTTCCGTAAAAAACACTCTATGATCGCAAAAAGGATTGAAGAAAAATTGACGTTATCTGAGATAGACGAAATATTTTTCAAATCAAGGTTTTGAAATTCAAGTCGTTCAACCGCGAAGAAAAAATACAAAAACAAAATACAGCAAAATGGTCCGTCGATTTGTTTTTCGTTAGTCAAACGAATGAAAAACAACTCTTCCTCGAAAACTCTTGATTTTCAATTATTTGCTTGTGAGCATCTGATACGGGTTGCGTTTTTTCGTAAATTTACTCAACAAATAAATAATTCCTTTTTAATCCTGATGAAAGAGCTTTTTTTAAGGGCACCCTAACGCCACAATAAGTGATGTACTTATATAAGTACACACGGATTTTGAATACTTATTTAAATGTGGATTGTAGCAGAACCGTTAAACCTCCTCTCCTATACATGGTGATTATCACTTCTTAGCAGAAGAAAGACGTTCTTAGAAGATTGCAATATCCGGTTGTGGGCAGGCAGATCGTTTAGCAGCCTCAATTCATTTTAGAAATTATGACACACGAGACATAGCTATTTTATACTCTTGTTTGACAATCGCGGTATTGATTGCTACAATAGGAATTTCACGTGGTTCAGTAAGCTCGACGCAGTCTGGCTCTGTCTGAATTATACAGATGGTCAGACTAAAATATTTCCAAGATTTTCGACAAGAATCCTTTCCGCAAAGTACGTTTCCGGATGGATTACTCTATCTACCTTACTTCAAATCTCCCGCAGTCATCATAGACGCGCTTTAGCTAAACTGGTCGCTTCGGAGCCATTCTATCTCAGCCCACACGGTTATATTCAGGGTTTTCAGAAGGTCTTTGATTGTATCCTTAAAACATTAGAGTGTGTCTCACACGTTTACTATGCTGTAGTTTCACATATAACAGTTGTTTAGGCATCCTGTCATCTTCGATCCTAATTAGGTTTTCAGCCGGGAGCATCTCACTAGGTATACTGCCCACTTCTATGTCCGACGAATCAGGTTCTTGTAGAACAGTAGTGTATGGTGTGAACATTTTTCTAATTAACGTTTAGGAATCTCCTAAGAGATGTTTAGTGGAACCTCTTCAGGAATCTTATGTGTCGGCGGTACGTAATCTATGTCTTCAAAACAAACAGAAGTATAGCCAAGACGTTTGTGAATAAATTTTCGCCGTGTAGAGATGGTAAGATTCCATTGTTTTCTTGTATATAATATATACAGATACATAGCAGAAAGCCACCTTGCAAAAATAATTTATACATACCTACATGTAATTCATACCTACCTACATTGATTATCATGTTATTCTGTGTTTATTCCATCTAAGATGATTCGAACTATATTTCTTTTCACCATACACAGTCGAAGGCTTAGTCAGGATGAAGTCCGGCCGTCTTCAGATATTATTTTAGGGTATCCAACCACATTTGTTTCGGCCATCTTCTCGGCTTTTTTCAGGTGACTCTATCCTGAATCTCATTTTCGTAATGGTGTCGTGGTCTGTGTGCAGTTCATCGCTTGAAAAATGGTTGGATCCTTCTATCGCTCCAGAAAGTATCTCACTCCTGACACAATCCTCTAATGTTATAAGAGTCAAATACGTCTAAAGATAGAGTAATGTTTCTCTTCTTTATCGGTATTATCATGGTAGGTGCTCGACTGGGCTACAATCTATTGCCCCTCCTGTAAAAGATTTACAATTAAAATTGGTCTAGCTGTAATAACTGTAAATATCCCTCTGTATACCTAAAACTAAACGGAACTTCAATGAGAAAGGTTTCTTTCCAAGGACTATCCATCTGTGCAACACAATACCACTGAGATGCTTCTCAACTGACTATAGCATGCACATTTTCAACTGTAATGTTAAAAAAATTTGTAAAGCCGTCCTCTTAAATAATCTAATTTCTGGTCAGTCTCAGTCATTGTTACTAATCCGCACGTTGTTATTTCGCTGTTCCCCTGAAAAACTCATTAACAATTATCCTCGAGTGGCCTATGTGCCTGTAGCAGTGATGACTAACGTACATTAGATTTGCGTAATTTCGGGCATGGCTGAATTAGGTCAGACTGGTAGTGACACACATGTTTGTCTCCAGTTTTCTTTCTGCTTCCTTCTGTCGACGATTAGCACTCGGAGACTCAGAAAAACTCAGTACACGTTTGAAACATCGACATTTTCGACAAATTGAAATTTGGAGAGGGTCATATATATATATATATATAGAGAGAGAGAGAGAGAGAGAGAGAGAGACAGACAGACAGACAGACAGACAGATGGATACAAGTAAAAGATTGGAATAAAGATTATAAACGTACAATATATATTACGTAATCAGCTGGTCAAAAAAAATGTTTCAAATAGTAAATTTAATTTTCCTTTTTTAAGCCATGGCTTTTCGTCTTATATATATATATCCCTCTCATTATTTGTTTTTTTGACGTGGTTGTTTATACATCTGAGGAGACCTAATTAAGGGGTCGAAATAAGTTATAATGTGTACAACCTTAATGTGTGTATAGTTTTTTCTTTTTATAATTCTGTTTTGCTCTGTTTAAATTACATTTAGCTCTGTTATTCAGATTCTCAACACAAAATTGAAATCTACACACTATATATATATATATATATATATATATATATATGTATATATATGCGTTTGAATTGCATATTTAACGTTTTTTTCTAAATATAGGATTTTATAACATAAAGCACCTTTTATTCCTTTATAGTGAGTGACTAGAGCTATGTTACAAAGTTTTATTTTTCCTGAAAAATGATGAAGGATATATTCTCACAGGTAAAAACCGTTTTCAATCCCGCCAGACAATTGTTTCGGCTAAAAACCAAGGATATCGCTTTTAAGAATTTCAACGTATTTCAAAATAGTTACAGATATACGTCTTAAAGCACGTTCTAAAATACGTTTAAAAAGTACATCCCAAAATAAATCTGTTATAAAATACATTTATGTTATAAATCCTACATTTGAAAAACTTTAAATGTGGAATTAAAACACATAGAACTGCTAGGAAACTTAAGCTGTATCTAAATCCTGAATAAGAATAACATAAAGAAAATCTAAAAAATGTACCCGAATGAAGAAATTCCGTGTTCATTAAAAAACATTGGTACCCTAAAACATAAAGCTTTTTTAAGGCATGCATGCAAGCCGTAAACTCATTTATAAACAGAGTAAGATGAAAAAAAAACCCTGAATGACAGTCACCAATGAGGTGTTGGAAACCAGGGAGGGGTTCCTCCTTCATAAGTGATCAAAAACCCTGATAGTGATGGCGATAGTGAATATACATATTTATTGTTAAATTTCTTTCTACCTAACAAAAGATTATATATATATATATATATATATATAAGAGAGAGAGATAGAGAGAGAGAGAGAGAGAGAGAGAGAGAGAGATGTGAAACGATATGAAAATAGTGAATTAATTCATTTCCGGTAAGTCTTTTCCACAAACATGCGGGAGACATGCTGATTACGTCATTAAGCAGACGAAAGGTTGGAACTTCTTATCGCTTCCCGTACCCAAGGCGTAAATTAATTTATCTGTTACAAGTGTGAAATGGGTCCGGCTGAAAATGAAGGAAGAGTCTTCCGGGGAACTAGGAAATGAAATTCCAGCGGAATTAAGTTTTTATAACTTTTTGGTTTCGCTTGTTTTTGTCAAGATATTACGATTAAAATGACAAAAACCTCTACTTCTATTACAACTACTAGTACTGTTACCCTTATTATAATCATTACTATCATTGTTAGTAGTAGTAGTAGAATTATTAGTAGTAGTAGTATCATTATTAACTACATAATAATACAGTCACAAGTAGATGTGGATGGATGGAAGTAGAGAGATTGGTCGGAAGGAACGCCGGTTCACTGAAAATCGTAAGCTCATATTAACAACAATATGAAAATTTAAAAAATGATTTCCCTTTAGTTGAAATGTTTTAATCTTTTTAATTGTATTTGTTTAGTAATTTATAGATGGCATTTATTTTTAGGGAAAATACCTTTATAGTACTCAATTTAAAATTCAGTTATAAAGAATAAATTATTCAACATTAAAAAAATATATAAAAATACTAATAACCAAATTACCGTAACTTCGGAAAATTTCGTCAATTTCTATTGTCAATTTGATTTGAATAAGCCTTTGTTCTTCACTTTTTTAAAAAGCGAATGGTACACTTGTTATATGATATGGGCCCATATTCGGAGGTGAGTGAGAACGGTTAGAATGATTGACGGATTAAGGGTCAAGAGAGAACCCCAACTGGTAAGCGGCAGTTCAAAGCTTGACGTAATTTCAAAAAAAGTAAATTCTAATCTCTTTACTGCCAGCCCCTCGTGTGAAGTTGGCATCAAAGCAGGCGAACAATGCTAGCTAGCATATCTGGCAGTCCAATACGTCTGTATGTGTGTATGTGTTTCTCTTTTCCTCTCCCTTTTCTCTAAATTTAGTTAGGAACCGTCTACTGTATATATTACTCTGAACTATGTAACCATATTGTCATTCCGTCCTAAAGGTAATAAATCCTCCGTTGAAAAGAAGTGGCATGCATTCCCGTGAATTACTCGAGACGATGATTACGACAAGGTGTGCGGACAACTCGGACGACAGAATATCTAACAATCATAACGATTTTCGTGCATTACTTCCAAGTACTTTGTAATTAACACACGCCCTGCTAGTTATTATCATTAAACATTCAGAGTTCTCACACCAGCCGTTACCAGTTATCCAAAGATCGATGGATTTTCCGAGAATCTGAGTGGCAGCAAGTCGCCTAAACATTCCAGTACTCTCCATCCATTCTATTGTTATTGCATTTCCCTTGAAGTCCTCGCACCAGTGATGCCTCGCAGATAATGTCTAGTGTGTCTTCCTAAAATCCCAATAATACTTCAACAATATTGCTGTATTTACGTTCCATTCCAGTCGTAGTCTGGATAGTACAATCCTTCTTTGGTCTTCCATTTTCTTGAAAGCCTTCTTCGATTTATTTACGCGGTATCAACCGATGCTGATACAAATGTGTCTTTGTTTTAAAATTATATATTTTTTACTATTATTATTATAATTATTATTATTATTATTATTATTATTATTATTATTATTATTATTATTATTATTATTCATTAGAAGTCTCACAGTAGACATTATTAGTAATTTCTCGCTGATTAAAAACGGTGGCCTCCCACGGAATCTGGGTAACATGAAGACACCTCAATATGGCAGTACTCCATGTTCTATTCCTATCGTTTTAAAGACGGTGCAATCGCTCTGCAGCCATTCTATCCTGTCATATCATCCGCGGTCACTTTTCGTAGTACCAGCCGATGTCTATTTTTATGGTGGTGGTGCTGGTGGTTGGGGGAGCAAGTCATAGTCTTTTTGTTACATATGATTAGACTTTATCGAGGTAATTTTAGTATTCTTGAGTTTGTTTTGATATGTAACACTTTTCGTTCGAGTGTGTTTGTTTTTTAATATTATATTGATTTTATTATTACTTACTGGTGGTTGGTCAGCGTTATTTACTTATTTCCGTCGGTTTCCATTGATTTCCGTTCGTGTAAGATGTTTCTTAATATTCCAACTGTTGTCATCAGTACTGTAATTGTTATGGTGTCAATCCTACTGCTGGTTTCAATTTATTTTAACCATCAAGCTGTGAAGCTTGTCTGAAATACATGCTTCTTTTTTGCCGTTTTATAAGTCTGATTTAATATTCGGTGTTGTTGTGTTTGACGATAACTAGCCGTGTTACAGCTATTAGTACTAGTGCTAGTAGCCGTGTAGAGTTTATTCTTCATTTGTTTACATACTTTCACCCGATCGTTAGGGACGTATATATATATATATATATATATATATATATATATATATATATAAAATAAATTGAAAATAGTAATCCAGATTAAGTAAACATGCACAGGATGCAAAATCCACAGAATTTCAACCGAGCTTATTAAATAGTGCTCAATAGTAATAGAGCACAGTGTAGCGGCTTTTGCACATTTTAGTATAAATAAAAAATATTAATATATATATATATATATATATATATATATATATATATATATATATATATATATATATATATATATATATTATGTGTGTGTGTGTGCCTCTGTTTTCATGTTTTTCGTTAATAATACCGCTTCGATTAGTTAACATGTTAGATAGACCTTCAATTCTCTTTTTAATTGATGACAGCCGAAATCAGTTTGGAATCTGAGTGACAATAAGATCCATAAAGGGTCTAGTAATCTTCGTATTATCCAGTTGAGAGTCTAAATGTTGCTATCCCTAATTGGTGCGTCTTTTTTCTTTCTCTCGCTGTCGTAAAGTTTCTTTTTATCTTTTTGTTTCAAACGTCTTTTAACTTTTATTATTTTCACATTATTTTGTTTCTTTTCGTCTTACGATGTGTCTTTAATAATAACCCTTACAAAATGTCCCCACGCTGGAAAAGTCATGTAACACAAGCATTAAATCAGATTATGTTACATACCCATTTTGTCTTTATCTAAATTTCATAGATAATGGAGGGTAGCGATCCAATTAATTTACACAAGTTAAAATCATACTTCGTTCGTGTGTTAAAAGAAAATACTAAGATAGTTTTTTTTGTCATTTGAGAGGTCATATTTACTCTTGTCATAGCCTTGCGATAATAATTGTTTAAAGGTCAGTATAGCTTAAGTAAATATATGGCATTATCAAGGTCAAATAATTGTTGATTGTGCAAAGCCTTGAATTTTTTCTCAAAGCTTTTCGAAGTATCATATAATAAGATGATATTTCTCTTATCGCTCATGTGTGTGGCACGATATTATATGAAGGTCAATAACGAGCTATTAAGCATCCCTCTATGCACGCGAATGTCATTCATTCGTGGAACACTTCTATTGGGTGACTATCAAAAGCTGCCCACTTTGGGACAGCGTCTCAGAAAAGTAAGCTCAAAAAGGCAGTTTTGATGTTAGTGGAGATTCAAGCCTCACGCTATCAGATCATTTTAGTGGCTCGATTAAAATAACCTTGAACTCAACTACGTACGCGAGATTTCCTATATTTAACAATAGTAGAAAGACTCGCAGCTGCAATAACACCACTGCTAGTATGTTCTCAGAATAAGAGATTGCATTTCATTTGTATTCTTCCATTCCTTCAAATCCCTTTGTTTGTGTACATATGAATTTAATTATAGTTCATAAATATATTCGAGTTTTCTTCACTCATTCCTTTTCGCACTGCTAGGTTCTTCTCGACACCCACTATTTCGTTCTATTTTTCTATCTAATGCATTTACGTACATCGTTAGTTATTTAAAATCTATATTGATATTCTACGCATATAACTTTATTGTCACTTCATGTTTAGTATTATAAATATAATAGTGTTTAGAAGAGATGGAGAATAATTATAAGCGTAACTATAAAAGTATGATTTTTATAAAATTATGCTGTAGAGATTTAACGAGATTTCTCCTGCGAAATAAGAAAAGCAATAATAGTGCTAATTATAATAATTATAACAATAATGATAATTCGTTTAACCTATTATTGTTACGCGATAGATTGGCTTGTAATAATGAGCTGATAAAAATATAGATTGACATTAAAGTGTGAGTCAGAATCCGCTTTTTGAATGCTTGTATTATTTTGCTAGATCATGAGAGAAGAGTTGACTTGAAGCATCAACATTAGTTTATAAAATAAGGAATGCGTAAAAACAAACAATTTGGATAGATATAATCGGCGATCGAAAAACTTCAGCGCAATAGTTGTGACTGGGTCATTACGACGGTTCGAGCCCTAGCTCACTCGATGGTGCTCGCGGTTCACCCGCAGTATATAGATTAGTCGGGTGTGATAAAAAGATAATATCGACATTATACAAGAAATAAAAGTAAGCAATGAAAATTTCTTTTTTTGTTTCTGAGTCTATTTGTGAACGTTGCTTCGGGAAATGCTAGAAGTCCCCAACGGAAAAAAAGATAAGTAGTTCTTTCTGTTCAGACTTATGTAACGTAGCACCCGAAACGAAGATATTAGCTCTGCGGCACACAATCATAAGATGCAATGTCATCATGTGAGGAACATTGCAGACTTACGTATGCGAACTTCTTCAAAGAATTGAGGTGGGCAACACGTTATAAAGATAGTCATTTGGAAACAAAGATATAATATAGATTACACTAATTCCAACGAGATCTCTAAATGTCTGCAATTTGTAATCAAAACCAAGAATACGGTTTCAGACCTATGTACCGGTGTAGGTAAACATACTAATCTGAGCCTCTTCCAATTCCAATTGCTGGTTATAAGACACCACACGAAATCTGCCTAATAAAAAAGAATCACTTCTTGAAACTACAACTTTACTTACAAAATAATAATTTATCATTACACATTGTCCCTCCGAAGAGACCATTCCGTTACCTTTATGGAAAGGGTTCGGCAGAGGTAGCGTCTGTTTTACGTGAACTGAGCCTATCACAACGTTTGAAACAAACCCCGTTATTTGATCCACATTGTATGGGTTTAAGGTTAGGGGTAAAATATTGCAAATCAAGACAGCACAATGTTATTTGGCAAAAGAGAGTGTATCAACTTTCCTCGGCTCAATTCTCACCCTATTTCCAGCTCCAAGAAAGAAATGGTAAAGATAGAAAGATAGAAAGATAGAGATAGTGGTAGTATAAACTACGCGCTGCACTTTCCTCTTACCAAAAAAACATGTTTTCCTCTTATTAAAAAAACATGTTTTCCTCATCACTTTATATTAGAAAATCAATTCGCAAATTTGAAACCAGTCAAAATTATGTATTCACTTAGTTTTAAAACTTCTAACACAAAATCTTTTGTGGGAGTTGTCAGCAAAAATATGTTTATGTTACTTTTAGTTTGTCTTTTCTGACTGTAAGATTTTCCATAATGACTATAAAAACATGACAGGTGACAGACCTGAATTCTAAACAGCACTGACTATCACTCTGTCTCTCTCTTTCCATCTCTCTCTCTCTCTTCCTCCATCTCTCTCTCTATCTCTCTCTCTCTCTCTCTATATATATATATATATATATATATATATATATATATATATATATATATATATATATATGTAAAGGAGTAAGGCTACCAACATTTGTAGAATGTTTTTTTTCAACATTTATTTATTATTTTGTTGTTTTATCATTTTATAATGTTATATAACGCGTTTCAAGCGGTGGTCCGCTTTCATCAGATATGTAAATCCATTTCCATAAATGGTCTGATATCTGATGAAAGTGAACCACCGCTTGAAACGCGTTATATAACATTATAAAATGATAAAACAACAAAATAATAAATAAATGTTGAAAGAAACATTCTACAAATGTTGGTAGCCTTACTCCTTTACATATATACTTTTCTCTCGTTGGAACTGCACTAATACTGCACTGCCCTCTTTTATATATATATATATATATATATATATATATATATATATATATATATATATATATATATATATGCTTCTTTAGTTTGTTATTCTTTCTTTTTTTATTTGTTTTTATTAAGTAAAACGCCTGGCCTTAATTCTAAGTGTTCGTCCAATCGAACCTCTAACTGCACTGACAGGTTTATTTTTATTTCCTTCAACACTGTTTGTTCTCCAACGAAGGACAATCATTCCCATCTAATCATCAATAAAGGATCCAAGGTTATAAAAACAACACCCCAAAATGTCAGGACGTGTTGACTAAAAATAAATTTAAAAAATTTAAAAATGTTTCAAGCAAGAAATACTGCATGAAATAATAATAATAATAATAATAATAATAATAATAATAATAATAATAATAATAATAATAATAATAATAATAATAATAATAATAATAATCAGGATTCTAGTTCAATTTGTACATGGAAATAGAGTGTGTTCACTTGATTAATTAATCCCTCTCAAAGTCGAGTTTAGCTGGCTGCCAATTTTCCGCCAAGCTCAACTAACGGCTTGGGACGTGTCAGATTGCAACTTTTAAAACGCAAACAAATGATCAGAAAATAGCCACATCTAGCATTAAAAAACGTAAGATTCTATAGTAACAAGTGCTAATTTCGGCAGTATTGATTGGTGGCTAACCGTTGAATTTAAGCAAAGGCAAGTCATTAAGTATCCTCTATATGGTGGTTGTTTAGTGCCAACACACAGTACCGATTCTAAATGATTCGTGGTATCTTTGCCTGACATTTCTAATGGAAATTGTGACCGAAAGAGCCAAGTGTATACAAGCAGAGTCGGACACAGCTGATGCAGGAAAACGTTTCTCAGAACGGCTCAAATGCGGGAACAGATACGTTTAAAAATATTGCTTACTAGACAGGCTACACCGCTTGAGATATGAGTTCAATTTTTATCCCGCCTAATAAACAGGTAACGTCCGGGCCTTTCGCTCTGGATTTACGCCGGTCTATTGGGAGTTGCCGGTCCTGTGCAGTTCTAGGAGGTGCACCCTCCCAGGCTTTACCTCCCCTCTTTGGGGAGGAGTAAGTTTATTGCTTACTGTTTGAGGCGCCCCTACCGGGAAATGCCGACGGGGCTGCCCAGGCAATTTTTAAATGGCCAGAGTGCTCACCTCTCGAGCGCTGGCTTATCTAATCCCACTTTCCCGACCTTGTGTCACATCTTACCTTGTGGGAGGTAGATAAATAACATGAGTACAATTTTTAACGACCGACTCGATGTTCTCGAGTTAATACATAATTAATAATGAGTTGACGGTTGGGGCGAGGATTCATTAAAGTGGATTTCAATTTGTTCTTCTACTGGAAGATGATATTCTTTTAATGACAGAGGACTGTTCTGCGCCAAGTCGGGTTCCAACAGTAAAGTTCAATTTTAATTACGATGATCAATGCGATGCTGTCCGTGTGTCAAGGCTTCGACACACTCTGGCATTGAAATCTCCAAGGATGAATACCTTGTCATCTACTGGAGTGCTCTACAAAATGCTAAGCAGATCAGAATGAAATACATCATTACCCGCTAATCTTGCGTTCTATGTTTTAGAAAGGAACGTGTATGTATTGATTTACTCCTCTCCAGGAGTTAGGCACAAGGCCAGTTTTTATCTTACTCCTACAAGTAAGATGTGACCCAAGGTCGGGTCGGGAAAGTGGGGTTTAAAAATTGCCTGGGCAGCCCCATCGGCATTCCCCGGTAGGGGCGCCTCGGGCAGTAAGCAATAAACTTACTCCTCCCCAAAGAGGAACGTGTATGTAGATAATACGATTTGAATGTCTTATTGACAATTGTGTGGACGCTATGCTATGAATTATCATAAAAACAGCGTTAGCAAGTCGTGTTTATCTTGTGCTTTGCTAGACCAGTATAGGGTGTATCCTGGTCTTTGTTACTAAATTCTGAACTGCTCTGGAGCAGTGATATCAAAATCCAGCTTATGTCCTATGGTGGTGGACAGTCTTTCATGGCAACTATTATTTATAGTGTCAAGCATGGTTCTTCTTCTTCTTTGCGTGTCTTTGAAGCATGTGGTCATATGACAGTTTCACACTTTTTATGCGGTCGTTTTCAATAGTGTTGTATTCTATTGTAAAGGACTGCATGGTCCTGATATTCCACTATGCAATTTTTGTAGTTTCCCATTTTTAACTAGTGAGAAGAACTATTACTATTTTTACTCATTGTATATCATGCAATTTATTAAATGCAAGTTTCTATGTTACATATAAGTGTAGGAATAATTGTGGATTTGTATCAAGTTGTAAATAATTCGATCAAATATACAAACAAATATACAAACTTTTGAATGGACCTTCTGACGGGCTATAGATGTACTAATTAACAAATCGAATACATTATAGATTGAAAGTGATAAAGTGATTCTTTTCGGTGGACGGGAGGTTATTGGGTTGTTGGTTTCTCTCTCTTCAAATATTTGCTTTGTGTTATTTGGATATTTTATAGTAAGGTTCTCATTTTGGATGTTATTTTCACAACGTTTTGGCCGATGTAATCTCCGGCCTTCTTCTGTGTGGTATTTCGAGCAGAATCGTTTGTTAAATTTACGGGGGGTAGATTGTTCTTGTTCCGTCAGCCATGACCGACTTGAAGTCTTAAGTAATTCTTAATTGTATTCTTAGTATCGTCCGTATTGATAAATGAACCTTAAACCTCGAGAAGATGATAATTAACACTTTTATCCGTTGCACCACGCGTCTATGTGGATCCATATCATTCTAAGATGAGAACAGTAGTCCGAATAATCAAAATAATAAAGATTATAAACCCTCATCTAAAAAATACAAAATATATGCTTGTTCCAATTTAGAATTATCTCCGTTCATTAATAGAAGTAAAGAGATTGTTACTTGAAATAAAATCGAGTTTTTATTTTAACTTTATATTCAGATACGTTCGTCATGTCAGGGAGAATGAGGGAGAAGGCTCTCTCAATCCACCGACGCTAAAACTGTCGTCCACAGCTATATATGTGGTCTGCCCCTATGCTTGCCCACGGTCCCTGTGGTCTGTCCCTGTGTTTTTCCCTGTGGTCTGTTACTGTGTGTTGTCCTCCTGTGGTTTGTCTCCGTGTTTGTTCCCTTAATGTTTAATTTTACTTCAGTCGAAGTTCTCAGAAATCAAGGGGCCCCTTCCTGGGGCTAACACTTGATCTCTATATGAGATACATAGATACCCGAATATTCTTTTAAAATTCTCCTTTATTTCTCAAACATTGAGTTAGTAAAAAAGTTAAGAATAATAATAAATTTCTTCTCTCCCCAACTGACCAGTAAAGTATGTCATAGTATATCTTTCTTTTTGTCTGTTGGTATTACCGGATTCCAAGACACGCATTCATCTAGTCTGGTGGAGTATCCAGCTACGTGCTGTTTCTTGAGGTAACATCACTAGGAGAAGATGCACTATTCCTCGTACGAGGGGATCTTATTTGTGCTGCGGATACTATGTAATTTTGAATATTTGGTCAGGGTTTACTTGTAGGGTTAAGTATCCTCATGTCAGGTTGTCCTGACAACCCTTGTACAGAGAGACCGAAGACACTCGAGGATAGTGTTCCCCTGTGTGTGTTCCCCTGTGGTCTGCCCCTGTGGTATGTAACTGTGTCTGTCCACATCTCCTCTTTGGTTATTTTTGGTTTTATCTGAACAATACTTTCGGGAAACTATCAAATATGGAAATACCATTCGCATGAATCATTTCTATAAGTATTCCAATTTTGAACTTGTTCATCCTCAACGAACGCAAATCTCCGTAACAGTCGCCCACATTGATATTCCATCCAATTCCATACAAGGCCAAACAATATTTTAACAAAACAAGCAAATAAACAAACAAGCAAATAAACAAAAAAAAAAATTAGTTAAAACGATGCATTCGCTGTTTTGTTGATGTGATAATAAACATGTAAAAATAACTTCTTCAAAATCTAAATCTGTTTATTATAACTTAGTGCCCTAGCCCGGCCGCCAGGGTACGATATTTTAGGGTGTGACGAGGTACGAGGGAGACAAGGGTTAAAGGCTGATGATCAAACTAATTGGACTACGAAAGAAAAAAAAAGAAAAGATTGCCTGTCGAATGTTGATGAGCATCGCTCAACTAATCCAGGAAGTAATTAAACAAAATAACATCGTAGAAAAAAAAGATCTTCCGTTTCTACGTCATTTGTTGGTAGAAGCCCAGGCTGTTAATTAACATTACCAGATCTGAATTATTCTGATTCACCATACAAAAATATTAACATCGCAATGTTTATATGCGCTTATATATAACTATGGGAAATGAAAAAGGAAACACCGAGAGATATTTTTTATATATACAGGGTGGGCAAAAATAAGGGTCCTATTTTAAAAAATTCATAACTTTTTTATTTATTGATTTTTTTATTTTTTTTTTTAGAATAAGTAAAGGACCCCTTCCGAAGCAAGCATGAGCCGTATTAGCCCTAAGGAACGTACCCTCATTTAGAAAACATTATTTTTGCTTAAAAAACTCAAAACAGTGTAAAAAACAATACTTTAGTTTTTGTAAGTTTTAAGAAGTGTTTTTCGGCTAAAATTTGTTTTGTTTATTTCAAAAATCTCGGAAGGGTCAGTCTACACACACATAAAGTTTGGTGAGTTTAACTTTTATTTTGTGGAAGTTATTCAAATTCAAGTTATTCAAATTTAAAGATAGGACCCTTATTTTGGCCCACCCTGTATATATTCATCAACGTTTCGTTTTTATTTGTAAGACTTCCTCAGGGTGATAATTTTAAGTCCCCTCTCTCCCACCCTAAGACAAATTCACTAACACTCCCACCCCTCCCATTTTTCACTCACAGCCATCTACATTCATTTCACTCTCTACCACTGACTTCTCTCAGCCCGGACCTTGGTCTAGAACTGTCAGCAGCCACGGCTACTACTTTTTCTCATCGACCCATCATGTCAACCCAATATTTCGATATACTTGCATGACATTTTTCTTAAAATTATCATCCTGAGGAAGTCTTACAAATAAAGACGAAACGTTGATGCATATATAAAAAAAATATCTCTTAGTTTTTCCTTTTTCATTTCCCATTACGTCGGATTACTCTCATCCTTCCTTTCTCATATATAACTATCTAGTAGTAGTATAAGAATATATTCACGGCAAGTAAGCAACACAGAAACGTTCATGTTTCATTACCGAAGGAAATCACCAGGCTTAATGCGTGGAGATATGGTTTGCGATTGCTTTTATATCTAAGTAGTGACTACTCTCACTAATCGGATTCGTTGGTTTTATTATTCCTTTTCGGGCTATTATTTCCATCGGCCATTGGCTGTATGACCTTTGTTTGAGAGAGGGTTTGGCATTCCCCACTTTTAAGTGGGTCAAATTAAAAATGTTAACCTTATATTGACATGTGGGAACTAAAATAACTTATATGTTCTATTTTTGTTAACTGTCGCCATTTTATATTTATATTTTCGTTACGGTGTTTTTAGTTAGTTATTTTATTTATTTATTATCTTTAAGTAATTATGCGTCTATATTCAGTTGCTATTTCGTGGCCACTATTTAGTTATTCTTTTGGATCTTCATTTTTTTAATTTTTAGTTTCTCGTTTCAGGCATAATCGACACGGTTCGTCTAAATATCTGCATATCCTGGCATATCGTAATGCGTTCCACTCGATTATAGGCGAACGTCCGCCTCTTTGAGATCCCAGTAATTGTTCGATAATTATGTTTTACATCAGTATTTTTTGTTATTGAATGTGCTTTTGTGATTGTAATACTTAGTTTAAAATTCTACTGCGGTTTCTTCTATGGTGTATTTTTTTGTTATTCAGGTTTTCATGTGTTTTCATGTGAAAATATTGTGGCTTAGTAAACGTTACTAAGCAGCAATATTTACATATTATAACCCGAATAACAAAAATACTGCGTAGAATAAACCTTTGTGTTAAGCAGTTATTTTGTAATGGACAATGTGTGTGAATTTTTCAGTTACAGCTTTTCTCTCTATTATTAACTTTCTTATTTCTTTTTGGGTAATTTATATTACTGCCTGAATTATTATAATTTCTAGTGATTATATTATTATTTTTATTCTTATTGTTATTTTTATTGTTGTTATATTTATAATTTTTTCCACGCAATCTAGGTTTTATTCTTCCATTTATTACTGTCATTTGGTATTTTTTTATTGTGGGTTTGATTATATTTTCTACATTTTCACAGAAATAGTAGAAGAGTTTTAATCAAATGTTATTGAATATTTTATGTAAGAGATGAGTTAAAGGTAAAAACTTTCGATGAAATTTGGGGAATTCTCGCCAAATTTAGTTTTGCGCATCTGATTATATGATTGGGTGAACTAAAGTATGTTTTTCTTTCTTCTATTTTTATTTCTATTATTATTATTATTATTATTATTATTATTATTATTATTATTATTATTATTATTAGTATTATTATTATTGGTAGAAACAAATAATAATAATAATAATAATAATAATAATAATAATAATAATAATAATAATAATAATAATGGAAATAAAAATTGCTTATATATAATTTCAATATTATTACACTATTTTTAGCCCAAGTGTTACGTGAATTCTTAAATAACTTTTCGTCACAAAAGTGTTGCTAAGATTACTTTCGATAAAACTAAGAGTATGTTTTATAATTACACACACACACACATATATATATATATATATATATATATATATATATATGTGTGTGTGTGTGTGTGTGTGTGTGTGTGTGTATGCGTTACAGTGTAAGAACGCTACGAAATACAAAACGCTAATTGGTTGAAAGAAATCACGTGCTAGAGATAGAATATGTTTTTAAAAAGCCAGTAAAATTGGCCTCTGTTAAAGGAAAGTGTAAGGTACATGACACAACTAAGCAGTCGGTGATTGCTTTGCAAATATAATTGATTAATACACATGTTAAATATCTAACATAGTTATCAATTCACCTAAATGGAAATATCAACCGAGAAGAAGGCAGCAACATACGTCAGGCGTTCGCTTTAAGATATTAAAGACATCTTTCTCCCTCCTTCTCTCTCTCATATATATATATAAAAAATATATATATATAAAAATATGTATATATATATATATATATATATATATTCTTTACTTGCGTTTATTTATGTATATTATTTCGCATGTATACAACCTTATGCCACCTGCTTGCAACTTTATTTTACACCAGTTTATGGTTGTTCTACCGACGATTCCCCTGACGAGGGTCGGACGAAAGGCTGCCTTGGGAACTTCAAAGTTTTTTTGTGGTGTTTTTTTTATGCTAATGTGAGAACTTTGTTTTTATTCGTGAATTTTTTATTCGTAAATTCCGAAACCATACAAAACGGTTTTTTTTTTTTAAATTTGTTTTATATAAAATTATTTTCTCTTTTTTTCTTTTTCTATTTCATCTTATATAAAGTTTTCCCCATATTATTCATTATTCATTTTGTAGTGTGGCACCATTTTGTCTCTTCATATATATATATATATATATATATATATATATATATATATATATATATATATATATATATATATATATATATATATATATGATAAAAGTTTTAATTATACAACTATATCAAGGTTACACAGCCGAAGGAAATGTTTAAATTACGATCTCTTCAGGCCAAAAAAATAGTCCGATCTTTATGTTTTCATATTGAAAAAGAAGAAATAAAGAAGAAAAATTACAATCTGTGAAATTCAGAATTATTATTTTTGTAACTGTCGTTATAATCTTTCTTATATTAACATTCAAACGTCTTTAATTCAAGGTTAAGTCGCTAGAGATAATTAACTGTCTACATCGCTCAATTTAAAATCGGTCCGATTCGAAAGATGACATCTTATGGAGGAAGGGAGATAGTGTGGAAGAATATAAGAATACATCTTTGTCAATATAATCACACACAGAACATACACATTAATTTACCAGCAAAACAATGCAGACCTATAATAGTTTCACGGCCGTACGCAATTTATGAGACGGGGAAAGTAAATTAAAATATGGTTTTCTGAGCTTACATGGCTGATAACATAATAACAAATTAAAATTGAGTAATAATGAAATAATAAAAATAATAATATTAATAAAATAAACGGAAATGAAAAAAATAAAGATGAAATAATAATAATAATAATAATAATCATAATAATAATAATAATAATAATAATAATAATAATAATAATAATAATAATAATAGCATTGATTATAATGATAATGGTTACAAAAATAATGATAATAATAATAACAACAATAATAATTATAATAATAATAATAGCATTGATTATAATGATAGTTATTATAATAATAATAATAATGATAATAATAATAATAATAATAATAATAATAATAATAATAATAATAATAATAATAATAATAATAATAATAACAACAATAATAAGTATAATAATAATAGCATTGATTATAATGATAGTTATTAAAATAATAATAATAATAATAATAATAATAATAATAATAATAATAATAATAATAATAATAATAATAATAATAATAATAATAATAAAACTCTAACAATAATATTAATCAAAATGTATATGCAGTGTATAATGATAAGATAAATAAAGGATATTAATTATAGTAAAACGTATTGATTTCGCCATATGCTTTTCATATGTTTTAAACGATACAAATAACTGAATACTTTAGTTGGTATAAACACAAAACACAGAATTAATCAATACAAATATACCCCCATATTTTAAACGAGTAGACTTATGGTTGCGTATTAACCAAAAGAGGGGAGAATGGTAAAGAAGTCATATTAATTCATATAAGTGTAGGTAAGTAACCAATACACACATAATAGATAAGCTAGTAGACTTGAACATATACATATTTGATGTAAGACACATATATCACCGAATACATTAAAAATCTTACAAGAAATCTATATAAGCACATATGTTTGAGACCTCATATACAGGTTCAAAATATTACCCATATAAAATTAAGTGCATGAAATATACCTGGCATATGTAAAAGTAACATAACAAGATAATAGGTACTATATTTCATAAGACGTATCCAATGTAGTAAGATAAGTTACAAATCCGGGTACATACACCACGGGTGAGCACAACAAGTGTGCTACAAAAACAACAGTCAACCAACATGCCAGTGTACAAGTTATCAATCAGTTTAAAAACAAAATCAATTATAGAATAGTGTTGCGCAAAACATTACATACATACATACATATAAATAAATATAAAACTTAAATATATGCCAATACAACACACATACACAAAAACAATACAATGTATTATGTGGAAGGAAAGGATAGGGGTCACCTCCATACAACTAGGTAGGATAGAGACTCTAGTTTAATGAATTAGATTGAAAGTTATAGTATTCAATAATATTTTATCTAGTTTAAGTGGGAGTCTCAAAGATTCAGGGGGATGTATGAAATGTGTGACTTAATATGCCTACAATTAATCTAAGTCTTACGTTTTTATTAAGACGTCTACCCTCGTCATTAAATATATTTATGTCAAGTTTTCCTTTATGGCAAAGGTAACAGGGTGTGTTTTGGGTACTAAAAGTGTATGATTTTAAAAATAATATTCCACTTAACTATTGGCGTTTATTATTTGTTGTTAGATTCCAGAAGGTTTGGGCAAGTCAACTTCTTTGTTTATAAATAATAATTTTGAAAGAAACATGTGTGGGTGTTAAATCTTTTAAAGGTATTTCGTGCAATACCTATTTAAAAAAAATCAATTATGTTTTCGTATGTTTTAATGATAGTTTAGTATACTATAGATGTTGATATACACTTATCTGGTCGTTAGAAATTTATTTTATTATTACAGTTATGTTATATTATGGATGGGGCCCGATATTCGTAGATACGATTAAATCAACTTGTGTGAATTATGGTTGTGATCAGATGAAAACAATGAGTGCGTGTCAAGCTGACATGCACCGAAGGGGACCGTTATGAGTCAATCAGGTTTTTGAAAGACCATAACAAAATTACAAATTCAACAGCGATCACAACCTCGGGTCAGAAAAGTTCAGTAAACATTAGTGAAGGAAATGCTTTTGCATGACTGTCACACGTGTGGATCTGTGACGTCCTTTTTCTTCGTGAGAAACGAAGGTTTCTGAAACAGAAGGGCTTTGGAAGTGAGAGCGCCATGTCGACGATGTAGTCGCTCGTCGTAATGGTTGGATCTCGAAGAGATCCAGCAAAGATCCCCATGCATCGTCGCATCCCACAAGAGGTATGAATGAGAATCAAGCGAACGAATGGATAAAACTCTTTCACAACGAAGTCCAGAATAAAAGACTTGAATCTCTCTCTGAAGAAAAATTGTCTCTGCCTGTCTATAAAGTTGTATCCACAGATCAAATATCACCAGCATTGATCACGGCCAGAGATACGCAATAGAAACCAACGGTACCAACGGCGATCACAAACAGACGACGAAAAAAATGTACGGTAACTTTTATGTGTTGCACATTTTTCGGGGTCCTAATCTGTTAAACTTTGAAATACTTAAAACAGAAATGTAAAGTGGTAAAAAGAAGAAAAGTGTTTGGAATAAATTGTTTGAGATACAATTTTTAATGAACCGTGTTTAATGAGAAAAATGTTTGGAAAGGAAAAAAGAACTTAAAATAATTTGCTTAAAATACAATGTATAAAAAGAACAATGTGTTAATAAGTAAAATGTTTAATGTAAAATGTCTAACAAGACTGACAGTTTAAAGGCTTAAAAGTGCCTATTAAAGGTGCCTTATGAATGAGTGTTCAAAAATGCCTTAAAAGCGTGTTTTAAAAAGTTTGAAAACGCTTGAAGACTTTTCATATGATTTCGTGTTGTTTTCGTATTATTAGAAGCGTAAGAGACGTTAATCTTCATGTGCGTAATGTAACAGTTACAAGTATTTTTCTTTAATCTTATTATTTTAATTAAGGTAAGTATTTATGTTATTGTTCTTTACTGTATTACTATTTGGTATTTTGTTTTTGATTATTTTTTAATTATCACTGCAACAGTAACTAAACTTGCGATTATTTTTTATTAAAGAGTTCATGGGGAATACAATTAGAACGGAAATGAAGGGCGATTAAGTTTAAGAATTGTGGGCCTAGTTTGGTTTTTGACTATTTGATTAAACGGAGATGTAAACCAAAAAATGTTCATATCCCCCTCCTCTTTTTAGGTCTATTATTAGATGATACTGGTTTAACATATTTGGTATGAGTTCTTTTATAACAGTTGTCTTTTAACACTTAAAAAAAACTTATGTCCATCAAAGATTTATTCGTTAGAGGAGTTTGTACTTATTCTTTTGTCTTTTGATTTCAGTATATGTTTAATGATGGTGTGAAAGTGAGTGACGAAGATTGGGTTTTCATTATCTTTTGTATATAGTTTATAGGTCCCCCTTATCTAAGTTGAAAGGTACGTCTAGAACATTTACTTGATTTTAATCCCAATCTTTAAATATCTTTTTAAATTACTCTTTAGCTATTTCACATATAGTGGAAAGTACATGCATGAATAGAGATATAAAAATCAATGAAATATTTTTTAAAAGATATTTCACCCCAAACAAGGCAGGACGCCACTGTAGACGTAAGTGGTTACTGAGAATTACGGGGTATGTTTTACGTGTCATCCTAAGTTGGGAGCTGTGCAGTGAGATGTCTGTTTACATTAGTTTTAAACCTCTGCATGTCCATACAGTAGGGACAACAAGGAACAGGAGGCAGTTCCAGGGGCCGACAGCACGAGGAAAGAAACTACTGTAGTAGAAGGCTCTCCGGCATCTGGGGACCTCTACAGTGAATGGATGGAACCTAGCTGATTGTCGGGTTGTTCGAGTGAATTTACGTCGAGGGGACACTAGAGCAGCTAGTTCATCGGAGCACAATCAATTGAAATATTTGTAAAATAAGCAGAAAGATGCAACATTGCGGCAATGGGACAGGGACTGGTGCTTAGTGGATAGTGAGGGAATTATTGGCGACTCTATTTTTGACCTTCTCTAAGAGGGAGAGACTAGTGGATGATCCACCAGCCCAGATGTGGCAACAATACTCCATACATGGACGGATGGTGGCTTTGTAGAGATACAAGATAATGCCAGGTGTGAGGAATTTACTAGCACGGTAGAGGGTGCCCACCTTTTTTGATGCAGCCTTGGCAATGTCTTCAATGTATGTGTTCCAATTCATGTTACCTATGAATGTTAGGCCGAGTAGTTTGAATGTTGAACTCTCAGGTAGGGGTGTTATTTGCCATGGCAATCGATGGTTGAAGAGGTTTCTTGTACTTATTGAAGGAAAGGAGTTTTGTCTTTGCGACATTAAAAGTTACCAACCATTTATGAGCCTAATCCACAACAGCCTGGAGGTTACTTTCCAGAATTTCAGCACTAACCTCGGATATGTACGCGTCGGTTTTGCCCACATGACGAGAGTACAGCGTGGTGTCGTCAGCAAATATACCTATCTCAGAATCTTGTATAATGTAAAATATCATCAACATAAGCATACAACATTAGAAACGTACTCTTAAATCCTTCTACTACAGACAAATTTAAACATTATTATATCAAATCAAACTAAGGGTATTTCATTGGCATAGTTGAATGCGTATTTTAGAGAACAATATATTTTACGCTTGCGATTTCTGCCTATTAAGTAAGGTTATATATATATATCTATATATATATACATATATATATATATATATATATATATATATATATATAAATATATATATATATATATATATATATATATATTTATGGGAAAGGAAGGATGAAGATAATCCGACGTAATGGGAAATGAAAAAAGAAAAAACCAAAAAGGAAGTTTTTTTATGTGTTCATCAACGTTTCGTCTTTATTTGTAAGACTTCTTCAGGATGATAATATTAAGAAAAATGTCATGCAGATTATAATAATGGTTTAATACACATCTTAAGAAGAGACATTTTCGCCCCAAAATACTATGTTTTACGGAATTTAAAACGAACGACCTTACACAAGTAAGATAGTAATAAAATATTTAAAATATATATATATATATTGTATTAATAAAAAGGTGGAAACGGAAAAGCTCATTCTACCGTTATATGTCTTAATTTGTATTCAGTTCGTTTTTAGCTGTTACATCTATGCATTGGATTGCTTTCTATAAATTACCTTTATATACATACTATACTATATATTAATAACCAACATAATTAGGTTCATCATATGTTTCACACCTCAACATGCTCATACGTATACTCCATGAAACAATCACATTAATACACATGATATTGACAGAAATATAACATATATAACTCTAATACATTTACAACGACAGCTTGTTTTAATAAACTTAATTTTTGATACATTCCCCACTTCAAAAGCTGGAAAAACAGACAAAGAATAGGTAGAAAAAGAATAAGTAAATAATTATTTAAATAATTAATAGAATATTTAAGAAAACATAGCATCAGTTATGTCACTAAACAAACAAATAATATAAACAAAACTAAAATAAATAATTGTAATCCTTGAATAGATACTTAAATTCCAATAAACTTAAGCCGAAAATACTGTAATAATGATTAGAATTACGCCTGAAAAAGATTCGCGACATAAGATTAATACTTACATTGAATGCCGAATAATGATAAATAAAATATAATAATGAATTAATTCATTAATGAATATAGAGGTAATCTCCGGCGCCTTTAAAAAACAAAAGATTAGGCCAAGAACATTCACTTTTTAATAGTGATAATTAGGATTAGGCTCTAACAATATTCAATATATAGGAATAATACCTATTTGAATATTGAATGCTGAATAATATACAAAAATAGAAAATAGATGAAATTAAATAATATATCAATAAATAAATAAATATTGAGGCTGTCCCCGATGCCTTTAAACACAAAACAAAAAATTTTGAACGTTAACCATTAAACTTTACTTTATATAGTTTCTTACCTTTTTTAGATGAAAATAAATTAATTAGTAAAAAACCAATACACTTAGATCCGAGAATATTCGCTTTGTAATAATAATAATTAGGGCTAGAACTGAATAATATTCCCATAGACAGGTCAATATACTATTATAATATAATATTGCTTATAGCATGGAAGTGCGCAGTGTTTGACAGAATAGTGAATTGCGTTTCGTTGTCTCATACAATACTGTCAACGATTTCGAACGGCAAACAATTCACGTAAAACACTATTTCTTTACATTTAAATATTTCCGGTAATTTCGAGAAAATGTCTGCCACTATTAGAGAATAGCAACCATCGAGTGGTGGAGCAACAAAACCTATATTAATAACAAACGAACTCTTTTTTATAACAGGTCCAATTCGCACATTCTGTACTATAGAGTAATTTCGTTTGCAAATCGTAAGTAACATTATCGATAGCGCTGCAAATGGCGTTTTGTGAAGATACAATTTCATCTTCAACATGTTGACTCCGATTCAGTAATTTGTATAATATTCAGTTCTTGTTCGGTATGAAAGAAGATTTCCTTAATTTTTTTCATTTGCTCCAATTGTATTTCTTACGATTTCTCTTCTAGTCGAAGTTGTTGTTCATTTTGATACTTCTAACTTTCTTGAAATTTCTCTTTTAGATAAAGCTTTTCTATTTCCATTTTCTTCTGATATTCCATTTGTTCCTTTAGTAATTGCAGTTGTTGATCTTGTTGGTGTTTAATAGTGTCGAAGATGGTATTTTAAATTCCTTCATTTTCGTTCCTCAATATAGGCTACCGACATTTTTGTGTTTTCTTTCACACGGTCAAAACTTTTCCCACTGGATGATACATTTTTCACTTCTTAACGATGAAAATAAAAAGTGAGCTTGTACGAACTTATGTACGTGTTCCTCATTAAACAATAAAATTCGAAGCTTAATCGATAGACTTCTTGTTTTTGTTTTTTTCTTTCGTGGTTGAACGATTTCAAAACCTTGTGCTGTGACATGACTTGAAATCTTTGTAATACACCTCAAGAACAAACACCTTTTTTTCAATTCTATTTTCTGACGTTGCAGACTTTTCTTTTGCAGATTTGTTACACCTTGTGTGTTAAGAATCCAGTATGGATTTTAACTTCTAACTGTTACTTTTGTATTTAACATATTTTTAGCACACCAACTAAGTGTTTTTCGACAATACAACATCGGTGCCTAAACACTACTTTCGGTATTCTGCTTGTTCTTTCCAGCTACGCTCCAGAAGAGAAGTGTTCGTAGATGATGTCTGCAACCAGGCCTGTGAAGAGCGTGTAGGTCGTAGTGAAACAGCAGATGTATCTGTATTTAGCAGGGCGTTGTGTTTCACTCGTTATGGGTATGAGAGTTATATCCCCTTTTACTAGCCATGCTGGTGTGCCCCCTCATCCCTTAACAGTCTAGTGAAGCAACTACTATAATGACTACGAAGTGCTATTAGTTGCGTAAGCCAGAAATTGGGTAAGTTGTCTATGCCAGGTTTTTGTGATTCTGAAATCGATCCAATTTTCGTTTTATCATTCCAGACGTTATCTATGGCTTTGGAATTTCTTGTTACTTTCATTATTTTGAGTTATATCCAAGATCAACTTGGCCTTTTAATTTCATGGTATCTCATTTTCAAACAGAGGCCTCCAGTAGTTTTCTAGCTCATGCTTTCTGGGTTGCATTTCAACTATGATTGTCTATCTTATAAGGTGTATGTATAACAGTCTTGCATTCTTTTTAAACTGTTTGTTTTCCATGTTGTGGTCCTTTGTTTTTTCTTACTTTTGGCAAATGTTGGAATCTTGACTATAAGCTATTTCGCTATGTTTTTGATTTCCTCTCTATTTGTCTCATATTTTAAACTGAGCTTTAAGATGATGTTCTTCAGCCGCCCCTGCACTGTAGGAGCGGCAGTGAATGTTTTGATCCGAGACAATTCCTTTCTGCAAAGGTTCAGTTTCCAATAGGGTGTCGGGTTTTGTCCACTGGAGTTCCATTGCTTTTTGAACTGAGGGAGTGTTTTTCATGCGAATGTAGATTTCAGCAGCATATGCAATCAAGAAGTCTTTGGAGGGCGATGTTGGTACTTTTCATTACTGCCTTTGTAGCTTTTGAGGCTTGGACATTTGGCAGTTGAGGTCTTTCCTCCAGAATCATCATCTGGACATCCTCAATGGTATTCTTCCTCCAGGGTCAATTGTTCATCATCTAGCTCCGGCAATTCCTGAGCTAATGATGGAAACTAATGTGTTGGCAGTGGTCTCAGTTATATTGATGAGGAAAGACTAAGAGGCATCTGGTTGTGATAGAAAACTTGTCGGATCCCATTTAGTAAAGGGGGGCTTGGTGGTGAAGTGGATCTATGGTGGGGTGTCATGGACCAAAACTGTTCGCCTGAATCCACGGGTAAATGGTGATGTTACATTGGATGTACTCGTGGTGTAGTGTAATGCTCGATGGTGGGAATTGTGGGAATTGTGATGATGATTTTTAGTGGATCTTCTTTGCTTCCTATGAGGGCTGCTATCTATGACTTCATATAGTCCAGCTTAGCTTCATTGATCACACTTATGCTGTTATCCATTTTGCCAGGGTATTTTTCGGGGTTGAACATTTTCTTTCCTCGACAGAAGTGGAAGAATATTTCCCTCAAGGTCTCAGCCCTCTTCTTTTGTTTGGAATGTTTTTTTTAGAATATTCCATAGCCCATGAAAGTGTTTACTTTTCTTACTCCTCCCATCTAGACTCTTGCCTCCGTCTGGTCTCATATTCATTCATAGGAAGATAGTCTTTTTCTGCCTCCCTAAATGCTAATTTGTTTAATCAGAGTGTTCTTACTTTCTGTTATATATGTCTATCCGCGGAACAAGCGATCTTAGGCGGGAAACCGGTGTATTTTTTCTTTTCAGGGAGGGTAGATTCTTTAATCGTATCGGCAGGATTTCGTTTTATGTCTTGCTTCACTTTTCAAACTTTCAGCAAAACAATAGCACCTTCTTTTATTCAATGGACCATTGTTCGGCTTTTAAGTCTATTGTTTTTCTTTTCTTAGCTATTACATATGGTAGAGATAGGGTGGCAGGACCTTTTTTATTAAGGCCTAGTTAGTCTCTGTAATGGCTGACCCTGGTTGGTCTCTATCATAGTTGAAGTGCCAATTTCAGATGCAGGAATGTTTACACCATTGCTTACACTTTCCGGCCTGGTGTATAAACGGGTTGAGGGGCCCTTTTTATCCTGCCAGTGTTTAGTTTTCTTTTTATTCATATTTTTATCAGTTCCTCATTGCCAACGGCTTTTTATTTAAAGCTGTTCTATATTATAATAGTGCTGTTCCTTCGCCCAGGGGATTTACTGAATGGCTTGAGGAGACAGCACACCACTTTTTAAATATTTTGTAAGGGTTTACTTTAAATGAGAAGTATTATGTCAGGGTCTCTGGAAAACTCCTGTACAGAGAGACCGAAGGCAATTTAGAGTGATGTCTAGAAGGCAGTCAAGTCCTTCTCCTGTAAACATTCAAATCCTTATATGATATTTTGTTTCATTTTACTTCAGTCGAAGTTCTCAGAAATAAAGTTGCCTTTCCTAGGGCTTACACTTGATCTCTATATGAGATACGTAGATATCTAAGTGTTAAATCAAGTTTCTCTTCTACCTCTAAAGCGTTGAGTTAGTAAAGAAGTGAAGCACATCAATTTCCCTCTCTCCAACTGACCAGTTAACTATGTTATAGTATATCCAGCTAAGGTATGTACCTTGAGGTAATATTACCTGGAGAAGGTGCACCATTCCTCGTATGAGCCAGTGTATAGACGTGTCGAAGGGATCTTATTTGGGCTTTGAATACTATGTTATTTTGAATATTTGGTCAGGGTTACTTGTAGGGGGAAGTATTCTTATGTCAGGTTGTCCTGACAACCACTTATACAGAGATACCGAATACACCCGAGGAAGGTGTCTAGTAGTTAATTCAAAATCTCCAGTGGATAATTCAAACTCTCTCAACCTATGTGTGATATGTGTGTACAAAAACTTTCCGCTAAATTAAAACTCAATTCATTCCTTAAGAATTATCTCTGTCGTTTGCCTGAAGATTCTTATGCTTAGAAAAAAGTCGTAGCTGAAACATATGTAGCTTAAAATGTTTGTATAAATAATATATATATACATATATTAATATTCATATATATATATATATATATATATATATATATATATATATATATTCATATATATATATATATATTCATATATATATATATTCATATATATGTATATATATTCATATATATATGTATATATATGTATATATATATATATTCATATATATATATATATATATTACTTTATCGGCATACAGCGTAAAAGGTTGACATCATTTTTTTTCCAAGATTATTACGTAAATGTATTTTTATATGCCTACTACATCTCAATGAAATATGTGAAGGCGGAAATGAACATTTGCAATCGATCAAATCGTGATGACTCAAATTTCCGTATTCAACTCAAAAGTAAACAACGCCCAGAAATCATTAAAATGATCATATCATGAAGTGGTTTCATTTTCAGTCCCCATTACTTCCTTTACTATATACACGCCTTTTAATCTTTTTGCCCTATGTGTATCTTTCAATTTACTCGATTTCTCAATTAGAAAAGTCGGTCAACTTTTCCATTAAACTCGACCATGTGTCTCTGTGACAGCTTAAAGTGAATGTTAGAGATTGATAAACCTGTTAAATGTCTCCTTTATTCGAGGCTCTCATATTGTGTTCAAAATTGCGATATCCAAGTATTTGAGCTCTTACTTTTCAGTGATGCTCACTCTCTATTTTCTCTACTTCATTCAATACATGATAGGCTGCGCTCGACTTTTCTGTCTTCAGTTCAGTGTGCTCTTGCTGCTCTAGTAAAGTATTCGATTAAAAATCACTAAGGATTCCTGAGTCCTGCGCTGTGTACATGGAGAAGATCTGGGGTCACTCAACAATTTAGTGCAAGATTGGAAGTTTATTTGGCTTACATATATCTCCAGCGGACATAATAATGTATAATATTAAAGAAAAGAATAACTGATATTAGCTCTTGTAAGGCCATGGATAGAGAACTTTGATGTTTTTCTAATAACTTGTAATATATGTTATATATAATATATATATATATATATATATATATATATATTGCATGTAATAATATGAGTTTAAATATATTAGCATATAGATCTATAAAAATGTAGTATTAAATAAATTCGATTTATTATATTACACACACAGACATGTATATATATACACATCTAATAACCGACTGACTATCTGACGTGTACAAATAAAATATGTCAGATAGGTACAAGCGCATGCTCACCGATGATTTATTTGTGAATATATATAGGTGTATGTATATATACTTATATGTTTATATATATATATATATATATAAGTATATTGTAGGCGGTAGGTGAATATGTGTAATTATGTATGCGTACATGTATATGAAGATCACAATTGTACGCTTGGCGAGTGCGTATGCTGGGGCATACTTTGTGTGTGTACACGCCAGTGATGTGCATTGGTTGCCGAATGTAATTTTCTCTGAACCAATGAAGACCGCAAAGCACATAATGGAGTCTATTTGGTAAATGTCACTCACTTAGCTTAACATCGATGAAGGATAAACAATATTTCATGGAATGTGCGTTATTTGTTTAACATACAAACTTCTTTCTTCATTGACATCTCGCCAACAACTGACACCTCTGTTAATCGAAGTTTGTTTCGGGCGTTCTGTATTCAATGGTCTGTTCACAGATAGTGAGTCCAGTGATGGCTGCCATTATTAAATGTAGAATATCTTCATACTCGAGTGACAAATTTGAATAAGAAAAAAAAACAATATTATTTTGCTACCAACCTAATAATTATGTATTTGCTCCGTGGAGTTTGAACACAATACCGTTTTTTGTATTATTCGAATTTTTCTTCTCAAGTATTAAACAAATACTTATTGTAATTGGGATAGAGATAGATATGAGAAGGTGGGCGTGGCTTATACGGACTATTCTTTCTAAAAAGGGACTTTTAATAAAAGTGTATATTCGTTTCCGTTAAAATTTGATTGTGTTTATCTCTAAAACGAAAAAAGTATATTTTACGTGTGAAAATAATTGTACAATGAAAAATATTATTACGTCGGCTAAAAAAGTAAATTCAGTAAAATTTAAAAAAAATAATTTTAAGAATCTCTTGAAAAATAACTATCAGTTTTCTGGAATTATTTCAATAATAAAATTTAAATTAAAGCCTTAAGATACTGAATAAAAATGTACCTTCTTTTTATTAAAAAATTACATAATTACTAAAAAGAAGTGAGAGTTAATTTAAAGTATGTCTTCTGTAAACAAAGATGGTCGCTGACATTCAGAAAATTATGTAATACAATAACTGCAATAATATTCTGTTGTATTATTTTTAATTTTATATAGAAGGTATGGTTTTGTAATAGTTAATAGAAAATGAATTATTATTATACCATACTTCATTTATTTTTTATGGTTATAAAAATGTCTAGATTAAACTGACGATTCAGATTTTATTCATGTTTTTCTAAAAATATTCAAATTTAACTTGGTATTTGTTTAAAATTAAGTAATACTCTGAAATTATTGATAACGTCGTAGGCAACTACCGTATGTGTACCAATGTTTTTCTGTAGAATTTGAAATAAACCTTTGTTAATTTTTTTTAATATTCTGCCTATTGTCTATTTTTTCAATTTTGTGTGTATATTATCATTAAAGACTTTAGCAATTACATTAAAAGTGTCGTAACAGTAATTTAAATTAATACTATTTAATTAAAACCAAAAGCGCATTCAAAGTGTGGAAAATTAAATTATATTTAATGACTACACTGAGAATGTTCTTATTTATTGCAAAAAGAGGAGCTAAAAGAATTAAATATTAATCAAGGGAGGCGCGAGAGCGCTCTATCCCTTAATAGACTTCAAAAACGACCTGTGCTAGAAATCTCATTTCTTTGATCAATCATAACTCAAAAGCCAACAAACCAAATTAGTTTAAACTTTGCACAATTTTTTTTTGATAGGTTCTATAAGTGTGTAGAATTTCAGCATCATTAGTCAAGGCAACCCAGAGATCCAGAAAGGTCAGGCATGATTTTGTGTTATCCGTGTGTACGTACGTACGTATGTGCCACCCTGTATCTCATCAACTATTTGATGGATTCAGCTGATTTTTGGCAGAGATAGAGGTTCTAGGGTCTAGTTGATGGCATTTTAATTTCAGTTTCCCATACACCTTACTTTTCCAGAAAATCCCACAAGTCTGGCTACGGCTAGGATCGTGAGAAACACGATTTGTTTCTCCCTGCACCACGAAGGCATCATATTGTACACTACAGATGCTACGTCAAAGGGTACTGACTGCTCGGGAGTGATGCAAGCCGTCACCTCGTTCACATACTTCCAAAACTCGCGCAGTTTGATGCATTCAAAGAAGGCGTGCTCTGCCGTTTCTTCTTCGACGTCTGCGTTTATGCAACGCAGACAGAAGGGGTTTTCTCCACAGTTAGTTTTGAAACGTCTGAAGAAGTAAAACTTTTTTCACATTACGCACTCACACAAATATAACGATGAAAAAAGGAAACAACGAGGGGACACGAACATTCAAAAACAAAGAAATTGAAACAAAGAAACAAAACGGGGGAAAACAGACGCACGCACGCATTGACACATACTTAAAACATTTTCGAATGTCGCGTTGAGACCGAAAATAAGAAAAGAGAGAAACAAGAACCGTAAACTTTTGAAAATTCAAAATATAAGTCTTAAACACTTATAGTCAACACACACGGACGATGCACAATCAAATTCGTATATTGGCCATTTATTTTTATTCTGTTTTATTTTCCCACTGCAAACAATTGTTTTTTTTAATCGCTTCTGTCGCCTTATTTCCTTTTCTTGTGTTTAACTTTATATGGAAAAAAATTGTTGAATTTTCAGCTTTCTAATGTGTACATCCAAAAGAAAGAGCAAGAAAATGTAAAAGAATGTGTTTTTGTTGTTTTGCTTTTTCCTTAACAAAGAAAAAGAGAAAAAAGGCGGGAAAAGAAAAGGATTGTATTTTGTGATGTTTGTATTTTTGAGCGATCAAGGTATGTCAGATTTTCTTATTTTTCAACTTGCGTGGGGAGGAGAGAACAAGAAACATTTAAGCAGGTGCTTTAGAAGTAAAAAAAAAACAAGCAAAATAAAGAAAAAACAGGAATTCGATTAGATTAACCCGTGTCAACGAATTAATTAAAAAAAAGCTATTCGTTAGTGAATGTGAGATGTTTTCTTTTTTGTTATGATACCGTGCCTATACGACGAACAGTTGGACTCGTCCATTCCTAATAAAATACTGGAAGCATTTAGGCTTCTCGTGATCGGACTGCCCTCTTGCGTTATTCTCTTTTTCGATTCAAGACCGTCTGTTTTTGAGTATCATTTTTGCCTTGTTGATTTGTTACCATTGTTGATTACCTTGTAGTTGTTGTTGCTGTTGTTGCTGTTGTTGTTGTTGTTGTTGTTGTTATCGTATTGGAACTGATATTTCGTGGTGAAGCTTTTTTTTACCACTGTTGTTTGTTTTTTTTTACTTTTTTTAAAACTTTTTTTTGTTGCTATCACTTTTGATAACCATTATGGCGACGGCTACTTGTAGCCCGAAGCCTTCAGACATGTTGGATTTTACCAAAGAGCAAAAGAATGGGCCAGCTGAGGCTGCACCTGTAATATCTGAATGGAGCAAGCCTCCTAAAGTGATTATCAATGTTGATGAATTTATTCAGAAGGCGAAAAAGTGCCATCATTTAGTCACTGAAAAAGGACTTCTAATTGGCATCCCAAAATTAGAAGAAATCAAGAAACGAGGTATAATAATATTTGTCGTAGACAAAAAATCTAAAAAGGTCATTAGAGCGACGACTGATTTAATTTGTAAACTTCTGGCAACAGCAGGTTACCGACCACAGCGAATAATCCGTTGCAAGGGTTATAACACGTGGAATACCCTTTTCCCAAATGAGAATTATGGGTTAAGTTATCACAAACTGAAATTATCACTCAAAACTACATTTTAAGAATGGAGTATATGAGAAAGTAAAGGACAACGGTGTCAATTTTCAATGTTCCTTTTCACGTAGATGGGGAGCATTTAGGTGCATTCCTACTTAAGTATGGAGACATAACGTCCATAATCTTGGATGACCACCCAGGTATATGGACATTTGAAATCTTACTCGACAAGCCGGCTTTTGATAGCATACCCTACTACATGGAGATAGGGGACGAGAAGCTTCCAATAATTGTGGCCGGAAGAAGACCTGTTTGTTGGGCTTGCGAAGAGATTGGCCACCTCACATTCAAGTGCGCACTAAAGAAGCCCACAACTATAAAGACAAGAGTGGGCTAACACCTAGGAGTGCAGATGACGCAAAAAGTAGGAATGCCCATAAAATCCCCACCAACGAAATCAGACAAAGAGGATTATCCAGTACTCCCTGACCAAAGTAAATTGGAGGAAAGAGAACAAAATGAATGGGTATTGGTCCAGGGGAAGAAAACACCTGGTCGACTAGCCCTGGAGCAGATGAGAGAAAGAGGAAATGTTGTCTAAGGATCCGGGAAAGGCCAAATATGTTTAAGTGCGTGACCTGAAATAAAAACTAGATCAAAAAGAAAAAAGTATCGGAAAGACCTTAAAAGAATACAAGGCCGCAGTCCCCCATCAAATCCCCCTCTCAAAAAGTAAGCCGTCAGCCTTCCCCTATTTCAAAAAAGCCTACTCCCACTCTAACAACCCCAATTTCTCCCCCGAAAGCTATGCCACCACCAATAACCACTCCCTTGAAAGAAAAGGAATACAAGTTAATCCCTCTTTGCCCAGTTAAAAAATCAAACCCTAACCTCTCCCAAGCCTTCCCCTTTAGTCACCCAACAAAACACTCCCAAAAGCACTCCCCCTGCATCCCCTTCAAAACAGCTCGCTCCCACCTCTCCCTTTCTTCAAAACAGAAACACAACTCCTTCCCACTTCCCAATGAAAGAAGACATGCCACCTCTATCTAAAAAAAGGACAGAGAAGCCCTTCGTTGGAAAAAATAAGAAAAAAACTGCTTTTCTTCCAGGAATAAATATATGTGTTGTCAATGAGGTACAAGAGGAGACGGTCAAAAACTACAAAGTGGATGATTTAAAAAACTTCTCACGTTTAGGGAGGTAAGTAACAAGTCGGTTGAAAAATCCCCTTAACTTCCCTAACGCTGTCTGAGTCCTTACAGTTGTCGGAAAACCCCGAAGAAGCAAAGGGGATTTGGCAAATGCTAAGGGAGGCCGACGAAACTTTGCATTTATCACAACCTATGGCTATTCTAAAGAATGACATTTTGAAATGTTTAAGGAAAGATTGTGTTGGGAGGGTCCCTGTTCAGTTGCGCCCTTCCTTTTATAGAATAACCAAACTAACGTACCTATTGGACGTTGGCGATATCTCCCCTGATGGCCAAATCAACATTCAGATGGGCACACAGTCTTTTTGGGGAGAGCCGTCGGCATCCTGACATCATCGATGTTCGTTTCTGGAACCCAACCCTAAGAACTCTCAATGGCTCTCTATCTAGAAAGCTTAAATGTCCGTAAATTTCGAGTTGTTACAGACCTTCAGCACCTTGGAGTGAATATATGTTGTATTCAGGAAACCTACTTAATTCCAGGTGACCATTTGGGTGCGCTGGCTAGGGGTTTTCACGTCTACTCAGCGTACTTCGAATCTCGCTCAAGGGGTGTTTCTTGGCTAGTAAATAAGTCTACAGATGCGTCGTGTAACCTTTGTTTCATGGATCCAGAAGGAAAGCTGTGCGTTCTGGATGTTATTATAATAGACATTTCGACACATTGGGGTTTATGCGTCCAATAACCATTATAAGCTTGCTCCTTTCTTTCGACAGATCGAGCAGTTCATGAGTACAACTCGGACAGTCATCTTAGCGGGAAACTGGAACGCGATCCTGGATCCCGATATAGATCGTAATCGGGGTAGGGGATCTAACAATGATCGGGATGCTAAGGCATTTCGAGACTGTCGGTAAGTTTGATCTTATCGATAAATTCCGGAATGAAAAGCCCCGTGATAGAGTATGGACTTGGACAGTTAGGCACGGCTCCGATTCGATACAACTTTCGAGTTATATTGACCGGTTCTTAATTAGGATAGTCGACGTAGAATTATTAGAATGTCCAAGTTTTTATAATATAGTTTACTCGGACCATAGACTTGTTCGGGTTCGAGTAAACTTAGATAGACCTAAGCCTAGATTGGCTGGGTACTTGAAGCTCAACACTTCGTTGTTCAATGTGAAGGGCTACTAGGGACAGCTGGAATTGACGGGAGCTTTAATTGGGAATAGAAAGTGGGTTCACTTTAAGAAGGTAATTAGGTCCTTTACTGCTGGTTTTAGCCTACGACTCAATCTAACAACTAGGACAGCAGAAGTGGCACTAGATTATATATAAGATTGGGCGGTGGAGGCGGAGGATAGTGCTAAAGTTACTATAATGAAGGCAAAGCTTGGGTATGTGGCTATGCAACAAGCTTTAGTGATTAGGGCTAGGTTAAAGAGGACGCTCAAGAAGCAACAAGTATGGCCGCTGAATTGCGTGCAGAGGAACAAGCTGCTGATCGGCATATCGCACGTGTCTCATTGCCGGATGAGCGTGTTCTGACCACAAACGAAGGTATTTTGGAGGCGTTTCGTTCTCATTTCCAGGATCTTTTTACCAGGGAACCTGGTCTGTCATTAGCACAATTCGACCCCTATTTAGCTGACTTTTCTCATCTCGAGGCGACCGAAGCAGCTAGGTGTGAAAGCTGCATAACAGAGGAAGAAGTTCCGGATGCCTTAAGGCGGGTCGGCCTTACTAAGTCTCCCGATATTGATGGTTTGTTTTACGAGGTGTATTTGAGGATGTCGCACATTTTTATTCTCTTGCTGATAGTTTTATTTAACTCGTGGTTTAGGAATGCGACTATTCCCCAGAACTTGACCATGAGTATATTTGAGTTGTTATGCAAAAGCAAAAATGGTGGGAATAGGTTTAGTAATTTTCGGCCCTTAACGATGCAAAAGGCTGAGTTAAAAATGTTGGCCAAGATCTTAACCAATCGACTGCAGCTTGTTTTGGCTGGTCTAATTAGCCCATGAACAGACTTGTGCTGTAAAGTGTCGAACCATTCAGGATAATTTGCAATCGATACGCCTGATCATAGATAAAGTCGACACAGAAGCCGCGCTTATCAATTTAAGTCAGTCTAAAGCATTCGATAGGGTGGGCCATCGTTACTTGGAGGCTGCGGCCGGGTTTGGCCCGCAATTTTGCTCTTGGATTCGCTTCTTGCATGCGAACCCCAGTGTGCGGGTTGAGGTGAATGGTCTGAGGTCTGAGCCATTCAGATTATCCAGATCTCTTCGGCAGGGATGTCCGCTTTCACCGATGCTTTATGTGCTTGTGTTGGAGCCTTTCCTTCACAGGCTAAGGGTGAATCCGGTCCTAAATGGGATTACTTTGACAGGTGCTTGCACCACGTTAAAGTACTCCGCCTTTGCCGACGACTTGACTGTGTTTGTAACGAGCAATGCCGAGATTAGTGTCGTCGACAGAAAAATCAGAATGTATGAAACGATAACAAGGGCCCAAATTAACTGTGACAAGTCTGTGGGCTTGCGCATTGTTGCCTGGAGGAGTATATCTCTGCAGGGGCCCTTTAGCTTGACTGACGGGTCTTGCAAGCTACTCCGCGTCTGGTTTAGGTTTAGGCAAAGGGTTGTAGCTGGCCTTGCAGAAGGACTGACACTTTTGGATTTAGCCAAGGAAAGATAAGGGTAAAAGAAGGAGCATTTCCCATCGCAATATGCAAAAATTACGCAGACAGATCATTAGGGAACCAAATGGCACTAGCGCTTCTATTTTTGCCAAAGCTGGCGTTGTTCCGATGTCCAGGAAGACCAGATGCAGTGTCTTGAATGAGATGACCAGGAACGTGAAGCCAATTTCCGGGCCTCCCTTGAACAAAACCCATCAGGAAAAACGCATTGCGTCGGCAGAAAAATACATGAAAACGGACTTCCAACAAGTTCTATTCACAGATGAAGCTAGAGCCACACTTGATGGTCCGGATGGATGGGCTAAAGTTTGGAGTCCTACCGGAGCTGCTATCTCACATCGCGTTCGTCGTCAACAAGGTGGCGGGGGAGTTATGTTTTGGCCGGGTATCATAGGTGATAAATTAAGTGTACCTTTCCGAGTGTCAGAGGGTGTGAAACTCACAAGCCAAGCATACATATCGTTCTTAGATGAGCATTTGTCACCTAAGCTGGACCACCTGCAGCAAAGGCTACAACTACCTTCCTCGCATCTCTGGGCATCAAGGGAGAGAGTCTTATGACTTGTCCGCCTTGTTCTCCTGACTTAAACCCGATTGAGCAGCTCTGGTCAATTTTAAAGATGAAGGTTTATGAAGGAGGACCACAATTTACATCAAAAGATGCCCTCTGGAATAAAATGTTTGATGTTGCTAGTAGCATAACACCTTTCCAAATCAACAGATTGACTTCATCTGTTGATGGGAGACTGCAGAGGGTAATTTCAAGAAATGGGAGATTTGTTGATAAATGATTCAATTTTGTGGTGTATATCTGGTGAGTTTTTCCTTACATTTCATTCATATTGTTACTTATGATTTAAATGATTAAAATAATTAACCCTGCTAAGTCAAAAAAAAATGTTATCACATATGGACTGTATTTTAACAAACCTGCAATAAAGCGAGAAACAGTAAAATGGCTAACAAGTACATAAATGTCTATAACTTTAGAAATATGGTATAGATTTGCAAAGTATTTTGGTATCTTACCTACTGAGGAGCATTCTTTCAGTGTCCAAAATTTCAAATTTGTGCGATTTATATTATTGAAGTTATTAACAATATTATGATCTGCAATAAAGCGAGAAACACAGTTTATATCTTTCTCTCAACTAGCCAGATTTCAAGGAGGAGGGCCGCGTCTGAAGAATATCCCCATTGAGGACTGTGTAGCCGGGTGTAGCGAGACGGGCTATCTATCTATCTATCTATCTATCTATCTCTCTCTCTCTCTCTCTCTCTCTCTCTCTATATATATATATATATATATATATATATATATATATATATATATATATCTTACGCATACGAAAATAACCTGTCTCTGTAACTGGTCTTCGCTAGTTTAAATAAAGCTTTTATATAAACAAGTCATGTCGGAGTGAGCAAACGAAAATAACCTGGGCTCACAACGACGACGAGGCGGGAATATAACGGTTTATACAGCCATGTGTAAACTAAAGTATTGCACTAGTACATGAGCAACGCCGGGTAGACCGAATAGTTAATTCAATTGTTTTAAAGATTTAGCATTAGATATATTTAATCAAATTGATTTAATTCGAATTAATATATCTTTTTTTTTTAATTGAAGCGTAGTGTAAATAAGAAATATACATTAAATGAGCTTTTTTTTCGAAAACTGACTTCAGTAGAGTGTATTATGATATTTTTATGGATAATTTCTTAAGTATATATCGCACATATTAGTCGATGGTAAGTCTTTGACAATCAGTCCGACAGAGCATGAGATATTTTTTAGTAGGTGATAGTATAGTTCTGTGTAGTTTTAGGAGTACACCCTTCCAGGTTTTACCATCTATTGTTTTAGTCTATTGTTAATCGTCTGAAGCGCCTTTAGCGGTGAATGCCGACGGGGCTGCTCAGGCATTTTTGTGGTTAAGAGTATACACGCCCCTTGTATACTGGCTTTTCAATCTCCACCTTCCGAGTTGTGTCACATTTTTCTGCGGTAGGAGGGAAGGAAATGCCTACAGTGCATTATTATTTGATTCTTTGAATTGGTTATTCATTCACTTAACTTCATTAAACTTTTGTCTACATGTAGTTATTTTTAACCCGAGTTTAAAATAGCCACTTTATTTCTTTTGTTGCCATTCAGTTTACTAGAATATAGGAGATCTGACATCTGTTTATCTGAACCGAAACTATGTCACTGACTACGTCACGGAATTGTTAAGTTTTTAACATCTAGTTCGCCAGGTTATTTTTACCTAATAAAAATGCCCACATGTGCGACTATTTTATTATGTGACGTATTTAAAAACATAAAATTTAGTATTAAATTTAAATGTAAGATATAATTTTGGTAGATAGGACACTGTCAAGTTTTTAAAAAAAGTATATCCATACAAAATTAATTAATTTTATTCGATAATTGTTTAGGATAATGATACAATTTAAATTTATAAATTGGACTGAAAATCTATGTGGAATGTAGAATTCAGTAAATCGAACTAGACTATAGTTCTTAATGTAGCTATCAATTAAGTTGCTATTAATGAATAAGATATCTACTAATACAAGCCTTGCTTATACTAATTAATGGACTAGTGAGGAGGAATTAATTATCTTTTTCACATTGTACGATTTATTTAATTTGTACACTTATGTATGTGTGATATAAGTTTTGATCCATGTAAATTATATATATTTTTACAAGATCAGGATTGTGAAAATATCAATTTATTTATCCGTTTTAATATCAATGAGTTTAATTAACACTAAATGTATCTTCTATTGAATGGGGCTGAGTTAAATATAATAAAAATTTAAATTGGTTTAATTAAGTGTGAAATTAAAGATAGGTTTTTCCTTTAACTTACATAGAATTTTATTAATTCAGATGTATATTTGAGTATGTAATTGAGTAATTGTGTGTGTGTGTGTGTGCATTATCGCGAATTGCTCCCATATAATATGTGTATGTAAACAGTAAATATGAGGTTAGATGTGTGGGTAAGAGGTTAGATGTCGATCCACGTTGGGGAAAAAAGGTTAGATGAACTAAGCTTGCCTTGAATTTCTAATGTCTAGACAGGCGATGGTGGGGAAAGGGTAGTTATGTTGTTTTTTTCATGTATATGTTTTGACACTATGGAACGTCCAATGTGTATGAGCGGAAAGTAAGAATAGGTCAGGGAATAGACACGATAGTTACGACCTTGTCAAAAATTAATGTTTTTTTTAATTTTAATTTTTTAAATTTTCTTTGCTAGCTAATTTCATTTTGTCTATCTGCTTTTGATAAAAAATAATTTTCAATTGATATTACAGCCCCTGGGATATATGCTGTTCTAATTATATATATATATATATATATATATATATATATATATATATATATATATAGAGAGAGAGAGAGAGAGAGAGAGAGAGAGAGAGAGAGAGAGAGAGAGAGATGTGTATATATAGATGTAGTAGTAAGTTTTTGAAAGGCTGTGGACAATGCAAGTTCCGGGTAAGATGCAAGTTGTAACGAACAAAAACAATAACAATAAATCGAATACGAAATATGACTTACTATTTATTTTTCATTTTTTTCTAAAATCTTACGTAACAGCAAGAGTGTTTTTAGCTGTCCGGGTGATTAAAAATCACTATTTGATATTTCGGGAAAAGACTTCCCTTTGTCAAAAATAATTAAACCAGAACAATTTTTTTTGTAATATATAGATGTATATATATAGATGTATATATATATATTGATTGTTTGATTGATTCAATTAAATTTATATATATATAGATTCAATTCATATATATATATATATATATATATATATATTGATTAATTCAATTCAATTTATATATATATTGATTAAATTCATATATATATATATATTGATGTATATATATATATATATATATATATTGATTAAACGATTCAATTCAATTTATATATATATATATATTGATTCAATTCATATATATATATATAGAGATGTGTACATATATATATATATACATACATATTGATTGATTGATTCAATGCAATATATATATTGATTCAATTCATATATATATATATATATATATATATATATATATATATATATATATATATATATATATTAGTGTGTGTGTGTTCCTTTCAAAAGTCGAACTCTCTACGATTACGGTCTCGCTGATTTACAGAGTTGTTGACAACGGCCGTGGGGGGAAAGACGTTGGCATTTGAGTTTGAAATAAAACTCGTGTTCCAGAGTTCGAGTGTGAATAATTCTTCTCTACACTGATGATTACCGTAACGATGAAACGTATACGAATGTAGATAAAAAAACAATTTTATTCATAATTATATATATATATATATATATATATATATATATATATATATATATATATATATATATATATATATGATAACAATGAAAAAAATCGCAAACTTCAAGACCTTTTCCAAAAAAACTATAGAACGGAACGTAAATAATAAAATCCCATTCCTACAAGTTCTTATTGACGTCTCTAATAAATCGTTTAACACTTCCACTTATAAAAAAACAACCAGCTTAAATTCAAGTCTTTTAAGTTTTAAGAGCAAGTGTCCTTATCGCTACAAAATAGCTATTGTTAAACATCTATTAAACCGTGCAAAATTAATCTCATCCTCTAAAAAATACTATTCATTGCATTAAAAAATATAAAACAAGTACTTATTCACAACAATTCCCTAATTATATCGTTGATGAACAAATGAAATTAATGATTCGAAACTTTAAAAAACACCAGTACAAATGATAATAATAATAATATTCAACATTACAACTCAAACAATATTAACATATACTATTGTAATCAAATGCATCCAAACTTTAGATTAGATGAAAAAGCCATGAAAAATATCATACACAGATGCATATCCCCAATTGACCATAACAATAAAATTAGACTATTTATTTACTATAAGAAATTTAAAGCCCAAAATCTTGTAGTAAAAAACAACTCGTCCCTAACTGAAAAACCACTAAAAAGAACCATTGTTACTTATAAGTTTAAATTCCCTTTGGGTGAATGTAACTCCCATAATAATAATACAGCTAATAGCTACATTTGTTTTAAAAGCACTATCTTATCCCACCGCCTCACCATGCATCTTGGAAACTCTAGCTCAATTTACAAACATTTACAAAAAAACATAACTGTACTCCCTCTGATGTAAGACAAATTCCAGTTAATAACACTAAAATAATACATTCCGAAACCAATTTTAAAAAATTAAAAATACTGGAAGCTATCTACATAAAAACATAGCAACCTAAAATTAACATCACATATGAAACCAGTGGTAACATTTTAAAATACTTAACATAATGCGATTTTGTTCTGTGATGTTATCCAACGTTGCTGAATTTAAATCGTAAATGACTTCCTGGAACAATACGAAAAACGTGTTATGCGCGTTTCTCCGCCGTCTTTTTAAAATTCTATTCTTTCTCCAGATTTGTTTGTTCATTAGCTTTTGACACCTTAGGATGATTCGGCGAAGAATCGAATAAGTTCATAAAATCTGTGAAACCTATGGAACATTTATAAAAAATTTTTTTCATTTTAATACAAGACTATCAGAACAATTGAATTTTTTTTGTAAACAGACGAATTCTGTTATTTTTACCAATGCTGGCATATATATATATATATATATATATATATATATATATATATATATATATATATATATATATACCTCTTCTTATGTTCAATACTGATGTAAGTCAAATCGCAAACTACTATTGGCGATAATGAAAAGCTCTTCATGAAAACGAATAGAGCACTCTTTGGTAGTTGACAGTGTTTATTTAAACATTGAGACTTTGCTTACTCGTGACTGTCGAATGGTTAAGTCTATCGAATTTTATCGAGACACCCTAGTGTAGATCCCGACTTGAAGTACTTCTCTTCCTAGCCACAGTGAACAGTTGTAATAACGCGAAACAGTCTGTTTGTAGATGACTATATATATAGTATATTATGTATTAAGCTGCATTTTTGTTGTTGCTACTGTTGTTGTTGTTGTTGTTTATGATGATGATGATGATGATGGTGTGGTTCTCAACGAGCAATTATTTAGCCTGCAGAGTTTGAAATAAGCAAAGAATACAACAAAGTGAAAAATGAGACTCGCACAGGATTCGAACCTTAGAAAAGAGACTGCCTAACATGGCCGCAAAAACAAGGGCGATCAGATAGTTGTACAATTCCGGCTTTTTTCCTTGCGTATGGCTACTTAGTTAAATTGTCCGTGACGACGCCTATGTTAGGTGGTCTCTTTTCTTAGTCATAGGTTCGTATTATGTGTGGTATTCTTTACTTATTCTCAGCCTCGCCGAATAAATAATCACTTGTTTAGTAATATTGTCCGCGCAAACAATAGCATCAACAACACAGCAGCTTAATACATGACATACCGTTTTGCTTACTATAAACCTACTAACCAGGATGTAAACATGATTTTTTTTCCAGCAAACCTGTTTCAAAATGCCACCAGTCAATGCATAGATATTCAGACAAGATTTATGCCATACTGTTACAGATTTGTCTCAGTAACCTGGACATATGACTGATCGGTCATTCATTACGGCTGCTTATTGTTTGCAGTTTGGAAGCAGACCACTCAATTATTGCACCCAGTGCTTTCATATCAAACGCTGCCCACTAAGTGGCTAATTTAAGGTGTGCGTGGGCGGCGAGGGGGTGTGGAATCGATAGAACTTTATTGCTCATTACTCATCAGCTAGAAACAAAACATATTGATTAATGCCATATCTGATAACGGCAGGACATCTATTTTAGCTCTAATTATAATCATTAATAATAACTCGCGTGGGTGGTGGCGCATGGTTCGCATAATGGATACCACCGCGGACGATGAAATCGGCTATTTCGAATCACATCTTATTGAATGTATTATGTCTAATCATGCATGAATACAACTAGGAAGATGAACGAAATTAATCATAACTAGCCGAGCTGGTGATGCATGTTGACCAGATAGTGTCGTACGCTATGGAATCGGCTATGCAGAGTAGAAATCCTATCGAATCCTATCAAGTCAATTACGCACTGACTATGTGTTAAATAGCAACTTGTGTTAAAACAATCGTATACAATGAAACGTTTATAATAGGCATTATAATACGATATTACACAAGTAAATAAGGATGTATATGCTGAACTAGAATATTTGTGACCCGTTGAGTCACACCCACGATAACCGTTGGCTCCACTTATCAAAGGCAAAAACCACTCAAAAATAGGTAAGATAGAATGATTGTCAGTTAAAAGAGGAAGAACCATATGAGAGGATTGAGAATGATAGCTGGGATCTTTTTATATATATACTAGACCACCCGTGACTCGTTGGGTCAGTTTGTTATATTAGCTATGGAATGCATGTATGAGCGTGACACTTGTGGCATAAAGAAAATAAGTTTTTTTTACATAACAGAAGCATTTCTATGTAAGTATATTAAAATGAAAAAAGAATATAGATAGATTTCTATGAGTCGTTCTGTTTATTATAATTGTTTTGTTTTTTTAAATTACAGTTACTGAATTATAAGTGGTTGGCCATACTTATAGGTAAACATGCACTGAACAGGTACCATAATACTTATTATAGTTAAATTCAAATTTTGATATATCATCTTTTAAATGAAATTGTTAGTTGAAAGTACAGAATAATAAAAGGGCGATTTGAGGAAGGAAGGGGGAACAGCAGACTTTCTCGCGTACGTAACGAAAACAGAGGGAGTAGGAGTGGTGAAATCTATGAGAGGGAAAGTGGGTGGTGGTTTCGTTCACCCCCGCTAGAAATGCTGATATTAATAATGAGTGTTGTTTTTTTTTGTTTGTTTGTTTTTGTTTTTTAAAAGGGAGAAGTTAAATATGCACTGAACAGGTACCATAATACTTATTATAGTTAAATTCAAATTTTGATATATCATCTTTTAAATGAAATTGTTAGTTGAAAGTACTTGTAGCGGTGGCCAGGGCGATTTGAGAAAGGAACTGGGTACAACAGGCTTTCTCGCGTACGTAACGAAAACAGAGGGAGTAGGAGTGGTGAAATCTATGAGAGGGAAAGTGGGAGGTGGTTTCGTTCACCCCCGCGAGTATTGCTGATATTAATAATGAGTGTTGTTTTTTTGTTTGTTTGTTTTTGTTGTTTAAAAGGGAGGATTTTTTTTGAAACTGCGACAGACTTTACGAAGTCCTCCCGTTGAATGTTTTTAGGCGTGGAGAAAACAAAAAAACTATTTGATGAAATTAAATGAAATTGTTTTATATTGAAAGCGATATATAAATTTCCAGAATGAAAAATTTCATGCGTTCGTTAATCATATTAGAGATTAATGGAATTGGAATAACAGATTGAAGACGATGCTATTTACGCATGGGCAACCGGATGTTGAAAACCGGAAAGCTGAAAGCTGATTGCAAACAGACAAGACCAATAGAGTTTTAGTAGTATATAGATTATCATTATGTATAAAATGGAAGTAAAGCCACCTATTGTTTTGCTATAGAATATACATATGTGTTTAAGGTATGTACGAACACACTGTGTAAATTAGCTGGAAAGAGAAAGTCACTCTTTCTGTAAATACTTATCGAGAAATTAGGACATATCAGGGATAACAGACAAAGCAAATCAATACCAAACGCTGGAAATTCGAAAGTTAAATAAAAGAAAATCGGTTTTACGAGTACATGTGTTAAACGCACATAAAAAGTGATACAACGGCAGTATTTATTTCATATATTTACGATTTTCCGTTTTTATTTACATTTCCTTGTGTCAAATTTGCAATTTCCACGGTTTTGATGAATGATATTATTGAATAGTTCACAATATAGAATTAATAGAATCACTGAAACTCGGTATTAAAAAATAAGTTGATTTCTTTCTATTGCTTCCTTAGATTATATCTGCGTTAATCTGAAGTGGATATACTGATATCTTTTTAATACTGTAGGAAATATAGCCCGTTGACTTTTATGGAAAATGTAGAGAAGGATTTGAAAGCTTACGAAAATAGTGATTATTTGCGCGACTTTGTGTTCTGGTAACACTGTGACGGTACGATCAAGATTTATTGCAAATGATTGCTTTTTCTTTTTAATTTTGTAAGTTCAAAACATCTATTTTCACAAATCCCTGTTTTTATCCTTATTGGTCTCCCGATTTATAAAATCGGGGGACTTATGTTTTGAGGCATGTCGGTCCGTTCGTCCGTCCGTCCGTCCGTCCGTCCGTCCGTCCGTCTGGATTTTTCTCCGCAACCATCCATTGAATTTCTCTGAAATTTTGCATGAAGTTGTAACTTTGGTCAGATTAAAAAGTGACATTCTCCGATTTTTGAAAAATAAATTTGGTTAGCCCCCCAGGGGGTCAAAAAAGGCCCCGAAATGGCAAAAAATGACATTTTTTGCCCCATAACTTTTCATCCATCGATTCAATTTCTCTGAAACTTGGCCAAAATTTGGAGGCAATTGTTCCTAATACAAAATAAGTATCGCTGACCTTGGAAAAAATCTGGTTCGCGCCCCCAGGGGGTCAAAAGCCCCCAAAATGGCAAAAAATTACCCTTTTCTCCCATAACGTTTGATCCATCCATTCAATTTTTCTGAAACCTGGTACAAAATGTAGAGGCAATTGTTCTGGATATAAAATGAGCCAAATTTATTGCATTTTACACTCGCCACATCACGTCACATATAGGGGGGACCACGCATGCGCAGCATGTTTCAATTTGTTGCTTACTGCATTTGCTTTGTATTTAGTGTCGCTCGCCTTGAAAAATATATGCAATTTGAATGTGCTTTCCTTCGCAGAATGTTTAATGCAATAAACACTCTGTCTTTTCAATACCTTTTACCTTCTTACTCTTGTCCCTATTTTTTCGTTTTATTTCACGGGTTACGTTGTATTTATCTGAATTAAAAATAGTAGCTATAAAGACGAACTTTCAATTTTACTGCTTACTAAGAATCCTTTTAGACAACTATTTAATTTGATTTAATAAATTTATTAAACAAAAACCGTCGCCACTAATATTGAAAAGAATCGAAGAATTTTGTGTTCTCTAGTCAACGTAGAACACTTTTTTCTGCGATTAAAATAAGTTTAGATTACGATTTTGTCTGTGTAAAATTTATGGACATTATAACTCAAAACAACTAGCAAAAATGATGCGAAGATATATTTACTGTACAATGGATCTTGCATGCGATATATCCTATTACAAAAAAACGTTATTTACAGTTGATACTATTTTTTTTTAAGCCTGCGTATTATTTACATGAATTATCTAAACAGAATATTTACCAGCTGCGGTCTGGAATCAGTAAAAGGTATAGGTGGTCTGAAATCAGTCAGATAATCAGAGAGAAAAGGCTGTAAACACGCTTATCAACACGTCTTAGACTTACGCGATCTTCGTTTTCGCCTACACGCGGCGAATTCTGATGGCTTTCACGACGACTGGACCCAATGATGAGGCGTGTTGTCGGCGGCGGGAATTGGTGCGATGAATATGATGTACAGACACGCCGAGAAAGGGGGATTGGTTTTCGGCAGCTGTTGCTGAGAGTTTTGCGATGGCGCAACCGAATATTCCGACTCGTTAAATGGATTTCTTATTTGTTGATTCAACCAGTTAAAGTAGATGGAAGAACGGGTTATTGAGAACATTCTTGAAAACTCTGAAATATAACAACAATGCTGGGTTCGACCCCTGGTTGTTGTTGCTGTTGTTGTTGTTGTTGTTGCTGTTGTTGTTGTTGTTGTTGTTGTTGTTGCTACTGCTGCTTCTACTGCTGTAGGTATATTAAGAGGCTGCCGAGGTGGGTGTCCACATTTTCAAACTTTAGGAAAGTACACACACATACACGTATATATATATATATATATATGTATATATATATATATATATATATATATATATATATATATATATATATATATATATATATATTGGAAAAAATGTAACTCGTCTGGTCACCTATTAACCTCAGATTGGATTGTTTGAATCAGCAACAAGGCGACAAGCAATAAACAAACCGCCTCTTATGGCAACAATGTGATTATGGTCACTTTCTTGACCTTTTGGCCAAGATCAAAGTGTAGTATATGTTCCGATGGATACTGCACCTCATAGACTCGTATTGTCTTGGCCTTCGGGACTTGATTTACGCCGGTCTATGGGACTGTACTCTGCAGTTCCTTCTCACCCTTTGAGAAGGGGTTAGTTTATTCCTAATCGTCTGAGGCGCCCCTCACGGGGACTGCCGACGGGGCTGCCCAGGCAATTTTTTAAAGGGCCAAGTACTCTTCCTCTAGAGTGCGCAATTTTCACTTTCCGACCTTGTGTCATATTCTACTCTGTGAGAAGTAGATAAATAGGGCTTATGGTCACTTTAATCTGGTGAAAACCATCTCCCCCAAAGATGCAGTCTGAAAGGGTACAAAAACAGCCGTGAACGAACTTGTTCCTCATTCCTCGGTAATGCTTGGGAGAATGGCCTCCAAATTAAACAGTACCTAATTCCGACAAAGAAGGATCTGCCAACTCTAGGGTGGCAGAATGATGCCAAGAGTTTACCCGGCTTTTATGAAAAAAAAGTTAGTTTGCAAAGTTACATAAAAACTAAAAATCCAAAATCTCTCTCAATCTCTCTCTCTCTTTCTCTTTCTTTCTCTCGCTCATATTGTTTATCACAAACTATTCTAATCTTCTGTTTAGTAGTTAGTTTTATTACTTTTCGACATTATTATTTGTCTTAGAATAAATAACATTACGCACGAAACCAGTAAAAACATTTTTAAATGCTTGTGTATAATAAATAACATTACGTATGAAACCAGTAACAACATTTTTAAATGCTTCACGTAATAAAATTCATCCTGTGGCGCTAATTCTGGAATATCAGAATTTAAATTGATAAAGTTTCACATTGAACTGCACTAGTTTTTTTTACGGCTGACTTCACATGCGAATCCTCAGCTGTTTTTTTTAAATTCTCTTTGTTTCTCCAGCTTTTTTGTTCATTTGTTTTTTTCACCTGCAGATGATTGGACGAAGAATGGAAACGTTAGTAATACATATGGAACATACATTATTTCTTTTGACTTTTACACGAAAAAATCATTAGGAAAATTGAAAACATTTAAAAGGGTATAATCAAGCATTAATATTTTATGTTTTCTTTAATTAAAGAATGCTGTCTAAATACACACACCTACACAATATATATATATATATATATATATATATATATATATATATATATATATATATATATATATAATGAATACAGTCGCAACTATAGACTGAAATATCTTAGCCCAGCTACAATAACGTGTTTGTGTTCTTATTTTTGCTAATTTGCTATAAGCTTTTCCACATTTTCTTAACCGATTTCACATTTTGTCTGAAATTCTCATTTCATATTTACTCCCTCATATATATATATATATATATATATATATATATATATATATATATATATATATATATATATATATATATATATGGGTGTATATGCGGAGATAAGTGGGAGAGTGTTATTAAGGTCTTTCCACCTTTCCACTCTTCTCAACTCAGTTTCATAAACATTTACTTTCATTCCTCACTACTGACTCCACTAAGTCCGGACGTCAGCCCTACTGTATTCTAAAGTAGTGGCTACTACTTTCCTCCCTTCTTCCCATAATGTCAACACTATATGTGTACGTACTTGCATGACATTTTCTTTATATTATTATCCTGATGAAGTCTTATAAATAAAGACGAAACGTTGATGTACACATATAAAACATCCCTTTTTGGTTTTCCTTTTTCATTTTTCCATTACGCCGGATTACCTTCATCCTTCTTTTCCCATATATATATATATATATATATATATATATATATATATATATATATATATATATATATATATACTAGTAGAATACCGGTACCAGGACGGTTATAAGCAATAAATAATGTATTAGTTTAAAATGTTTTCTTTATTTGGGGAGTATAGTACAGTTTTGGTAGCACCTACTAAATAGTAAAGTTTAAAAAATAAATAATGTACCCACGTTATTCACCCTGTTGCCTAGATTCCATATTCCATAATTCATAAAGATAAGTTCAATAGTTTCGAATCCTACCTAAAATTATTATTGAGCTCACCGCGATCTTTTTTGTTTTCACATATATCACTAAATATAACTTAAAATTTTATAGAGAGCAATTCTTTTCTATATTATTTTTTGTATTAAACTTATTTACAAGTTTTTATGTTGGTGGGGGCTTGGGACGAGCTTGGGTTAGGATACCCCCTAAATTGTGAAGTTTACTAATAATAATATGCCTATGTTACTCGCCGTGTTTCCTAGAATATCTATTTCAAAATTCATAGTTGTCCATTCATTAGCTTAGGAGATTACCCTGTACATAGATAGATATATAAATATATACACATACTTAACTTTATAAAGGGTGATATATATGCATGTGTGGGTGGTTGCTAAAGTGCTTAATAGCCCGATATTTGTACTTCAAAGACCGCATTTGTCTTTGAAAATGCTGTATATTTATGTGTTCTGTGTGGTTTCACATGAAATCAAATTAAAAAAAGTGATAACGTTGTCCGCATATTAAAGGAACAGAGCCAACATAGAAAGCTGCAGCGACTCTAATCCACTAAAAAAAATGGCGTCTTATTTTATTTCTTTGCTATTTCTAGGTGTAATTATTCATTTATTTCAAACTCCAAAGAAATCTACCAAAGTCAATGTTTCAGATGTAATATATAGCAAATATATATGCAAAACGAGACACAAAAACACATGCACACAAACAGTATTTATCGTATGTGTATGTAGGAAAGAAAGAAATATATTAAGTGGGAGAAAAAAATGAAAAAAAATTATTATTATACAAAATGGGAGTTAATCAACGTTTGTTTCTCTAAGGTTTTTCTATATATTTTAATAACACAAAATACATGCTAAAATATATATTTGTTCTTAGATTGTGTTAGCCTGAGAAAATTTATATTTTATAATTGTTTTAATGATCCATAATTTATAATTATTTAAACAAGCCAGCCATCTCTCTTTCTTAACTATCTATGTATTTTTCTCGTCTTCCCTCGTTCTGTGTTGATTTAACCACTCTCTTATATTTCTTAATGTCTCTGGGTGCATTTAAAGAAAGATTGACTCTCTCTTTCCTGTTAATTTACATAGTGTGTACGTACACATCGTAAATCTCTGTTTTCCTTCTTGTTGGAAGGAGTCCTCTGTTGTCCCTATCTTAAAATGCTGGCGATCGGTCTGACCCAACTAGCTAGTCTCCTCTTCGTTATTAGCAAGATTTTTGAAAGGTTGGTCAACGGCAAGCTTGTTCATTTTCTGGAAAGTCTGGGCCTCTTTAGTGAGGTTCAGTATTGTGTTCGTGGTTTTCGTTCAATTGCTGATCTTTTAACTGTTGTAACTGAGCGGATCTGTCGGTTTATAGATAATTCAGGAGAGGGTATAGCCATTGCGCTTGACATTTCAAAGACGTTTGACAAGGTGTGTGATTATCTGGTCTCCTACACAAACTTCAGAGTTATGGCATTGGTAGTAAGGTTCTTGACATTATTAGGTCTTTTCTTTCTGATCGACGCTTGCGAGTAACTTTCGATAGCGTCTCTTCATTCTATTTACCTATCAATGCTGGTGTTCATCAGAGCTCTATTATGGGCCCAACACTGTTTATTCTCTATATAATGATCTTCCAGGGAATATTGTTCAGATAATTAGCATCTATGCTGATGATACCACACTCTATTCTGGTGTTGCTATCACCCATCTCCATCGGATCAGTCAAAATATGCAGCTGATCTAAAAGTTGACCTGGGTTCAGTTGTGGATTGAGGTACGTAATGGCTCGTTTCCTTTAATCCAGTTAAGACTCAACCCGTGTATTTCAATCGTATGCGTGTCCATTTTCTTCTTGAGATTAACATGGACGGCTCTGCTCTTGAGGAGAAATCGACTCTGAAAGTTCTTGGTCTTTCTTTCTCATCAAATCTTTCTTGGAGTGCATACATTAGACCCATTGCTCTAGCTGCTTTTCGTAAAGTCGGTTCTCTCTATCGCTCCAAACTATTTCTCACACCTGAGGCTGATCTCTATTTCTACAAATCTACAATCAGATCAGGCATGAAGTACTGTTGTCATATTTCGGCTGGTGAATCTCTGTCCCATTTGAGGTATCTTGATAAGGTGCAGAAACGTATCTGTAAATTGATTGGCTCTACCCTTTATTCTTCTCTGCGCCCCCTCTCACAAACTGACTGTTTTCCTCCTACCTATAGCCTTGGCCTTTTCAAGACTAAGACCAATAAGCATCTCCTGCCTTTGCGATAATCATATTTGTTCTTGTTAGCTCCTTACATCATGTAGATTCATGACTTGTCTGGAGCGATTTCCATGATAAATATGTCAATTAGATAGCAAAATAAACGGAACAGATAGTGGTAGTGGTTGAGACCGATACGACGGCAACATCTACTAAGTATACATATATAAATATACATCTATAAGTATACATATATAAGTATACATATATAAGTATACATATATAAGTATACATCTACTAAGTATACATCTACTACGTATACATCTACTAAGTATACATATATAAGTATACATATATAAATATACATATATAAGTATACATCTACTAAGTATACATATATAAATATACATATATAAGTATACATATATAAGTATACATATATAAGTATACATCTACTAAGTATACATATATAAATATACATATATAAGTATACATATATAAATATACATATATAAGTATACATATATAAGTATACATATATAAGTATACATCTACTAAGTATACATATATAAATATACATATATAAGTATACATATATAAGTATACATATATAAGTATACATCTACTAAGTATACATATATAAGTATACATCTACTAAGCATACATATATAAATATACATATATAAGTATACATATATAAATATACATATATAAGTATACATATATAAATATACATTTATAAGTATACATATATAAGTATACATCTACTAAGTATACATATATAAGTATACATATATAAGTATACATATATAAGTATACATCTATAAGTATACATACTAGATGAATACATTTGGTTGGCTTCGTCTGCTATTGATTGGATACGAATTGCTATGTTACCAAAATCCGAAGGTGTTATGGTATTTTTTTACTCACTAGTCACCACTGATCAAGGCCAAAAGCCACCTAAGAATAGATGTTGATGAGATTGATGGATTGTTTGTTTAATTATGAAGGATATTATGACAGGATTTTAAATTGTTATTTAGTTAAGAAGTACGCGCGGTTTATTACAAGTATTTGTCGCCATTGGATTTGAAGACGACCAGGTGGTAGTCAGCAGGGAAGCATTTCTTTGGTAGTGTATTTAATAGAATTTAATATTTGATTTTGAACTTAGTTTGTCGATTCTATAGCCCGCATTAGTAACCATTAGGTTACATGCGCCCCTCAATAAATAGTTACATTAATAGATCGATCGATTAATCAATATATAGATGGATAGAGTGAGAAAATATGTGGAAACCTCATTGATTAGAAATGTGAAGAAAGATCTTAATGCAATATAGGTAGAGAGTAAGAAGTCATCGAGAAGATTTTTGGTTCAAATAATAACATTTATTTATATGAAGACAAGACATTATTAAATGTACATGCACAATTTACCATGAACATTGAATAATATATTAACTAAATTTAATGCACGTAAAAGTCTTTTCAAATAAAAACAAATTACCAGAGTGCGTATTACTTTTCGATTTATTAATAAAGTCTACTTTAATATAAATTACAATAATTGAACAAAAACGCGATAATTTCTAACATGCACAGGGAAACCAATACCTTATGAATTCAGATCATTGTAAGTGATTATTTGTATTTTACATTAATTTAAATATATTATTTCTTTTTTATTAACTTTTATTCGACTTATTGAGATAGGTTCGGATATTGCAATTCAAAAATACCATCGGTAAAGGTATTTTCTACATTTATTTCTTTCAAGACCCGGTTATAATTTTACCTACTTATATTTTCGGGTACCACTGAAATTAGGACATATTTCACGAGTATCTTTATTTCATGTCCTCAATAACAGCAAATATTCGAAGAAAACTAGTGTGTATGGTAATTCTTTATGTTAATTTGCAACTTTCATGCTGCATTATTTGTTACAGTTCCCAAATCGACCTACCTTAGTGTCTATGAATCACATTAAGTGTTTTTGATTAAGGTACAAACAGACTTTGGTCTTCCTGATCTTGGAATACCTTCGCAGGAATCTGTTGATTTAAAGAGCGGAAGTTATTTACCCCCTCAGCAGATTAGACACAATGTCAGGTGGGATTGAAAATCCACCGAACTAAAAAAGCGCGTACTCTGGCCTACCAATGATGTCTGAGCGGCTCCGGCGGTATTCCCCGGCAGGTGAGCCTCAGGCGATTAGAAATAAACCACCCTCGTTTGAAAGAAAGAAGGTTAATCCAGGGACCTCTTAGAAATACACAGAAGCATACCTCAGCCCGACAGAAACAAGACCACCTAAATTCAAAATAGCCCAGACACTGTCATACTGATTGTCAAAGACGTGCCATTGACCGGTATAAACAGTTTCCGTTCTGTGCACAGCTTTAAAGCGCCAAATGAGACTAGCTAGAATTATTATATTGTAATTGTGTGCTTAACTATATTTCATCTTTAATCGTCTTGAATTTGACATTTGTTTCGTTGATAGCGGGTTAATTACATCTCAGTTGTGATCATTGACAGAAAAGGAGAGATAAATAACAAGAGAGAGAGAGAGAGGCACTTGATAAGCGCAAAGCTTTTTAAGTTACATTTTTGCTATGTAACCTTGATACGTTTGTGATTCAGGATCTCTTTCAACCATTATTCTCTATCGCTTCTTATGACGTTACTTCCGTTTTCTTCTATCTTTACTATCGTTCTCACACATACAATTCATAGTCATTGTTCACCTTTTGATTCCTGTCTATGACATTTCCTGTCTTAAGCCCCTTCATTCGTGCTCATATTTTACCCGCTAATATATTATATTCACCTTTTGTTTACTTTGATTCACCTCTAAACAAGAGGGCATACCTATGAGCACCGGACAACACTGAGACGTAAGAGGCTACTTTGAATTAGAGGACATACCTACAGGGGTAATCTTAAGTGGAGAGTTTCGCAACAATATGTTTGTTCATATTAGTTTTACATTTCTGCGTGTATGTACAGCCTTGGATACAGTCAGCAAGGATAACATTCTAAAGTCGAGCAGTACGAGGAAAAAAGCTATTTGAGTAAAAAGCCTTCCGGCATCTGGGAACCTCTAGAGTGAAGGGGTGGGGTTTTGTTGATTGTCGGGTCATTCGGAATTACTTACGTCGAGAAAGCACCAGTGTAGCAAGTTCGTCGGAAAACATTCCATGAATGTATTTGTAAAACAAGCACAGGGATGCAACATTGCGGCGATGTGACAGGGGATGGGACTTGGTATACAGTGTGGGACCTATTAGATTAGAGGTTCTTATATGGACCTTGTCTAAGACAAAGATGCTAGTAGTTTCTTTACTTGCCCACAGGTGACAAAAATACTCCATGCATGAGCAAATGGTGGTGTCTAGGGATATAATATACACGCAGATGTGAGAAGTTTTCTAGCACGGTAGAAAGAGACAAGCTTCCTTGCAGCAGCCTTGCCAATGTCTTCTATGTATTCGTTCTAATTGATGTTACATGTGAATGTGTTGCCGAGGAGATAAACTCTCAGAAAAAGGTGCTATTAGCCATGACAATCGGTGGTTGAAAAGATTTCTTACACAAGGAGAGGAGCTTTGTCTTATTAGTATTAAATGGTACCATTTATTTATGTCCCTAATCCACTACAGTCATTGCCTTGGATATTTTTGTGTTCGTTTTGCCGTATGTTGAGCATAGACTGTGGTGACATCAGCAAATCTACCCATAGGTACAATGTCATCAGGAAGGTCGTTTATGAAAATCAGGAACAATAATGGTCCCAGGATAGAACCCTAGGGCCCACCTGCATTAATGCCATGTTATTTAATCTAGTGAACGTCCAGAACAACCTAGATCTTTCTTTTGGATATATTAAATATTCGTCCAGTAATACAGTACGATAAATGTCCATGAAGTGACCATCATTCAAGACCTTGTCAAAGGCTTTGGATATATCAAGCGCGATCGCTTCACCAGATTTGTCCAGTGTATGATATATGCGTTCATAAATAACCGTTAGGATATCCACAGTAGAACGAGTTTGCCTAAATTCATACATATGATCAGAAAGAAGTTTAGCAGTAACGAGGTGGCGGACTATCGCTAGATTTATTAATGATTCAAAGATTTTAGCGAAGAGCGAGAGATAACTGATAGGCCGATCAATTGGCGGGTCAGTTCTTTCACCAGAGTTATTGAACACTAGTACCACAGAGGAAATTTCCCAGCTATTACGGAAGCAAGATTCGGCAAGGCATTTGTTGTTCTTAAGAGGGCAGGTGCCAGATCAGCAGATAATTTTTTATTACTATAGCAGGGATAAAATTAGTGATACATGCTTTAAAGCTATTGATGTTTTTATGGTATCCAGAACTTAGAAAGGAGTGATGATTAAATCATCGAGTGTGGCTTCTGTTTGCACTGGAAAATTTGGGAGGTAGTGCGTTGTGGAGTTAAAGGTGGAGTTAAGTGGGAATCTCTGTAAATTAATAACAGTGGAGCATCCCATAATTTAATCTACCCGCTTGTTTCTAAATAAATTACACTACACATCACACCCTTAAATACGAATACGCCATAGAAACAGACTAACAAGCAAGTTATATATAATAATAATACTAATAATATTCAGTTACATTAATAATACTAACTAATCAACAATTAAGTTTGATTTAATAATACTAAGTTACAATTAAAGCCCGTCCATCCATATAGACAGCTCCCGTAAACCCGGTACTTTCCTCAACAGGGACACTTGAGAGAAATCACCAGATTATAAAAACGGTGATAATTGTCTTTCATTTTTTCGAACTGTCTTCATTTCGTGAGACGCTGAAGATTTGAAATAGGTTGTAAAGGGCTTTTCTAAACACTAACGGTCTACCCATGTTAATGAAACAATTGTACGAATCTGGAATAAGTAATGTATAGTGTTTAAATTAATAATTTATATATATATATATATATATATATATATATATATATACAGGGTGTCCCAAAATAATGTATACATCGTTTGAATCGTTATAACTCGTTCAATTTACCGAGTTTGATTTGCAAACAAAATTGATAAAAGAGTAGAACAGTAAGATACACATTTAAAAATACTGAAAGTAAAATTAACAAAAACATAGAAAATTAACTTTTAATAAACGTAAAGGCTACAATGTTTAAAGCAAAAAACCTGAAGTAATTGCAAACAAATGGGAGTAGTAATTGTAGTAGAATGTGCTCAAATACCGGAGTAAATGTCGCAGGACGTTTGTAGGTACAATTCTTCACGTCTTCACTATATGGAAAGTGTATTGAGCAGAACGGGTTGGGGTTAGGATGAGGGTTCATTTTATGAACATTCTGAAATTACCCTAAGTAGCCTTTATCTTTGTTAAAAGTTAATTTTCTATGTTTTTGTTGATTTTACTGTCAGTATTTTTAAATGAATATTCTTACTCAATCTTGTTTATCAATCTTGCGAATAAAAATCAGTAAATTGAACGACTTATAACAATTCAAAGGGTGTATACATTATTTTGGGACACCCTGTATATCTTTGTATAGTTTTATATAAATAAATATAATATATACGTTCTGTCAAATAAAAGTTAGCGAGTAACCAACGTGCCTTTTACAAGCCTACGGGCGAGACCATTTCAAGCAATGAGAAAAAGCAAGAAAGCAAATAGCAAGTAAGACCATCCTCATTGCCTGAAATAAATAAGGAAAAAAATCTACTTTACATAAAAAGTTAACGATAAGTGTGTTTCTAGGCCATCAGAAGATAATAGTAATTTATATATTAAATATTATATTACTGACGTAATTCTCTTATGTTAGATGAATACTAGTGCAAACATTGGCGGAGCATGATTTTCGCGTCACTTTTGACGAAGGATTTACACACACACACGCACACACACACACACACATATATATATATATATATATATATATATATATATATATATATATATATACATGGAGAGTTTGAATTACCTACAAGACACCATCCTCGAGTGTCTTCAGTCTCTCTGTACAAGGGTGTGTCAGGACAACCTGACATGAGGATCATCCCCGTACAAGAAAACCATGACTAAATATTCAAAATAACTTAGTATTCGAAGCCCAATTAATATCCCTTTAGACACGGCTATACTCTGGCTAATATGAAAAATAGTTCACCTTCTCCTAGTGATGTTACCCCAAGTGACAGCACTTAGTTGGATACTACACCAGACTGGATGAATTATTATCCTGGAATCCGGTAAAACCAAGAGACCACAATATATACAATACCATAGTTAACTGGTCAATTGAGAAGTGAATTAATGTTTTTTATATTACTTACTTAAATGTTGACAGGCAAAGGAGAACTTAAATGGAATATTCGTATATCTATGTATCTCATATAGAGATCAAGTGTTCTTTCTAAATATAGTCTGAGAGAACGATCATATTTTCTTTCAGTCTGATGAGATCTCAGTTTCTAACAGCTGTTGATCGATAGCATCGATATGTTAGTGTCGCGGATTATGTAAATAAAAATAATTATATATTCTAGAAAATATATGCTCCCTCCGGTTGAATATTTTTCTAGTTGGAAACAGAACAGATACTACACTACATCCACACCTCCCAAAAAAAGAGGACGTAATGCCTGGGAAGATGGTGTCATGACAACAGAAAAGATACTACACTAGCTCCACACTATCAAAAAAGGAGGACGTAATGCCTGGGAGATGGTATAATAACAACAGAACAGATACTACACTACATCCACACCTCACAAAAAAGGAGGATGAAATGCGTGGGAGGTTGGTATAATAACAACAGAACAGATACTACACTACATCCACACCTCTCAAAAAAGGAGGATGAAATGCGTGGGAGGTTGGTATACTAACAACAGAACAGATACTACACTACATCCACACCTCTCAAAAAGGAGGGCGTAATGCCTGGGGGATTGTATCATGAAAATAGAACAGTTACTACACTACCTCCATACTGCTCAAAAAGGAAGAGGTAGTGACTGGGAGGATAGTATCATGGAAACAGAACAGATACTACACTACTTCCACACCTCCCCAAAATGGAGAAGGTAACGCCTGGGATAGTTGGTATCATGACAACAGAAAGGATACTACACTACCTCTACACCCTTCAAAAATGGCGAAAGCAATGCCTGGGAGGATGGTATCAATACAACAGAATCGATACTACACTACCTCCACACCTCTCAAAAAAGGAGGAGGTAATGCCTGGGAGGATGGTATCATTAAAATAGAACAAATACTACACTACCTCTACCCCTCTCAAAAAAGGAAGAAGTAATGCCGGATAGAATGGTATCATGGAAGCAGAACAGATACTGCACTACCTTCACACATCTAAAAAGTAAAGAGGTAATGCCTGGAAGGTATGTATCATCACAACAGAGCAGATATTACACTACTCTATGCCTCTGAATTGAGCATTTAAAGGTAGTACATTAGTCTGAAATAGTATATACTATACTATTTCATAATAAGTACAATAGTATTAGATAGTATAGTTTTGGCTACAGACAGACAGACATACAGACAGATACATAATCTCTATCATATATATATATATATATATATATATATATATATATATATATATATATATATACGCACGCGTGGGTGGGTGTCTAGTGAAGCGTTTAATTACCCGATATTTCTTCAAAGTCCACATTTGTCTTTGTATTTTATTTTTATATTTTCTCTGTGTTCAACATAAAAAGATGCTAATGTCTTCTGCGCATCAACGGTACATAACTAACTTATACATCTAAAACAAGTTGTATGGTTTAATCCTCTAAAGAAATAGCATCCCATTTTATTTATTTTTAACTTATCTTTTTTCTTCTCGGTTTTTTTCGCGCAGCAATTAATTACAAAAATGTTTAAACTTCATGAAAAGCTACGTTCGTGAATTTCTACAATTGATTATACCGGAAATATATTTGTTCGTTTTATCCCCGTCTCTTTCTTTTCAATCCATAAGCTTTCGGTAATCCACGGTGGAAAAATCAACGAGCTCATATTTCTATTTGCCTGGACAACAGCCACCAATCTGTTTGCCTACTCTTCTGGACGGTTACCAGGCTTTACGCACGGCTCGTTTTTTGTTTGCTTACATAACTATAGTGGAAATGTTTGAGTGCTCGGACAACTGTCCAGTTACTTCCCCTCCTCCCAATCGTCAGAGAACCTAGCCATCAAATGCATTATTTGCCAGATCTCGCCAGTCAGATACTAACAGTTATTGCGCCAACTCATTTAACCTCTCATTCAATCTTCATATATTTATTTTCTCTGACTCCCATCTACAAAGTCGGTCTGAAAAGTAATAGCACCAGTGGTGTATGTGCTGTGTGAGCTAGGAAGAAAGAGAGATGAGCGGATTTTATTACCACCCTACCAGTAGCGTGGTGGCAGGGGGGGGTCCGGGGGGGGGGGGGGCAGGCCCCCCCCAAAAACCATTGGGGGGCGCCAAAATGGGGTTTTAGGGGGCGCACCCTTTGTAGGAGACCCAAGAAAATTTAAAATAAAGAATTTAGCACCGTTTATTGGAGCAGATTTAAGAAGTCTAGAAGGCCATTTTCCTGCCATCTGGGATTTTGAAGATCAAAATTTTCTCCACAGCGCCCAACCATGGTGGGCACAGCTGACAGAGGAGGGGGAGAAGAAGTTAATACCATCAGGCAGGCACGGCTCCAAGGGGGCATTGTACCTCCCACCCACCCAAAGATGATTTTTGTTCCATAATCCCCCAAAAAAACTCGAGAGAAACGGGGGCATCTGGAGACCTTAAAATGGCAAAATTTTCCGGGGCTCCGCCCCGTATCCCACTAGGGGGCTTCCAGCGCCCCCCAGACCCCCAGCTGCATTTTTTCGCGACTTCGTCGCTCATATCCGGGAGGGGGGGGGGGGGGCGCCAAATCAGTGATTGGCCCCTGCAGCCATCAACCTCCCACCACGCTACTGCACCCTACACTATGTACTGGGAATATATTCAGTAGTTTTAGCATTCGGCAACCATTAGATTTCATTTTGCATGCTTTAGTTTACGCATCCTCTTTTTCTGGTCGTTCTGCTTTGAGCACTGGGGAACGAACGATGAACACCGAAAATGGAATAAAAATAACATCGGCGTACTTGAACAACCTCCGTATTCACTAATCGTGTTCCAAGTGAAGACAAAATACAAGAAGGAAAAGAATCACGTAAAGATTAATAAAGAAAAACGAAGGATCTAAATCACATGAAAACTAAGAAGAAAAGACAGAAAAAAGAAGATAGCAAAAAAGAATGAAACATAAGATGCAAGAAATGATAAATAAAGAGAAGAAAAAAATGAATAAAGAAACGAATGAAAATAAAAGAGTGGGTGAGAGAGAGAGTGTGGGAGAGAGTTGAAAGAAACTGAAAATGGAGGAACAAATAAAATGATATTGAATGAACAAAATAAATTAGAAATTAGGAAACGAATAAAAATGAAAGAACATAAACGAAAAAGAAAGAAGAGAATCGAGAAGGAAGAAATAAAACAAAGTAAGAAACCAAGACAGAAGGTAAAAAAGAAAGAAAATGAATAAAAGGAAAAATTCGTTTGTTTCTTGTAACGCTTAATTGTTTTTCACACGTGCTTTCGTTCAGAGCTTTTCTGATAATTCTGCTATGAGCACCGGACAACGAATCTCACATACTAGAACTGGAGATATCGACCGGTGTGTATAATAATTTATACACATTGCACAGACGTCTATAGAACAATAACAGTCACATCTGCCTTTTTTTCTTTTCTTATTTCTTTATTCTAACTTGCACTAATTTTACCTGATTCATTATTAATGTTGTCACGGATTTTTTTCCTCTTAAGTAGTTCGACCTTTTTTATGGTGGATGTAAAATGTTTTAGATTGTATTTGATTTAAATACAATCTAAAACATTTTAAAGATGTTTTTTTCTCTTATTATATTTGTTTAACCGGTTAATCTACCCGCCTTTACAAGGGGTGCAAGGAAATTGTTTTAGTTTTAAATTTAACTCATATTATATTCTTTAATCTAAATATGAATTATCCTGCTTGCTGATTTTTATTTTTTATATTCATTTGAAAATGTTTCATATTAGCAGTTTTCTGTGCCGGATTTCAATTAATTTCTAAAATAAATTGTCGCGAAGTGCCCTATTATATTGACAAATACACGGTACAAAATAACAAATGTAAATGTGCTAGTCAGAAGCCAACTTTGATTTGTATGGATTGTGAAGGGGGAGTGGTGAAACACAAATATGAAGAAATAAATTGATGAACACAATTCTATGGAAATCAAAAATATTAATGATTTATTTAACAATTTCACAATTGAAGGAATTACTATGAATGAAGTTGGAGCAATTGTCTGTCGCTAAGCCGATTTTGGTATTATCCTCCATTTTGAATTTCCCATTTTGTTATTGGGTCCAGTCCGTGCAGGGAGAGATAATATTGTCCAAATATTTTTTGTCAAGAGAAAATACATTTTGTTTCAAAATTTCTTCCATAAATGTCTTTTGGCAAGGGAGATACTTTTAGGATACAAAAGATTGTCTCCCTTTTAAATAAAGAAATATTTAAAAGTATTATATCTGTTTGTATCCACCTGATTTAATTCAATTATTTTAATTTATTACTAAAGATATGTAAATAGATCTATGTATCCTTTTTTGAAACATTGCATTGTTTGAATTTATTCGTATTTCGTTGAGCAGAATTGAATATACAATCAATTGTAAAATTGTAAAAAGACAAAATCTACTTACATATAAAAACAGCAAAAAATAATCCTCACAAATACCAATGATATTTGACTTCAACCCTAACACCAATAAACTACACGGCCCTCTCAAAAACATATATATGTATGCGTGGACTTAAAGCAAATATTTTGGAAAAGTGATCAATATTAGGCGGAGCTTTATAAATATTTATTATGTAATCATTTTTAATTAATTACCTTTTTATATTGACAAAACTACTGCATATGTATAGGAAATAGGGCAATAAAGTTACAAATAAATAGCACTAATTATTAATTTATGATAAACTTTATGAAAATGATTGTGCAAATAAGGCATATATATATATATATATATATATATATATATATATATATACTCTACACCCACCGACAGACACGGTTACCATAACTTTGAGAGCTGCCGCCCGATGACAACAAAATATCCATTATATATAGCCAATACCTGCGCATTAAAATGGGCTGCTCACACTCAACCGAGTATGACACCCGGGTAGGGATTTTAACCAACCACTTACTCCACAGCAACTACCCGTTCAAAATAATCAAACAATCTCTAAGGAAAACATCTAACACAAAAAGACAAAATCTACTTACATATAAAAACAGTAAAAAATAATCCTCACAAATACCAATGATATTTGACTTCAACCCTAACACCAATAAACTACACGGCCCTCTCAAAAACATATATAACCAACTACAGCATGACCCCACCATTAATACAATATACAACTTCCCCAAATCTACATTCTTTCACATCCACTAAAATACACCACACCCTCGCACAGGAAACAAAACATGCAACAAACCGAAATGCTAAATATAGCAATGCATCACCACCAATGACATATTCACACCTCCAGGCACCGACATCCAACTTAACCACTTCTCTCGCCTGCGATCGTTCCAACGTTATTTATTTGATATACTGAACCAGATGCACAAAAAGCAACTACGTTGGGGAGACAAGTCTGGAGTTCTGCAAACGCCTCAACAACCATAAACAAGCAATTAGAGACAAATCCACACGATACCCACTATTCAAACATTTCAATCTTCCAAACCACACTACAGACGATAATAAATGCATCATCGTAGCCTCAACACAGACAAAAATATGAAACAAAACTCATTCTGAAACTCAACATGCATAACTCAGGACTAAATATAGACTTGGGACTTCTCAACAATTATTCTTTCTACATACAAACCGACCAACAACATTTTTCCACAGGCGAAGAGCAGTGTGTGTAACGGTAGGATGTAAACTATTCGCATCTTTCCACTTTAGTAGTCCTAATCACACTATCCATATTTTTTCATACTTCCCGGTTTGCCAGGACAGCCAGTAATTTGCATTAATTTATCTGTCTATCTTCTGTCTCTCTCTCTCTCTCTTGCTCCCTCTCTCTCCCTCTCTCTCTATCTTCATATGTGTGTGTGTCCTGCGTACGTATGTCCGTGTGGGTGTGCGTGTACGCGTGTATATACATATATACATGTATTTATATATGCCTCTCCTTCTCCCTCTTCACATATATGTGCGTGTCTATGTATGGACACGAATGTATATATATATATATATATATATATATATATATATATATATATATATATATATATATATATATATATATGCTTGTGTGCGTGTGTATGCATGTACACACTTCCGCAATACTTTTATTTTTTTGTTTACACACACTCTGTATACTGGAATCTTCTATCACCCTGAACTTTTCTTACTCTAGCGAATTCGTCTGTCCATCCCTCCTTCTCTCCCTCCCCTCTCTCTCTCCTCTGCTCTGTATGTATATAGATGAATGTATGTGTGTGCGCTGTATGTAAGTAGATATACGATTGGAGTGTTCCTGTGTGTGTGCGTGGATATGTATACGCACATGTTTATTTATATCTAAGTACACTTTAACCTAGTGTATGGCCCGCTTGACTTCTGCTGCCCACCTATTAGGGACGAACACATGTTTGTTCATAACCTCACTAGCCCTATACCCCTTTTTCCCCTGTTACCACCACCCACCTCCCACCGTACACATACATACCCTCATGACACTGACGAAAGCCGACGGATCGCGGCAAAAAATGTTGCTCTTAAAAAAACTTATTTTATAAGGGACAATTGATATTCCTATAAGTCAACAAATAGAAAATAAATAAAAGATATATAAAAAATGTATATTTTTCACATTTATTTTTATACACGCACACACACATATATATATATATATATATATATATATATATATATATATATATATATATATATATATATATATATATATATATATACATATATTATTGTTAATAAATAAATAAATATATATATATTAACGAAAAGTACGTCCTATAAAGTTTAGGGCGAATAATAATGCAATTTTCTGCATCTTAACCACTTAGGAAGTGATACCATCGAAGTAGTAGTGAATAAAGAACAACGAATGCTGCAATCACCAATAAAAATAATTACATAAAATACATTATATATATATATATATATATATATATATATATATATATATATATATATATATCATGTTAACATGTATGTGCTTTACACGCCTACAGCTGTATTTCGGGGAGATCACATCTTTATAGACCAAAAAAATTAGGAAAACAAATGGTAGTTACAAAAAATCAAACCAAAAGCTAAAAACAAAAACACAGCGGGTTTTAAATGACGCCTTCAAATGTTAAACTGGACAATGTCATTTAACCCGTAACCTTTATAAACAGCGATATGAGGTTTGCGGTTGAAGGAACAATCAGACGACTAAGGGTTTGGGGTGGGCTAACACGTATCAAAAGTATTCTATTGGCATCATCAAAGTATGTTAGTATAATGTTTTAAATATATTTTCTTGCGATGTGCATAAACAATTGCATGCAAAACTAAATGTTTTGATGAATATATGGAATGCGGTTCCATGAATAACTATAAGGATGTTCAATTAACAGCTCTAGTCGTACACTATTGAGCTACTACATAAGCCTTTGTGTTAACGAAAATAAAAGAAATATATATATATATATATATAAAATATATGTATATATAAGTTTTCCTGTGGAGAAAATAAACTTATTATTTACCAGGCAAGTTACGTCGGTGTTCGTGGTCTGTACAGACACTATGTAAATTAGATTGCTACTCTTAATAGACATTCTTCATCTAAATGCTGACAGAGATATTTAAGAAATATTAGGGAGAGATTGAATCAACATAGTGTTAAAAGGGAGACATAATGCATAGATAAGTAACTGGGAGCTGGGCGAATTGTTCAGTTAATTACAAATTACGGCTAGAACAATTAAAATAGATTTTTTAAACATTCTTTAATCACGGAACTAAGGTAGATTTTACCATGTATGTGTAATTAACGTATATAAGAAAAAGCCTTATGGAAACAAACGTTCATTGAGCTTTAATATGATAATAGATGTGTGCGTATCGCATAACTGCCCCATTTTCATCTCGAAATTGCCCTTACTCTAATAATTCAGAAAATTCAGGATGGATTGGGAAGGGTTCACCAAAATAGCAGGAATACCAACATCTCAGGCCAACATTTAGCCATACAATCATGATGATGTGTTCGTTTAGGTATCGGTAACTCAGAGGTAAAATCCAAACTATAAAAAAAATTTTTTTATCAAAACGTTCTCTAACTGAACCGCTAATCCTCGACTTCTGGGAGGTACGCCATTGACTCAGTACGGACAGGGGATTAGCACTAATAGATGGGAGAATCGTGGTGCCCAAATCTCTCAGGGGAAGAGTACTACGCTCTGTATACTCAGACCAACACAATGACTCAGTGTATTGGCCCGGTATGAATACATCCATATGCAACTTCAGAACCAATTGCCTCGTATAGACTAGCATCGTCCCAGGTCAGCCACATAAACATCTCACATTTAACTTGGCTTCAGACTGGCCTTTCTAGCAGATAGTAATGAACCTCTTCTATATTTGATACATTGCAGACATTCTGTGAAAGTAGACTTAGTGGCTTAATTATTTTGTATCATTTAAAGCCAGGTCAAGCCATCACATCAAAGCTAACATCTATTTGTCGGAAATTATTCCACACATATGCAACCCAAAAGTTCTTCAGGACATAGTGTGTGAAGAAGAGACTGTCTTCAATCTAATGGCCGAGTAGAGCTTGCTTTAAAAACAGCAAAGAGGATAAGTCATGTAAATACAGGTGGTCATGGGTTGGTTGGATAATGACAGTTTCGCTCAAGCCAACCTGCAATACAGTAATACCCATATCCAATAGATTGGGCCATCCTCATAACAGACGGATACAACTGCACAGCGCATACTCTACGCCCACTTCGATAAGTGGAAAGGGTCTAGACACAATGCCTTAAACGGCCTAGATTGGATACAACAGACCGGGCGAATGTTCGCTTTATAGTGATATAGTTTACTGGCAGGTGTGAGTAGTTTTCTAGCTCGGTAGAGGGAGCCAACCTTCTTTAAAGCAGACTTGACACAATCTTCTATGAATCCATTTCATGATACCTGTGAATGTCAGGTCGAGTAGTTTGAACGTTTGACTCTTGGGAAGGGTGCTATGGGTCATGGCCATTGGCTGTTGAAAAGGTTTCTTATAGTTGTTTAATAAAAAGGTGTTTTGTCTTGGCAGCATTAAATATGGGCATCAATTTTTGGAGCATTCTACTAGACTGGAGGTCATTTTCCAAGGAATAAACTATTGCTTTGCATATGTGAGCATTTTATTTGCCCTCTTTTTAAGAATAGAGCGTGGTGCCATCAGCAAATCCACCCATCTCAGACGCGATTGCCCCGGGAAGATTGCTTATGAAGATCAGGAATAATATAGGTCAAAGTACTGATCTCTGCGACACACCCGTATTTAGATGTTGCTGTTTCGATGTATTGCTATTGAGGACGAACTGGATCTATTTTTAACCTAATCACGATCTGATCACATGAAATATTCGTTGAATAGTACCGTACTAATTAATTTCTTGAGAAGACCTTCATCCTGGACCTTATGAAATGCTTGAAGATATCTAGCGCTACATCCCTAGCTTCATCTAACGTATACAGTGTGCGGTATATACGTACACAGATGACCCTTAGGATATCCGTAGTAGATTGGGATTTCTTAAATCCGTACTATTGGTAAGAGATAAGTTTAGCATTTTCAAGTTGGTGAACTATCGCTAGATTGATTAATGATTCAAAGACTTTAGTGAAGTGCGGGAGAGGATTTATGGTGCTATAATTTCGCCTGTCAGTTCTTTTGCCAGAGTTCTTAAAACCTGGTAAGCATAGAGGTATTTTCCAACTATCCGCGAAGTATAGAGTTTGAGTAGAACAGGGGCCAGCTCAGCAGAATATTTCTTTATTACTATAGAAGGGATAGGATGTGGTCTACATGTGTCGCGGTTTTAATGATAGCCAGGATATGGAAAGAGGTTCCTGTCCGTAGTGAAAATTAGGGATGGAGTGCTTTTCGGAGTTCAAAGTAGAGTTTATGGAAAACCGCCGGGCAAGCAATTCAGCCTTATCCGTTGATATGGAAACAACTTCATAGTCATTTGACAGCGGGAAAATTGTTGATTGCCTATTCTTCACTACACTATTATAGATTTTACAGAAATAGGTAGTTTCTAATATCTGTAAAGCTATGCGATTACAAGTCATCTAAGTATACCTACTCTTAGCTTCAGCTATTATACCCTGGCAGTATTTTCTTGATGCTATAATTTTTTGCCTTTTTCGCAGCTGGCATATGGCGTTTGAAAAGGCGCTTGTTGCCTATGCGCAATAGAAGCTGCAAAGATCGAAGTGAACCATTGGGGAGAATAAAGCTTGTTATCAAATTACCGCGTTTGGACCAATGCTTCTATGCTTGCTTAGTCCCATTCACTTATTTCCTCTACCTGATCTTCGGAATCTAAAATAAGTGATCGAATTATGTATAACTGATATAAACTTCAACATCGTGTATGTGTTTCTTCGATTCTTTACGGCAAATTAGAGGATATCCTGGCATATCAGAATAATTAGTTTTTTAGGTGTTTATGTCTGTTCCACATAGTGTTAGGATATCTGAGGATTTTACATGCAGGAACGATTTTATATCGTCATGGTCAGTTCTAATCCCTTGATATTTGCGACGGAGAGCTTCAAAAGAGAAAGTTATTTAGTTGTTTTTAGAGAACGCCTAGGTAAATAAATTTTTGTTTATTTGTTTTCATTTTTATTTTCTGTTTTGATAGAGTGTGTTTGGACAAAGTGGAGGTTTGTTCGATATCAAAAACAAAATTAAACTACAGATAATAAACTATTAGACAAATTAGTATCTATGGGATTTGGGCCTCTGGAATACCGACTGGAAATAAGTGCAGGGTCGATTTTCCATGCGCCACATGGCATTATAGTTATCCCAATATCATACAACTGTTGATAGAGCAGACGATCTTTACGCTACGTAAGAGTTATAGCTCATGTACTTCTTGTTGAAAACAGTAGCCAGACTAGCTGTAAAATATGTACCCTCAATCCGTCAGATGGAGAGCAGCCAAGAAGTGACAAACAAGTCCCCATGTTGTCCAAATAAGGGAGAAAGAGGTAGGGTGGGGGCGGCGTTCATTGTGCTAGTGATGAAACAATGCCAAGCACTGGGACTTTTTGAAGTTTCCCTGTGATGGTCCAGAAGGAGTGCAAGTCGAACAATACGAGGAGCCTATCTACTACTAAAGCCGTGGTAACTTTTTAAACCGGATACTTTTGTTCGAGTCTCCAACTCTAGGAAAGTTGTCGTCTAAACTAGAGGGACCATTTACCAATGGTTCAGCGACAAGACATCTGAATGTAAATATGTTACATCGGAATTTCCTTCTCTTAGAAATATGATCTGCCAAGATATTTCGTGTCTCTTACAGAAAAATTGGAAACAGTTACCCCTCTCATATAGGTGAATATGTGTATATTTATGAGAATATTTTCCCACTTTTTCGCTAGAACTTAGTATAACAATTCGAAAGAGAAAAATCTTTAAGAAGTTACCTACGGAATCAGTCTGATTTAAACGTGCTCCTTAGAAACGACTTTATTTATCCCTAGCCTCGCAGACTAAGTAAATCGTTGTTTTTATTTCTACACTTTGCCTACACTTTTTATTAATTATTTTCGTCGTTATTATGAAATATTTCTACCGCTATTTTAATCAACTATTGCCATTCTTATTTTTTTTTACTATTTTCGGTGTTATTTGATTAATTATTTTGATTCGTATTTTGATCGACTATTTTTTATATTGTTATTTGGATAAACCTTTTCAATTTATTGTTGTAATTTACTCTTTTGAATCGGTATTTTGATCAACTATTTCGATCGTTATTCTAATCAATAGTTGTCATTGTTATTTTCATGAAATATTTCCATCATTATTTCAACAATTGTATACAGTGTTTTTTTTTTATTGACTATATTCACTGTTATTTTAACCAACTTCTTCCGTCGTTGTTTTGATCAGCGTATTCCATGTAACGAAAACAGAGGGATTATCTCTTGCCCTAAGTCGCTCCCTTAAAGTATTTGTACAAAAAACATGAGATTAAATCTATAGTTGACTAAGCTAAGTCGATACTATATTTTTACATGTCTCATTTTTTTAAGATAAACACAATACATTGTTTTGTTCTCTTTCTTAGCGTAGAGTTTTGTCAAAACAAACCTGGTTAATCTGTTCTTACATCTTTGATCTTCACAAAACAACTTATTGTTAAAACGGATTGGCATGAAATCAATAACGAAATTCGTCCGGTAAGAATTGAACTCATGACGTATGAAATATTATTCCTACGGTCAGATAGAAAAAATACGCGCCCAGAAATACTGTCAGATAGAAACATTTGAAAAATGTTATCAAATTGTAATACATCTTTACGTTTCCTGATTCAATTCTGTATGTGATTCTTTACTTCATTGAAGGATCAATGGATTTGTTTCGAAATTTTGATACGAGGATTGATAATTTATATTACTTTAATTATTCAGACTACAGTTCTCATATTGAATATTATTCTTACCACGTTTCAGCCGATGTAACATGTAACCTTTTTCAGGCGCGTCTTGTACTCGGGAATCTTTATGTCGAACCCGGAAGTGTGTACGAAATTTTGAACAGAACACTTTATTTTATTCACGGGGTAGCTTTGTTATTGTTGGAAAAGAGGGCCATAGGAATGTTCCATTCAGCTTTCTTATCTACGTTGATCATGATGGCAGTCTTGAATTAACCATTAAACAAACTGAGCAAGTATTTGGGGGTCTCAGGGGTAAGGTGATGCACGAACTTGTTTCAAGTGTCAGATGAACACAGTGAAAAAGAAAATAACTGTTTCGGTGAAAAACGTAGGTGTTATTAAAAAACGAAAATTATGAAGCTTAAGGGTAAGAAAAATTAATTAGAATAACTATGCGCGCTTGTACTCCGTTAACATCCCCGAACAGTTTTGCACCACTTTTATGTCCCCCTACGAAGATTAAAATCAAGATATGATGATACTAAACCTTATGTCTAAAATCCTAATGGATCAAAGTCCATTACATGATTTTGATTCTAGAAAATCATTATGATTGAAGCTTAAAAGGAAATTTTTAAAATCAAAACATCTAGTTTAACTGGGTTCTAATGACTATGAATCAAATTCAATGCAAATCTGAAATATTTGAATTTTCAAATAGGACTTGTGTCCATATTATGCGCCCTTCAAACCCTTTAAAGGCCCAAAAGAAACTGAAATTTGGAGAATATTTATTAATTGAAGTTTAATATCTATTATTAAAATTTCACAAAAATCAGAGTTTTTTTAATGTTCACGAGTGGCTTTGATCCTCTATTTATCTCTGCATGAAACTAAATTAAACTTAATGTAGCCGACATTATAGTACTTTACGCCTAACACCGGTGTTTTAAAATTTATAATGAACTGTTACTTTGTTTAGGAGCGAATCTTATACATACAAATGTATCAACATATAAATTTACCTAACTTTATAAAGAGAGACGTCAAGTAATAGACGGACAGTTATTTCGCCGTATCACGGTTGTTCAATGTGGTTAGATGTGGCAAGTGTTTTCAAGATTCGAAACCCGGTCGCCATATTGCAACTGAGATCAGGAGTCAGGAAACTTAGCTCTACGCTACAGCTTGCCCCGACAGTCAGAAACCGGTTACCTAGTGAACTGTATTTTATATAGAAGAGTTATGTATATATTAAAACAAACGTATAATATATTCAGGCATTGAAATTGTGCCCACGATGTATTCTCTATACCTTGATAATGACTTACGGCAAGTTGAAAGTTTAGACATAAATCAACCCAATTATAAACGTTAGATCTTCCTACTTGCTGGCCTCTCAATGAGGGCAGAGTTAGAAACAAGGTCGATGTTAATGTGGCAAAATACAGCTTTCCGAAAAGGGGCACTTAGTCCATGAGCCAAACCCATAAATTTCATCGATTGGTACCACCTGGGGGGACAAAGGGACACTACGTTTTTCTGAAATACCTATGTTTGTAGTTACAGAAAAACTTTGAAGCCAGGCTGGGATCCACAGCTAAAGTGCAAAAAATCACTATCGATTATGGGTACCCTTGTCAAGAATTGTGCCATAAAAGAATGGGGTGGGGCAAATTAAAACGCCTATAACTCAGTAACTAGAGGGGATATATTGACATGTGACCACTCATTTTGTCCCTTACAGAAAAGCCTATGAAATAACATTAGATGTGTTGTAGCCCTGACATAGGTCATTGGAGGTCAACGGTCAAATGTCAAAAAAATGAATTTAAAAAAAAATTAAGGTGTAAGTATTATTAGACGAAAATGTGATAACAAAATGAGCATTTCTCTGACAAAGGTAGTCTTTTCTTGAAGAAAACAATCTTGTCCATTGATAAAAAGTACAAAATAATAAATGTTATGGTGGTTTGATGTCCTGAAAAAAAAACGAAAAATGTATTTTGAGTATAATCTTTTTTTATATGTTGCTACAGAAATTATATCTTTTTGGCGAGTCCACAACATTCTTATGAAATTTGCTTTGTTTCAGGTAAAGTATGGAACGCACTGATGTAAGCATGGAAGAAGGTGAGGTAGAAGAGGCTGAGGGCAACCAAGGAACCTGGATCGGAACAAAAATAAAAATTGCCTCAGTCTAAGTGGATTTCCTCTTCACTGCTAGATGACAAAAAAGATTAAGTGCAGTACCAAAACAGATACTACACTTTCCTCCTAGCCAAAAGGCATGTTTCCTTTATTCTTTATGTAAAGAATTTAAAACAAATCAGACCCTTGGAAATTCTGATAAGCATTCGTTATGAGAAATCTGTTTTCTCTGTCAATTAAAGAAAGAAAAACTCCTCCACATAAAGTTTGTGTTCTTTTTCTTCCTTTTTTCATGTGTTTTTTGTTTCTTTCCATTTTTTGGTTCTGTCTTTCTATTTTTTCTTTTTGTGTTGTTTTGTGTAAATAAGTTTAAGTTCTTTTGTAGCAGTTACCTCCTTTCACACATAACTGCATCGTTAGGTGTCGCTTATTCACCGACAGGTGGCGCTGAAAAGCGACACCAGAGTTATCTGCCCTGCTTGGTATAAAGGCCGGTGTAAACACAAAAATACCCTCTTTTTCATTCAACAGCCTCGCAAAGACGTCCCCTTGGCACCAGCTGGGACGCATCGCCGAGAACACCGACGAGGAACCTGGAAAATCTCTTTCTTCTGCTACCGTCGCCTCACTCAAAGACTACTACCATCTTCACTCGAAGAAACCCCACGGGCAGCCCGGAAAACCATTACATCTTTCCTCTTCCTCAACCGGACACCGTCCAACTCGCTCTTCTACCTATACCAATCTGTATAGGTATCCTTGAGTCAATAAAACCCTCTTTTGTGTTGCCTGTTACTCAGTTGTTCATTCAATTCATTTCGTGCGATAAATGTAAGGAAGGGACAAACTATCCCTACCATAACACTTTAACTGACACAAAAATCGGCTCTATGTAAACATCTTTTTTATCATTGCGTTTTGAGTAAAGTTTCATTTAACTATTTCTTTTAATTTACCGGAAGCATTTAAGTTGAAAGAAAGAAAGAGACAGAGAAAAGTTGGACAGGGTCTACGTAGTAGTAGTAGTAGTAGTAGTAGTAGTAGTAGTAGTAGTAGCGGTGGTGGCAGTGGAAAACACAGCACCGGAAAGCGATTGGATTTAGTGGTTTCAAATGTGTACTGGGAAAGGGGGATTCAGACAACGTTAACCCTCTGAAGGCATGTATCTGGCCCAGGTGATTACGAAAGTAGAGGTGATGAAAGAAAAAAGGAAGGAAAGACACCGCCTTCTTTGGGGAGAAATCGCATCCCATCAAAATACACAAAAGAAAACATGAGTTTTTTATTAATATGATATTATGGGTCGATTGTAATTTTTACTGAGTCTTAAATCAATAGTTGTAGATGTTAGGTTGATAAAAATAGAGTACAATGGAAACAATGGCTTTTGTGTGGATTTTACACTATGGGAAAATACATAACGAAAGAGAGAAGTAATCCCTTTTTTATACATGTTATTGAGGAAAACGAGATGATTCAAACACTGCCCTGGTGGTAATAGAGACAAACGCCGATCAAGGAGACGACAACTCGTTATATCTCTATTTTAATCATCCAGGAAAGCGAAGACGAGGCGTTTCAGGGTATCTAAATAATCCAATTGAAGATGTAATATCTGGAGGATTACCCTAACCCCTAAAAAAGGGAGGAGATAATTCCTGGGAGGACGGTATTATGACAACAGAACCGATACTACACTACCCAACTCTATTAAAAGATAATACAAATCATTTTTTTTTCATTCATGTCAAAATCATGATAGTTATAAAAACTTTATTTTTTATAGTTCCTTGGCCTTTTGGCTAAGATCAAAGTCTAGTATCTGAACGGAAAACGTTCGCAATCTTTCGCTATCACCCGGTGGGTGCGTCAGGGCTGTCTGCGGTAGCCCTTGTAATACATCCTTGCGTTGGAGCCGCTACTCCGCAAGCAAAGTACCATGGAAGCAAGTTCGATCACACGCGAAATCGGTTTGCCTGGAGGGCGCGAGCTAGGATTCTCGGGTTCGTCGATTACATCACCGTTTTTGTGTCGTGCTTCTGCTACTTCGAGAGGTGACAGTTGTGTTCACATATTACAAAACGATAATAGGGGCCAGATGAACCGCAGCCAGTTAACCGGCCTGCGGTTGGGTGTCTGAAGCGGTGACACCACCCTTCCGGCTCCTTTCTGTTAGACAGATGACCCGTTCGAATCCTTGGCGTGTGGTTCGACCCAGGCCTCCAGCTCGAGAGGAATTGGTCGGAGGTACAATCAAAAATCGAAGTGTCGGTTAACACTTGGCTTCGAAATAAACTAGTCGTACCGCGGATGGTGGTGTGGACGTCGCGTCTGAGAGATGACCAAGGGGTTGAATGCTTTTTTTTTCGTTTGTGAACAAACCAGTAAACAGTGTGCAGTCTATTATTTAGAAAGGGTTTGGAGGATTTTACTAACCAAAACGCTTTTGTTTTTCATCCTTTCCCTACTACCCGTTATATTTCAATGAAATCTTTATATATATATATATATATATATATATATATATATATATATATATATATATATATATATATATATATATATATATATATGTAAGTAAATTTCGTGTACAACAGAATCGTAGGATTAATTTTAGAGGAAGCATTATTATAATCAATGAAACAGACGAGTGGAAAAAAAAGGAAAATTGTTAAAATTACCTTAAGGCCTTATCGTCTGACCCTCTGAGAGGAAACGTCAGAATGGTAAATTAAAAACTAAAAGTCGAATGAGATCTGAGGGGAAAAACTTATTTCAGTTGAAGGAAACGATTGAGAGGGAAAAAAAGGTAGATTTCTCAACGTTATGGTGGCTTTGAATCATTAAAGATCTCCAACTGATGCTTCAAAATCTTTTGTCTACACAGGCTAGGTCGAGAGTTGTTAATGACTAACGCCTCAATAATATTGAGATGGTAGTTCGACCTGGCACTGTGTAAAACAGAAAACCACCCATCGGAATACCTGTCAGAACAACTATTTGTACTAACGAGGTGATTACCGATGGCTGATCTCTGTGCCTGGAAGTTCCCGGATGATCTCGAAACCTTGTGTAGGCGAATATCACGTGGTATGTGTTGGGATATTCTAAATTCTAATCTTTGATGTATATATATATATATATATATATATATATATATATATATATATATATATATATATATACATTTATTAATAATAACATTTTGAATCAATTTGGGGATATCTTAAGTAGAACGTGAAGGAAACTTTAAATTTTTGAAAAAAACTTACAATTTAAACAGAAAATGTAATTTTATTTCTTTGTATTTTAAGTAAAAGACGTTAGGATTTCAGATTACATATGTTCATAATTTTTAAGAAAAGAGCTCTTAATATTTACTCTTTTATCTAATAAATAAAAACATGTTCTTCGGCAATCATTCCCCCCAGTTGCATATTCTTGCTAGCCTGAGTGGATGGTATTGCGATGAACAAACACATATAAAAATTATCTCCCTTGAAAGTTAATGAAACTGAAATTCTAAGTTGAAAAACGTTATCCTATTTTTTATATATTTTCTTTTTATTAAACGTTGTCTCGTTTAGCTGCAGAATACGAACTAACATTGCTGGGTGGCTTCTACGCACTACGATCTTGGGCCAACGTGTTCGCTTTGTTAATGTCTATGTTCGGCCATTCACGGACGTTATCTATCCATTATTGTTTGGTTTACCTTTTAAACGGCTTCCTTATATTATGCCTTCAACGCATATTTTGCATAGCCTTACATTGGAATGATAAACATGACCAAAATAACCTAAAACTTTACATTTGATGACAGAGGATATTGATGAGGTGTCAGTGAGTTTTCTGCAACTCTGCGATACTGATGTGATCAGAAAGTTGATAATCAGTAATGAAGCGCATGATGTGGCTTTCTGACGTCAAGTTGACGCATTCAAGTCCGTACAGGAACTATAAGTTTTAATCAATATCAAGGGAGGCGCGAATGGCCTATGCTGGAAATCTCATTTCTTTGATCAATCATAACTCAAAAAACCAATAAACCAAATTAGTTAAGACTTTGCACAAAATTTTTATTTGATAGGTTCTATAAGTGTGTAGAATTTCAGCATCATTAGTCAAGGCAACCCAGAGATCCAGAAAGTTCAATCATGAAATCATGTTATCTGTGTATACGTACGTACGTACGTACGTATGTGCCATCCTGTATCTCATCAACTATTCGATAGATTCAGCTGATTTTTTGCAGAGATAGAGGTTCTAGGGTCTAGTTGATGGCATTTTAATTTCAGTTCACCATATACCTTAGTTTTCCAGAGAATTCCAAAAAACCTTATGAGAAGGCATTGTATTGAGGCATAGCCTTTAAAAAAGTAGTGACATTCCATGATCAATGCCAGTATACTGTATAGTGTAAAAATTTGGGAATTTCCTTGCTTTTGTACATTTAGTGTATATGTATTTTCATCTTAACCCTATTAAGGGCACATGATTTCAGTATACTGGCATTTTTCATGGAATTATTAATAGGCATAATAAGATTACTATCAAGAAAAACTATTGCGTATATATTACGATACAAATTAGAAATGTATATTACAGAATGTTTATTCATTATAAACTCTTTATTAAATTAATATGCAAATTAGGAAAATCTACCGCTGTTTGTGGTTGTTTTCAGATTACTATATATACGGTACTTAAAGCTGAGAATTTTTTCTGTCATGCAGCCACAAGTTGGAGGTTTCTTCTTGGAGGGGATTCTCTCTCTCTCTCTCTCTTGTTACCTTGGTCTATCGCCCCTCTTGGGCCATTAATTGTTTATTTTGTTTCAGGTTTGGTTCTGATTCCAGGCTCGACTTAAGCAGCTGGCCGGTCTCAGGTGAAACCACAAATCAGTGTACCGAGTTGCCTTGTTGCCAAATCGGTGAGTCTGGGACGCCAGAGAGAAGGGCCAGTCTTTATTCTAGTGAAGGTTTAATGCCTAACCCGGACTCTAGTCTCCAAATGGGGCTTTGGTGTCATGTTGCAGCTGAAGCCATCAAGACAAACAGGCGGAGAGGTAAGGACTGGTGAGGTTGTGGAGGAGGTGTAGCGGCTAACTCAGGATCTAGTTTCAAGGCCAGAAAGCGAGGCACGGGTGTGTTGTTTCCCTAAGAGGCACTTCTAGTAGTTTGAGCGGTGCTGTCCTCGGCAGCGCATGTAGTTCGCGCCCAGCTGTTTGTGGCTTAGGTCGATCAAGCGTTAGAAGGAGTTTTGTCACAAACACCCTTCCAGGCTCTCGGACGTTTTATTACCTAGGATATTTTAGGAAAGTGGTGATTCCTGGATTTAACCGAACAAAAGGCGATCAACCTGAGCCAGGTAGGACTATAACCTTTTTCTTTTTCAGGATTTTCTGACGGTGGGGGACTACACAAGAAAAATTATGCGATCTTATTAAATCTGGAACTCAGCAGCACTTCTGAGAATGAAAGCAGCAAGCCCTCATCTGTAAAAAGATCATCCAAACCAAGAATGAAGTAGGGGATCGCTAACATACCTTCAAAGGAGGAAGTTGTGGGTACCTCTAGCGAGAAATACCAACAGCATCCCCGACATATTGGTTCGTGCTACACTGAACCCCGGAATTAATAAAGAGTGGCAACCTAGACATTTCTATTTCGGCCACTGAACAAACGAAACTAGTGTCAGCGCCTCCTGTCCATGTTCCAGCCTAACCAAAGACAACCCTGAAAGAGGGAAAAGCATGGGAACTCCAGTCCCAGTTGCCACCAATGGCATATCGCGAGATTTTAAGGCTACATATGCCGATCTGATAGATTGGAATATTATAATGACAGCTCGATGAGCGGTGGAAAAGCTCTAGGGAAGAATTGTGCCTCTAGTTACGACTGACACCAAAACGAAGAAATTAACTGGGAGCCCAAAAGAATTTTCAGTGGGGCTCTTCTCAGATTTAAAAATCCCAGCATCGTACGTTGGCAGGAGGAGCTTTGCAATGCGGGACGTGTTGCTCCCCACCAACCAAGAAACCGAGAAGCTAGCAAAGTCTGACTTGCGATAGAAAAATGTCCGCCTCAAACTAAAAGAACCTAGGCAGAAGAACAAACCTCCATCCTTTGTTATATTGGCTCCAAGTAACTTCGGCTGTTATGTCGCAGTATGGAGAGTTCAAGGCGGTTCTTCTGGTTTGCAGTATAAAGAATATTATGATGGGAGACTATCAGCTGAAGATGCACCTAGACCGCGTCGGGTTCAACAACATTCCGGCACTGTTTAGATACGAGAGCTGGAACTTGTTGGTGCATATGGCAAAATATTGCCCAAACGTCAACCGGAAGAAAACTTCTGATGTTACTCTAACTGGGAAAAAGTTGCCACACCGATACCAGAGGCTCCCATAACTGTGACATCAAAGGAGGAGGTTTTGTCAACAAGGAAGGCTGGAGCATGGTAGCTTAGAAGTGGAAGCCCAACCATTTCTCCTAGCCCCAGCTTTGCAACCCAGAAGACACGCAACCACGATAAGCGGCTATCGGCTATGCTAAAGTTGCAGCTGCCACGAATCAAAATACCCCTTGGAAAGCTGTAGCATCCGACTACCTTTATATCTTAAAAGACGGATGCACTCAAAAGAAATCACACGGCCCTTCATCTTAATCAGAAAGGGAAATATAAATCAGCGACGAGGAGGATGACAACAAAAATGGTAATAAATTGTTCCGGCTCAGTTGAGTGTGAGGACAAGACAAGAAAAAAATCCAAATAAAAATTAAAAATTAAAAATTAAAAAGTGAAGTATTCCTCCAAAAAGAAAATTTCCCAAACCCCGCGTTATCGCGCAGCCCTTTAAACCCAACCCCCACCCAGTTTGAGCAACTTTCCTTTTGTCTGTTCAACACCTGAATCGGTCCTCGTACTGTGTCCTGCAGCAACATAACATCAAAAGAGCTCAAACAGGTGCAGCGCAGCCAGTCTGTACTCATATAAAGAAAGAAAAGCCTAGAAAGCTCCCTCATTACCTAGTGATCAGATTTGTTAGATTGACCCTCAATGTGCAGTGGCACCCATCACTGCCAGACAAAAGTATTTTTCCGTTCGTTCTAGCTTCTGACAGTTTTTGGATACCAGAAGCCTGAAGAATCTCAGCAACGCCTCCTTCTTAACTTTCCTGCGACAAAGCAGATGTAGAACAACCAAATTCATGTGGAAGATGGTGAAGACTGCGAAGGGAGCAATTCCGGATCTGAGCATTGTTGATGAGCAGCATCCTTGGTTAGAACAGTTGAGTTCAAAGTGCGAAGGGAGAGTCTCTATTTACGTCCACCCTTGTTTTTATAGGGACCTTAAACTAACTTTTCCATTAGATATTGTAGATGTTGCCCTTGACGAACAGTTTATGTCCGAGACGTATGAGGTTGTAAAGCAAAGCTGCTCGCATGCTGAGGGACCTCCTAGCCCGTAACATAAATAACTCGCTATGTTTAGAATGAGGATTGTTGTGTGCTGACTGGGGATTATGATGTTTTCTCAGCATATGACAATGTTTATGGTAAAGGAGTTTCTTTGTAAGTCGTACACTGTCCGCAAATATTGTACGCAGAGATGCAGAAGGTCGACTGGTCCTGGCAAATTTTGCCATTTGCCATAATAAGTTTCGGATCGTCGCTGTTCGTCACTCGGGAGAGGGTTTTCTTTTTTCGACTGTTGGAGGTGTTCCTCACGGGTTCGGGGCGATTTACTTTAATAGGTTGTCTGAATTCTATCCTTAATCCCAAAATAGATTGATTGGACAGAAATAGAGAGTGAAAGCATCGTGCGATCTTGTCGACAGATTCCGCTTCAATCACCTGGGGTGGGAGATGTAGACGTGGACTTCTAGTGGGCATTATATTTCAAGTACTTACTTGCACTAGATGTTAATTAGAAGAGGCGACATGGATTTTATATCTTGTACCACGTTCAACTCGTTCGGTCATTCGAATCATAAATTAATTACGGCTCGTTTAAATTGAGCAAATTCACCTAACCTTGCTGGATACTGGGAGTTAAATACCCCCTTACTGTACATAAGTGACTTCTAGTAAGCCTTATTCAGTGAGATCTAGTTGGGACTGTTACCGAGGGTAACTGCTTGGTTAACTGTAAACCTAAAAGTTTACGCTTTTCTGTTCAATATAACTAGCGCCTCGCCTTAAATAAGGTGAGAGCAGAAAAACGAGTGAGAAATAAGTTGCCCCGAGCTGTGACTGGGGTGATTCTATAACCATAGTACTAGTTAACGGGGAAATGAAATGTTCGGTTAACGAGTGGTATAAGGATCGAGTAGTAAGGGTCGGTTACGAAGAGTGTCTAAGGAAGCCGTCAATATTGACGCTAAATAGCGAAGTATTGTAGTCCGTCGCAGATCGGATAGGTGCATTCGAAAACTGTATCGACACGGGAAATATGTGATGGTTTCCGGAAGCATTTCGTGAATAGCTTCCACTAACTTCCCAAACTCCGCGCTCAGGAGTTTGACAACAATTTGGCTAACTCTACCGGTCTGGATGTTGCTCGAGCGGTCAGCTGTAATGGTCGGGTTAGGGAGTGTGAAGTCTTCGCTGCGTTGAAGTAGGTCGGTTACAACAAATCACCAGGACTCGATGGTTTGATCTATGAAGTGTTCTTGCGACTGTCATACATATTCGTTCCTTTTCTGGCGGATGTATTCAAGCATTGGTTTAATCAGGTCAAGTTAACAATAAGGGTGATCACATTACTGAAGAAAAGAAACGGGCATGCAAATGATTTTGGGCTCCTTGCTCTGCTTAACACAATTTTTGCGAATCGTGTGCAGGTTGTTGTTGTTAGTGAGTTCATTGAATCTAATAAGAACTATGCTGTGAAGTGGAGATCGATTTAGAACAATTTGCATCTGATTCACACGATAATGGAGGGATTTATAAAGTCCAAAGATTTTGACAAGGGTAGACCAGCGTTGTCCGGGATCTGCTCTAAAAGCCACCGTTTTTATTCGGACTTCCGCAAATGGATCTCTATTCTGTATCGCCAACCGATAGCCGTGGTGCAGGTAAAAGGAATGCGGTCGGGGTCGTTCGTTGTTTCTCAGTCGGTACGTCAGGGTTGTCTGTTGTAGCACCTACATAATATTTTTGCGTTCGAGCCCTTCCTTCGTGAGCTAGGAGACGGGAGGGCGATACTAGCCTTACGCGGCATCACTTTATCTGGTGGAGCGCGAGCTATAATCAACGCGTATGCAGATGATGTCACTGTGTGCGTGTCGTTCTATCGAGACATTATTACTGTGACTAGGGCACTCACACGGTAGAAAGATGTTACAAGAGAAATCTAAATTACGGCAAATTTAATAGCCTTAAATTGACTACCTAAAGCGGCTGCACTTCCGAGCCTTTTCAACTCGACGGTTGGCCCCGTTCAGATCTATGGCGTGTGGTTCGGACCGGGTATTCAGCGGAAGTACAGTCGAGGGTCGAAGCGTCTGTAAAGATTTGGGTTTGAAAGGGGATTTTCCTTTAAAGATAGGGCAGAGGTGTGTGCCACGTACGCCGGTCCTCTTATTCTTTATCGATTGGCTGTGGTTCCTTTGATGTTTTCTACGATCCTAGCCGAATCTTAACTAGTAGTGTGGAATTCACGCTTAGAAATAAGGAGTGGGGATAAATCGCTTTCTGAATACGCTCTGATTTCGTACTTCAAGCATTAGTTTAGAGTCAAATTAGATGTGATAGGAGGAGATTAAACTCTTCACTATTTAAAAGTAAGTAGATACACACCACTAGTTTATGTGTATTTGGATGAAACAAGTTTGGGGCGGGTCGAGGGCAAAATACATCTGGGAGAGAGCACTCTGGAGAATAATAAGTAAAAAAAAATGAAACGGAGACAGGACTCAATCATTGTACTAGCTCAAGTACTGGTTAAACGTTCCTGCCTAAGCATAACGCGCGGCGACCTGAGGCCTGACAAAGAAAGCCTATCACGCTTAACCAGTCCTTGAGCTAGTAGAATAATTGAGTCCTGTCTCCGTTTATTTTTTTTACTAGATATTCTCCAGAGTGCTCTCTCCCAGATGTATTTTGCACTCGACCCGCACCAAATGTTCAACTCAAAAGAATCCATCATACTTTTCCTTTATCTCTTAGCCAGTTCCCAGTCCCAATCAACAACTGACTCACTTGTTTTCGAGGTGTCCCTGTGTCTTTGAGGTGTCCCTGCGCTAGTACCTCTGTACCTGGCTTTTAAACAAAGAAGGAGTGCACATGCAGGGCGTCATACAGTGCTCACTTACTCAATAAGCAATTTTAGGTTTGGAAACCGGATATTTTGTTCAAGACGCCAGCTCTAGGAAGGTTGTCGATCAGGACTAAGTAAGTCTCCCCCCCCCAACGGTTTGCTGCCAAGATTACGTAAGGAGTCAGCAGCACCGTTTTTATATCAGTTTTCCTTCTGAATGGATGACCTGACAAGATCTACGAGTCCATCACACCGATAAGGGTAATCCTGCGCCGTGTACTATTCATGTATTTCAGAGCCCCCGCAAGGATTTAAAAAAATTATATATATATATATATATATATATATATATATATATTAATTATTTATTCCCTACAGACATCCATGTTTCATACTTACGCAATCTTCAATGCAAGAAGCTAATTCCCGACGGTCGACGGGCGCGAACTCCGACTACAAATCGCTACTGATTCGCACGTCAGGAGAGTATTCACAGCAAGCGGCGAAGAGTGATCTAACAACAACAAATCGTGTTGGATCTCGCAATGAGGTTAGTAGTACTGTTTGTTTTTAAATTCACTCAGTGGCCAGCCTTAGTAAAGGGGGATATATATATATATATATATATATATATATATATATATATATATATATATATATATATATATATATATATATATATAAGTTTACACGTCACCTCACAGAGATCACGGAAAATCTCATAAATAAGTGAGTAAACGGAGGAAGGTGAGTATGCTTACATGAGTGGTCAAACTTTTTTCTTTGTATCTTAAGTTACCTATTCTTTTCAATTTATTTTCCATTTAACCTCATAATCAATCGAACAAGTATTTCTCCTGCCAGTAGGATGACACTACAGCACACGAAATAAAACTAAAAATAAAATGAAAATTTAGCAAATAAATACAATTACAATTGTAAACACTCTAAGCAGCTGTAAATCGCATTCCATCCGATAACTATTTGGGAGTTGCTGGGAATTGAAATGCTCGTAGGGAACCGGAAATGAGACAACGAGACATGTACTAGTACGCCTTAGCCTAGGCATGAAGTTTGAGAGCAGATATTGACTGGTCATCACAAATACCTGCTATCAAAACCCATGTCAACGTATCGTGACATGGCGCTGCAACAGCGCTCACATGTCCAATCAAATCGACTAAATCCTGGTCCGTGTAAGATGGACAATCTCAGTTATCAGTTGTAGTCTGTCTGTGCAAGGCTGCATTTTTTAGGCTACAGTGACAAGTAATGTCTTATACGACGACAACATTCTCAGGCGATCTGAGGTTACCGTAATGGATACTGGCGTAAATTTGCCGAAGATGGTAGACAAGTGCAGCATGAGGAACTCGCACAAGCTCTATCACACGGTGAAGCAAGAGAGACCAATCAGTGGGTTAGGAAGACACCCCGTTCCCAAGACTGCACAATAATCATTAATCAAACCCAGTGTCTTGAACGAGTTTCTTAATGAACCGCCTATAATGTAGTAATGGAAACTGAGCCGACCGAAGAGAAGTCTGTTGATTGCTGCGGAGGTTTTGTAATTTCTGTCGAAGGATTGTGATCGCTGTGGAGGTATAGTGATCGCTGTAGAGGTCTGGTGATCGTTTTCCCTGAATGGCACTGTTTTGGAGGATGTGGAGTTGTTCGTGTTCTTCATACCCACGGTTGTTCCGGTCGGGCAGAGTGCTGCGATAGTCGATCATCGAATGTGGGCAGCTATTTCCACATTTGTGTCCATCCAACGGTTCTTGTGGCTATATCGGGAAATTTCAATATCAACTAAGTTGTGTGGCTACCATTCTCTCTTATGGTTTCGAAACATGTCCAATAAACATAGTAGATTTGCGGAAGCTGAAAGTCTTTAACAAGAACTGCATTGTCGGCGAACTGATCATGTCCAGGCTGCTTTCCCCGCCAAAGCCTATACCTGAAGTCTCTACTCTCCGTCTGATTGTAGCGACGTCTTTTATGTATCGGCATGCAGCTCGTCCCCAGAGAGGGAATTAATCCGAACCGTAATCCTTCCTACCTCTCCACCTGAGTAACGCAAGCGTACCGGTGGACATTTGGGGATATTGGCAAAAATCACCAGGACTTTCACGTCTACAAGTGGTTAGTTTTTTAGAATGGAATCGCGATTGGATGACCATCGCGCAAGGATTGATGTGTCGTGATCGCATATGTTCGGGGCGTGGTACAAGCCAGTAAATAAGCCTGATCGACCAGACCCGAGTTAAAGCCATTGGAAGTAAAATCAGACATTAAGTTACCCAGATAACGCTATTCTAAGTAGAATAATAAGGCTTCATACAATTAAACTATTTAATGGCTTTTCCTTCTAAGTAGAATAATAAGGCTTCATACAATTAAACTATTTAATGGCTTTTCCTTCTAAGTAGAATAATAAGGCTTCATACAATTAAACTATTTAATGGCTTTTCCTTCTAAGTAGAATAATAAGGCTTCATACAATTAAACTATTTAATGGCTTTTCCTTCTGATGCAAACGTAAAATATTACAACCCGAATAAATGGTCTCGGTTTTAAAGACAAACTGATTCCTGAACGCGAAGTTGTTTGACGCCCACCACCGTGCACCGGTCCGGTTTAAAAATTATTGCATAATATAAATCAAAATGTGGTGTAGAGAAATGTTTTACAATTAAATGTTTTGTATTTCGCGAGTTTGGGGGCATTTTTCGTAAATGCTAAAGTTTGAAATAAAAATTATGCTTAAGTTACTCAACGTGTTTCTTAGAATATATTCTAACTTGTAGCGTATAATACGTGATTGGGCTAATGTATAGAACTGCGTGTCTATTAGGGTCACTTATGCATTAATAGTACCGTGGAAGGCTAGAATTCACAATTTTGCCCGCTAGCTATGGTTAAAATAGTAACTTGTGTTCACTTAATCATATCGTTTACAATCGGTGAATTGGGCTTCGGCTTTATATAACCTAACAATAGTAGACTTTCTATAAAACATATAAACTAAGCTCTCAGCCTTTTACATCTGACCTTGAGTTTAACTATGATTTGATTAGAAAATTAGTGTGTGTGTGTGTGTGTGTGTGTGTGTGTGTGTGTGTGTGTGTGTGTGTGTGTGTGTGTGTGTGTGTGCATAAGCTAAAGATATCCACATTTGCGTAGGTGTTTATCAAATATACTAAGATAAAATCAAAAAATATGCAACGGTTTTGCTCAGTTAATCGAGCGCTGGAAATAAAGTCAGCTCAATTAATTTCAGGATTGATCCGGCTCAGGATATTGCTGTTCAATTATGAAAACGCTTGATAATAATCATTGATCCTTTTCGAGCTGATCGGCACGATTGAGACAACTCACAGAATGTTCTGAGGAAAATGAGCGCGATTGCTGGGCAGTATAAGATCACCTGATCACAAAGATGAATAACGGAAGTAGTAATTTCGATCCATGCAGAGACGATTACGATCTCTGTGTCAAACTAAACTACCTTTATTAAATATCAAATTGCATATGTGTTGTAGAAATGTCATGGCTACAGTAAGGGTTCGCCTAAATATGAAAGGATTGTTGGTCATAAAACTTGATGTGTATATATGGCTAGATCTTAGTTGAATGGGGGCATTCATGGATGGCAATATTTAATACCACTAAGACAAAGCTCTTTTTCTTTAACAACTACAACAAACCATTTCAACTACCGATTACGATATTTATTTATCAAAAATGATACATGAATATAAAATTTCGATGTGGCACAAGGCAAAACGGGAAATGGGGAGAATGGGGGCGGGGGTCGTCCACTTGGTTTATGTCCTGGAAACTAGTTTCAGTCACCACAATACCACATTCACTCTATGGACTTAAGCTACTTAAAATATCCCCACGTGTTTGAAATGAATTTTTATTTACAGAAAAATGTACATGGTGAAATGCTGGGATTGGGAAAACAAAAAACTAAGCCTTAAATAATCCCCCAAAAATAAATAAAAATAAAAGTGATGATAAAAATAAAGAACAAAATAAAATGCTAATCATGGTAAGTTAGTAGGACCCCCCCCCTCATCCTATCTAAGGTATGAGCTGCTCGCTGTCTTTCAGTGAAGAAGTCGAAAGCAAGAAAGTCAGCTCCTAGGTGGGAGTGGGCGTTTCTACAGAACACAAGAAATGGTGGGATGGGTTCTTTTAGGGATGTGCGGTATCATCCAGGACGGAAGCACACTTTCTTTGCAGCAGAATTGGCAATGCCTTCTATGTATTTATTCCAATTCATGTTACCTGTGAATGTTAGGCCGAGGAATTTGAACGTTGAACTCTTCATTAACTACCGATTACGTTCAAATTCCTCGACCTAACATTCACAGGTAACATGAATTGGAATAAATACATAGAAGGCATTGCCAATTCTGTTGCAAAGAAAGTGTGCGTCCGTCTACCGTTCTAGAAAACTTCTCCACCTGTCAATATTCTATATCTATACAAAGCCGCCATCCGCAAATGCATCGAGGTATTGTTGTCACATCTGGGCTGGTGTTCTATCCACTCGTCTCTCCCTCTTAAACAGGGTAAAATAGTCGCTCATCTAATAAGTCCCTCACTATAAACCAAGTTCCAGCCCATGTCCAATCGCCGCAATGTTGCATCCCTCTGCTTTTTTACAAGTATATTAATGGAATGTGCTCCGATGAACTTGCTTGTTTGTTTGTCTTCGTGCATACTAGATGAAAACGCAAAGGTATAGCGTCACAAAGACATGACAACTAAAACTAGTGAAGGACATCGGGAAGATGTTTTATGACATCGTTTGTGATGTCATCCATAAAATATGGGGTGGAAGACATCGGGAAGAGATAAATTATGACATCATAAATGATATGAAGTGATAAAGGATGACGTCATCCGTTAAAATAGAGAACGGTTCGTCGGATTACGTTCACGCGTCGTCTATATGCTCAGTGACTTGCTACAGGCGCTGATGAAGACACATTTTGGACCAACTTCATAAAATTATAAAATATAATAAAATAAAGTATTTCCAAACTGTTTTTGAAACGATCGTACGCCATAATTGACTTGATGTTGTAATTTTTGGAACAGTACAAGTAATTCTTTGATTCATTAAATGTATATATATATATATATATATATATATATATATATATATATATATATATATATATATCGATATTTGAAAAGACTTGGCCTAAGGAAAGAATAATAAACATAATTTTATTACGGAATATACCTTGCATTGAACAATCGAAATTTGAAATAAATTTGGACATTCGTGCATGTTTATCACTCTTCGTCCATCTATCTTTATAATTGCTCTATCTTGTATATTGAGCTTTTACCATTTCACTATAGGTTCTTTCTACTAAAAGTTTACTTTTAGTTTCATATTTATTATATATATATATATATATATATATATATATATATATATATATATATATATATATATATATATATATATATATATATATATATAAGACTAACGTACATTCTTGGAAGCAAACTAATATAGTAACTGCTAAAAGTAAATTGATTTATAAAAGTGATTTTCCACCGAATGACTTTGGACTAAAATGTTTTTTTTGTTTTTTTTTCTTTATATAGTTTTAATGGTTAGGAAACTTCCGAGACTATATATATATATATATATATATATATATATATATATATATATATATATATATATATATATATATATATATATGACAGACCGCTGTTATCTTATGTTATTTGTTTCTTAATAATAATCTTTCGGAAGTGAGAGTGTTGCAAAAGGAAGAAAGAAAAGAGATAAAGAAGAGAGATTGTAAACGATAGGCGAGGAAAAGATAAGAAGAGGGCGGAGAGGAGACGGATATTTAATAATATATATAAAATACTGACCCAACAGACCTGGGTTGCCTAGTCTAAAATAATAGTTTATTTTCTTCTAGTTGAGTCGACATGAAGAAAAGGACAAGTAGATAAATATTTTAGCTCTTAAAGATATATTTAGATAATTGAGAAACATGAAGTATAATGTGATTTTTCATTCCATGGATATTTTTTTTATATTTTTATTTCATTAACGATTGAATGATGCTATGGACGAAAAATCTTACAATAACACATGATTGAAAGTATCACTACATGCAATCAAATGTGTCTAAAAAATTTCATTGCTATTTATTTGTTGTATAAAAATATTGCTGTATAGTGATGTGCTTCGTATCGAGTCGAACCCTCATACTTTGATTTACCTCGTCTAATGGTTATTGGAGCGGCCACACCGTTATAGAAGCTGAAATTAAAGCTATTTGAAGCAATTTATTTTTTAGCTGACTACAACAAGCGTATGTCTCAATGAATTAAATCAAATCCAATAATATTCGTCGATTTTATTTGGGGTCTCACATACAGTAACATCGAAGGAGAGAGAGAACGAGAAAATCTTAAGTCAAATCTTCCGTTTCAATCTGATCGCAGCTCTACTCATTTACACAAATCCGTTCTTCTCATCTGGTGACGTAATTCTTCACCTGGTTACAGTTGCATATAATTTCAAATTCCCACATTAATCAGTTTTGAACTCTGGCCATGTCAAACATTGGGCTCTTGACAATTCACAAAGTACAGCGGAACTAAAAAATACCCATCATTCAAACTATCTAACTTACCTGCCTCGATATATTATGTTTGTTTGTTCGCTAGCTACTTTTAGGTTATAAAACATTAAGAAGTTGAAATGTTGTCGAGATGATCACTTACTCATGCCAATTATTGCAAGTGTAAACTCATATTCATCTTTTGTTTCTCATAAAAGCTCTCACGTATCATGAGAATTTACATATAGAAATGTGCTTCATGCCTGATTTTAATGGTATTCAAAGCCATAGTTACATTACACACAATGGTGTTGTTTTTTTTTTCAAAATTGAAACAGTTCAACCCCTTTAAGACCCCCTTCTAATGAGAGTATTTAACTCCAGAAACTACAACTATTGTTCTAAACAACATAATTCCAATCAGATTAGCTTATTTTTAAATAATATTTAAAATAACAGTATGTTTTTCATTCATTTGAAGTTGTTTATTGATTTGAAATATTTCAGAACCAAATTGCTTCAAATCAAGGGGGAACCCTTTTCGAACAATAGTAACGCCAGCAGCAGCAGCACTCCCTTAAAGACCAACCGTTCCTCATCATAGCAGGAGTGCTGGCAACGTGGTAGTGTCAGAGCTACTTAGTGAAAATCTAGTGAAAATCCAGAAAGAGTCACTATCGGAATCCATCTTTCTCTGGCCGTCTCTGCTTTTTGTCTCTACCTCTCGTCTCTACCTTTCGTCTCTGCCTCTCGTCTCTACCTTTCGTCTCTGTCTCTCGTCTCTGCCTTTCGTCTATGCCTCTCGTCTCTGCCTCTCGTCTCTGCCTCTCGTCTCTACCTTTCGTCTATGCCTCTCGTCTCTACCTTTCGTCTATGCCTCTCGTCTCTGCCTCTCGTCTCTACCTTTCGTCTCTGCCTCTCGTCTCTACCTTTCGTCTCTGTCTCTCGTCTCTGCCTTTCGTCTATGCCTCTCGTCTCTGCCTCTCGTCTCTGCCTCTCGTCTCTACCTTTCGTCTATGCCTCTCGTCTCTACCTTTCGTTTATGCCTCTCATCTCTACCCTTCGTCTCTACCTTTCGTCTATGCCTCTCGTCTCTGCCACTCGTCTCTACCTTTCGTCTCTGCCTCTCGTCTCTACCTTTCGTCTATGCCTCTCGTCTCTACCTTTCGTCTATGCCTCTCATCTCTACCCTTCGTCTCTACCTTTCGTCTATGCCTCTCGTCTCTGCCACTCGTCTCTACCTTTCGTCTCTGCCTCTCGTCTCTACCTTTCGTCTATGCCTCTCGTCTCTACCTCTGCATGTGACAAGCAAAAACGTGTCAGGAGGACCGCAAATTAATGGAATTAATGTTGCACCGTTACTTCTGCGCTATTCATGTGTGTATTCTGAGCCAAACCTTCCCTGACTTCGCATGTAATCATTTGGTCTTCCATTGGAGGTAAACACCTGCAATCCTGCAAGTGAACAAATAGCTGCGACCAACGTGGGGGACATTATGTAGACCAGACAACCCTGCAGCACGATCTTCGACTTACCTATTAAACAAAGAAAGCAGCACAACAATTTTCAGCAATACTTAATTCTGATTGGTTAATTTTTACTAAATACTCCATTTGGATTTGTTACCGAAATCGAACTTCAACCAGAACTGGAAGCCCAGCACATGTTCTGTACCGGCTACTCGGCAACGCTAAGGCAGTCAGTCTACAGCCTCTACGTAAATTCTTGTCAGATATTTTCATGGTGGACTAAAACAAACTACTCCTGCCGATGCGAACTTCACATTATTCATTTCCATCTTAATAGTCAAATATGGACTCCCTTTTTTACAGAGATTCCGCGCAGTTATTAGGTTGTTAAACCAAGATCCTAAATTCCAATTGATATTCATTCATTGATGTTTAGTTTTCTCTATATAACCGATACCCTCACTGAACATTGCTAACATTGGAAAGTATTCTAAGCGTATGTCTTTCAATTATGCTATATAATTAGATTCAAACCATTTTAAAGACAAACATATGCTGATTATAAGCATTTCAGCAAATTAGTATAATCTAAGATACCTTAACAAAATGATCCTTTTCATCCCAAACATTCAGTTACGTAAGTTCTATCTTCACCTATTTTTTTATTGCATTGAGTTATTTTAGGATGAAATCATCTAGAACTTATTAAAACTTACCAGCTTTTTAGTGGACGGGATGGTTCGCGTGTCGTGCCCTTGTTTTCCAGTGAGAACAAAACTTGAGTTCATATTTTCAAATTTGTATAAGTGAAACTAATTTTCATGAGTGAACAATTAATCTGTATGTTTAGCGACGAATAGCTCCTAAAAGGAAATATTAAAGACAGGCTGTGAGTTGAATTTTGGACAGCTGGGAGAAAGCTTTTCTGTTGGAAATTTGTTAGTGTTTATTACGATGTTGTTGAAGAGAAGTTGCTTCTGAAGTTTGAACCGCCATTGTACCCTCATAACGGCTACATCAGGTTTGCATACATCTTTTTTCCTATAGTCGTTATGCCGAGTAAAATAAAACTTAATTCAACATGTTTATTTGACTAATGAGCTTAGTAATGATTCCAATTTGCCAACAATTTATTGACTAACTTCTTTTCATGTAGCGTGAAATAATCACTCGAACTCAGTACTATGAAAATAAACTGATTTCTTACAACTTTAATATCTATCTTAGATAGTTTTTAATGATGCCAAAGAAAATATCATGGCGAGAGAAAAGATATCGGTACTTATTTGTTATTACTTCTTGTTTATTTCCCTCTACGAATGCGCTCTGCTGCAGTCTCTTGTTCTTTATTTAGATTTGTTTTGCTGGTACATTCATTGACTTCTATTTCGCACCCTGTCTAAAGGTCAATCACACAAACACATAATTTTCATGTCTGAGTCGCCACTGTAAAATTAAAATCTTTGTTATTCTATTTTATCCAGATGAGTATTGATTTACTCCTCTCCGGGAGTTAGGCACAAGGCCAGTTTTTATCTTACTCCCACAAGTAAGATGTGACCCACGGTCGGGTCGGGAAAGTGGGGTTTAAAAATTGCCTGGGCAGCCCCGTCAGCATTTCCCGGTAGGAGCGCCTCAGACAGTAAGCAATAAACTTACTCCTCCCTAAAGAGGGGAGGCGAAGCCTGGGATGGTGAACCTACTAGAACTGCACAGGACAGACCCATAGACCGGCGTAAATCAAGCCCGGAAGGCCAAGACAATACCAGTCTATGGGGTGCAGTATCCATCGGAACAGATACTACACTTTGATCTTAGCCAAAAGGCTAAGAAGTGAGTAAAGCATATTAATTTTATGATCACGTAGGGTTTTGCTAAATTTTACAGTGTATTATGTTAGCTACGTACAGGTATGAACATTAAAAGACGGTTTAAAAACCTGTGGTTGGCAAATAAATTTCAATTTATTAATAGTTTACCTACAACAAACTATAAAAACGGTAAAGTTAGACAATTAAGGCATAAGATTACATACATAAATACATTATTCTCATACAAGTGCACATTATTCATGTAAACAATAACGTGAAGACATTTTGTCTTTTGGGAGAAGCGCCCCGAAGCTAATGTAGCAGGTAGCACGTCTGACCAGCAAATGAGGAAGACATTTAGTCTTAATTATCAACAACGTTTTAGTACAATAGTTTCCACAAGATCTCGTGTTCAACACCTTTTTTACCCAGGCGCATAACGATGGCCAAGAAAACAATTTCCCCTAAAGGGAGATAACTCTGGCCTCGTCATTAATATCAATGACCATATCATTCTCTTTATTTTCAGTTGTGTTCAAGAATCTCTATAAGAGGCTACGTCCGTCGATTGGTCGATCGCTCTGTCACGCTTCAGTTTGAAATACCTTGTATAACTATATTCATATACCTATAGAAGAGGCTGTATCTATCGTACAGTTGGTCCATCAGTTTCTCTCGCTGAAGTATCAAATAGAATTTACATCGATTAACGAGTATATTAAATGAACGCATCTTAAAGAATATTTGTGCTCGTTTTTAGCATTTGGATTTTTCTTTTCAATGAAAAATAGCGTTAAAATATTTCAGGATATTTATGATTTTTATAATGAAAAGTTAGATTGATAGGAATCGAATCACAAAAAGTTAAGCTGTCAGAACGGTTTCGATTCTTTAAGGTGATTCCGCTTGATTAATCCATGAAAATATATTTACTGAAACTGTGCTAAAACTTCATTAATTGCAGTCAAGATAAATAACGTCTTTAAGCAGTGAGCTTCTTTATTTCGGTCTCCATTGTATTTTATATTAGCTCTTTTCCTTCACCAAAAACTATAAAAATTAAGTAAAAGTAAAAGAAAATTTTGCTAGTCCACTTATAATATAATGAACACTTTCTCCGTCAGTCTATCCGTCCTGGAGAATTTTTGTAAACGTAATTTCAAAGTCAAAAATAAACAATAAATAACCTTTACGCTAACCGCCCGACGCTCTACCGTATGAGCTATAGGGCAAGTGATCAAATCTTATCAAATTTTAAATAGATAAAGAATCTTTTTTTTTTTTTACTTCTTCCAGTTACAAATGAATGATCGTTCTTCGAAAATACATTTGGGTCTGCGTTCGCTCTCGATTTTTTAAGGGGGGGTCAGAGGGGGGGGTTAACTATTTGGGGGGGGGGGCGCGAAAAAACATTTTTGGCGGAAAAAAAATGTTTCCCTTTTTAAACAAAATGGTATTCGGAGACAATTTTTTTTTTGTCTCAGCACCCAAGAACGCGGCAGCCTAGCAAAAATAGACTACCGTTAGGGAGTCTATTTTCGCTAGTCCACTTATAATATAACGAGCACTTTCTCTGTCTGGAGAACTTTTGTAAACGGGAGAGAAGGGCGGGGAGGTAATTACTATTTAATTAATTTCAAAGTCAGAAACATAAAAAATACATTAGGGCACTAAATAAACAATAAATAATTTCGGCGCCGAGGCAGTGATTTGAACACGCAACCTTAACAGCAAACAGTAATTAGGACGAATTTTTCCGAAACTGTACCATTGAGCTACCGTCCCAAATTTAAAAAAAAACATTTTGATTTAACTACTTACCGTAGAAATATGATTTTTCATTTTTTCTAAGCATCTTAAAACGGTTCTTCTTTAAGAGGATTCCCCTTAATTAATCCATGAAAATATATTTATTGAAACTATGCTAAAACTTCATTAATTTCAGTCAAGATAAATAACGTCTATAAGCAGTGAGCTTCTTTATTTAGGTCTCCATTGCATTTTATATTAGCTCTTTTCCTTCACCAAAAACTATAAATACAAATTAAGTAAAAGTAAAAGAAAATTACACGATTAATCTATATATAGAATACGGAAACTGTAGTCTGTCTATCCGCTGTTAATGTTTTCTCCATTCAAATGCAGATCAATTATAAATCACCGTACTCCGAGGTTCGTTTATAGTAAGAAAAAATTAAAACGAATAAATAATTGCGTCTAACATCATTTCCGTCGTAGCATTAATCGGTTCTCAATTTAAACACTGACTTTAGGATCAATCCTAGGCCTAACTTTCACAGATAGCATGAATTGGAACAAATACATCGAAAACATTGCCAAGGCTGCTTCAAAGAAGGTGGGCTCTCTATACCGTGCCAGTAAACTTCTCACACCTGACATTATCCTATATCTCTACAAAGCCACCATCCGCCCATGCATGGAGTATTGTGGCCACATCTGGGCTGGTGCATCATCCGCTAGTCTCTCCCTTTTAGACAAGGTCCAAAAAAGAGTTGCTAACTTGATAGGTCCTTCACTATCCACCAAGCTCCAGCCTCTGTCCCATCGCCGCAATGTTGCTTCCTTGTGCCTGTTTTACAAGTACTTCAATGGATTGTACTCTGATGAGCTTGCTGCTCTGGGGGGCCAACGACGTAAATTCACTAGACCAACCCGAAAATCTGCCAAATCCCATTCATACACTGTGGAGGTCCCCAGATGACGTAGAGCTTTCTACTCCAAAAGCTTCTTTCCTCGTGCTGCTGGACTCTGGAACTCCCTCTCTGCTTCCTGCTTTACGGTTCAATTTGCAAACCCACCTCGTCATCTCTGTTACTGATATACGTCTTAGTCTATCGAATAAGTACATGAAACCTTCGGTTTGGAGCATCATAGCACTACGGGTGCAGATTAAAGGAACACCTCTTAAAATGTTTAATTCAATAACAACTTTAATTATCGATGAATCTTAGTCATTTACTGATAAAAAGTTATTTATAATTGTTTTCATTCTAAGAAAATTTACATTAATCAAATAGGAGCATTGTTAAATTATTTTTTATAGTCTAAAATAACAACAGATTTTATTGAGTTGACGCACAGAAAAGGAAAATTCGAAAGACACAACAGAGACAACTACTTCAGCTAGTAAAAAGTGTTTGGTACTTTTTTGTTTGTTTAGGTTTCTTTATTTAATTTTTTTCTTTTGACGTTTTATTGTGTTCGCCTCATATAATTAATGCTCAATTGCTTCCCTTAACTAAATATCGGACTACAGTTTAATAATAAGCGCCACTTCCGGTTGTCACAGTGACGTAATTCCGTGTCTTCTAACTGTCTCGCGTTCTGTTCTCGTTGGCATGGAGTTTTAGTACGACATCTCCACGCGCGGGGGAAAAACAAGCAGAATAAAGTAATAAAATTAAAACAACAATTGCGAAAAAAATCAACTTCCGTTAATTCCATCATTAATTTCTACATGACAAGTGTCAGTTGACGAACAGTCGTTGTTTTACGACAGGATATTATACGGCAGTTGCCGTTTAAAAGCAACATTTTATGGTTGTAGAAGCCAATATGACAGAATATATGAATGATAAAAACGAGAAGCCAATTCCACTTCTTTCGCACTCCTATTTCTTATGACTTTTTCTCTCTCGATTTTATGAGATCGTAACGACTTACTGTGAGAGGTCAACTGTGTGGGTGTTGTTTTATGGTTGCCGGCGAAAACAACGCTGATTAAGTGTCGTATTGGATTTGGTTGTTAGGGTTGGACGCTGACTGATAAGTAGGTTGAGAGATAACGTATTTGTGGTGACCACTTAATGAGGCGGCTAGATTTGAACCGGGCTCAACGTTCATTAATTGAGGAGAGCGTGAATACTGCGCAATGTCTACAGTTGACAATATGCACGTTGTCGTAAAAATAATGAAATATTGAATTAATGAACATTGACAGTGCTGCTGTCAATATTACTCCGATTCGGTGACTGGATTCAAATTATTATCGCGAACTATTTATAAGAATAAAAATGTTCGGAGAACGAACTTCTAAAGGTATATATCGACTAGCAGATATATCTATCTACGCTGGGCAATATATATAAAAATAAAGGGCATTCACCTGTTTAGCATAGTGATAGTGAAATGAGTTTTTCAGTTTTTTCTTTTATTATTAATATATTTTTTTTATATGTATAATTACTATCTTACTTGCTATCAATGCGGTTTGATGTAGGGTCCGTATGACCGAATATTTCGGTAAAAAAATACTCTTTTCAGAGATTGGTTTTAATTCAGTTTCAAACGTGTGTGTATATATGTATATTTTATGTATGTCAGTCCTAACAGTGTCAATCAAAACTAATAGAAAAATGATTTTTTTTAATGTTAATGTTGGAAGGAACAGCGGCAGTGAATGTGGTTATTACGTATCGACTCTGATTGGACAAGAGCTCAAAACAGTAGTTTCTTTTAGCCAATCAGTCACAGTGCAACAATCTTGCGTGCAATATAAAAACACACATCTGTATTTCCATTTTTTTAGTATTTTACATCTCTTATCGATGCACATGAGCAGGCTGTTAAAGAGTTAGGGTTAGAGTTAGGGTTAGGGTTAGAGTTAGGGTTAGGGTTAGGGTTAGGGTTAGGGTTAGAGTTAGGGTTAGGGTTAGGGTTAGGGTTGGCTGAAGGGCCTTGACAGACGAACGATAGATTTTCACAACCTAAAATGTAGCGCCATACATACATGTTGTTACACAAAGCCATGTACACAGTTCATACACATACGAAATTGACACACACAAACTCTCTCACTAACAAAACAAAAGCACACTATTACACACATCTACACACACGTAAACGCACACGGTGTCAACCGAAACAAACATGTGTACCCAATGTCTCCTTACAGACAAGACTGTTATCTTTCACCAGAACGTTTTCGGACTCTTTGACTTCTAAATCTTGATGAAAACTTTGTTTTGCATTGTCTTGAGTTGTCAATAAAATTATTTTCATGGACATACTTTGTCATTCTTTTATATATATATATATATATATATATATATATATATATATATATATATATATATATATATATATATATATATATTCCTCAACATAATAAACATTAAAAAAGTATTTCTCAGTAATAAAGAAGCCAACGAACCTCTTAACATCACGTGATCTGGAATAAAACATGAGAATCGCAAACACCCAAATTAGAATATATACACAAAAGTATATATATATATATATATATATATATATATATATATATATATATATATATATATATGTCCATTAAGCTACACTGGGACTCCCGCGTTTCATCCCGGGGGGATCTTCAGGCTAAAATGCATGAAGTTATTTTTACCGGGTGTTTTTATATACACGGCTAGCCAGTTAACCAATCAGATTCATTGTTGTTCTCTCAGCCAATCGTATGGCTTCCCGCGAACAAAGGAAGCCTCTGTGTAGCTTAATTGCCATAAATATATTTTCATAGCTTACTACCTAGCTCTACCTACGTATCGAGCACTGTTGAAGTAAATACTGAAAATTGATACATAAAAAATTATATCTCCTTATAAAATTTTATGTGGATACATGAAATACTAATATATATATAAATATATATATATATATATATATATATATATATATTAGTATGTGTGTATGTGTGTATATACACATAGTCATCCACAAGCAGCTTTTTTCGTCATCTACAAATCATCAGTGTGATTTGACGTAGAAATTAGAGATTCGAAACCCGAACGGCTAGTCACAGCCAAATGAGATCAGCAACCAAGCACTATATACGTTGCACTAACTAACCCACCACTAACCGTAGAAAAATTATAGTTCGAAAAAATGTACTTTTTTGTTTACATATATCAGCAACCGAGAGTAAACCATTCCTAGCAGAAGATTGCATCTATGAAAACGTAAGCAAAATGCAGTATAGAAATTTGTTATTTTAAATAGTGAAATGTACAGAATGAAAAACATATTTGATTCCATTATACGGATGCGCAAGCATCATCGTGTGTCTGGTCTAGCATCTCACAATCCTCGTAATCATTAAATTTCAACATACCCTATAAAACAAGCATTGAATTTATATTTTCCTTAACTTTGTTCGAAATTCCAAACTTTTCTCTATTTTTTGTATCCGTATGAAATAAAAGAAATGTAAGTAGTCGTTAGCCATCCATCACTCCAATAGTATTAAGCAAGTTAAGGATTAACGAGCCATTTACTAATCGAGATGGCTATGTTGTATGTTTAAGTGAAAATCAACATTTAGTAACAAAATCTTTGTAAAAATCATCCTTATAACTCAAATGTATGATGAGTTATACTTAATTGAATGCGCACGATAGAAATAACCTGGCTGCCACCTTCATGACGCCATTGTTTATTAAAAATGCATTCTATTTCTTTTGATAAAATACAATTATGTGGAATAAAGTGAGTCATAGTGTTTGCCTGAAACAGACGATGAAAAGGAGATATAATCTTTTAAAAAATTGACTGCATTAAAATATACCCATTACTATGAACGATGACTATGATTAACTACGAACTACGTCATTATGACGTCAATGGCTAATTACCGAAGCATATTTGTGAGGGTCGGTGATTTTTTAATCTATTTACCATCAAGATAAGAAATTTGTAAAAATCAGTATAATACAAGAAATGCAGTTAATAATACCCAGCAGTTCTATTATTAGATGTGACAACTATTAAGACAGGCAAGATCAGAGTTAGGCTTTGAACTTGCCCAAAGAAAGTCCGCTTCAGATCGTTCACTTTCTTTACTTTTGGAGTCACCACTTATTAAGGCCAAGATCTAGTCGAGGATAAGTGTTAATGAGACGAGATGATTGCCAGCCGAAACATTAGGAACACTACGGGAGTACTAACATTGATCAATGGTATTAACTGAATTTGATTATTTTGGGGTGGGGTGCATGACTATAATATGTTGACATTAAATTTGAAGATTTGGAGATTCTAATCAGCAGAGAAGCAGTCTCCATAGGTGGGACGCCCTTGAAAAGAAGTTGTTTGTATGAAACTTCCGCCTAACGCTAAGCATATGAAGAGTGAAATGATCTTTTCCCGTTGAGGTAGAAGATAAGTTCTTGCTTTGAATGTCTTAGGAACCAAAGATTGGATCTCAGTCGAACACATTCCACGGAAATAACGATAGAGTAGAGAGAAAAATTAGCAACATCTTTTCTGTGAGAAAGGGGTTGTAGGGAAGAGAACCCTCTACTAGATTTATTTTACGAAAAAGAAAACAAATGCGATTTTTGCTACATCGGTACTTTGAGTCACCGAGCAAAGACTGATCGACGAACTGGTCAGTTCACCCTCACAATCAGCTAATGTTATATTTGAACGTAATTACATGTATAATGGGATAATGACTCTGGACTTGTACTACCCGAACTGACTATTTGTTAATAAACAATCTGATCAAAAAAGCCAATTAATTGATTACATGTGCATCATTCATAATTATTATAACTGTGTATCATTCATAATTATTTAAGCTTTTAATCAGTGATAAGATAACCGCTAAAACAAGTGATATTGCCTCGTTTTCGCTAATGAGCTAAATTTTCAACTTGTTTTCTACTGATTAACCGAATTAGTAAAACGTAATGAAAGCAATAACGTCGTTGCTTTTGACGCCCTGCATTGTTATTTGATATTTTTTTCATTTTCACTTTTCGTGATTTTTTCTATAATTATGTTCCAGTCAAATCAGTCAAAATATTGCAACACAAGTTCTTTTTGTACCATGTATTTCTACCGATACGAAATATGAAAAATTTCACAATTATCGATCTGCGAAAACAGCATTTGTTTATGCCGAAGAAATTTAAACCACCTCGTTTTCATTTTTCCTATGTTGTCAACATTTTGAAAAAAGTTCAATGTTGGTTTTAATTGTATTTCTTGTCCTTAAATCAAATTCTAAATGCATATTCAAAATCTTTAGAATCGAACTTCAATTCAATGTTTTAATCTCTAACGACTGTATTGTTTTTTATGCACCAAAATATGTTTATGACCTAAAAATGTTATTACCCACAAAACAACCTTTTACTACAAATAAACTTTGAACTTGTTTAAAACAAAATGAAATTGTTAAAACTATAACATATTGTTCTATAGTTAAAGAATTCCTAGAATATATATCATAGGTTGAAAGTTAATAATAAATTACTCAAATAGCCGGTTTTCACTGACAATTTTTTTTACAAATTGAATTTTGTCTAATGTAAGTACAGAAGACATATGCATGATTTGTAACGAAGATACCATTGGGGACAATGTTGAGGATACAGTGAGAATTACTAGAAAAAGAAAGTGATAGCATCAACAAACCATGTAAGACACGTGAAATAGTCTTCGTACAAGCACCTATAAGATCAGTAGAAAATGCTGGTTTAACTCAAGCAGCATAAAAGCAGACAAAAACATGGAATCGGTCGACATATAAACATTTAATTGTAGGTTGCGATCTGAACATCAAATTTCTAGTTCTAAAATGACTGCTTTTTTGTGGTATATCACAAAGAAAGAACGGCGAATAAATCAGGGTAATCGTCTTGTGAATACATTAAAATTTGATAACAAATTATATCATTCCCGGAATGGTGAGTGGGAGGATACATTGTTAGGAAGATTATATCTGAAACTAATTTACATGATAAAGATGCAATCTAATACCAAAAGTGTAGTACTAATTTAGGATAGGCAAACATCCTCAACAGATTTCAGATAAAAGATGAGCCACTAGAAAAGCCAAGAAAATAAGTCACGGTCGTCCTCTTAAACAAAGAAAGATATATCTTTCAACTCACATTAGGATATTTTGAAGATAAGGATGAGAAGCCATTGACATCATTAAAAATAAGTGAATTGCGTAAAAAGGCAAATTCAAACAAAGAACCATATGATTATTGCTGTGACCCTGTAAAAGGTCCGAAAGAAAAACAGGAACTCAGAGTTACATAAAAACAAGTATATTGAAAAAGGCATCATACAACAGAGAGTCTTGCCTGCCAATATAGACTGGTGTTCTTCCAAGGATTGACTTCGTTCACACCGCAGATAGATGTGGTACAAGGCCGGAAGGTGGGAAATGTCAAACCAGCACCCCTAAAGAAAAAAGCACTCTGACCTCTAAAAAATTGCCTGGGCAGCCCCGTCGGCATTCTCCACTCGGGGCGCCTAAGGAGGGGAGGCAAGGGCTGGGAGGGTGGACCGCCTAAGACTACCCAGGATTAATGCGTCAGCCCGACAGATAAAAGGCCACCGAAATGGCCAAGTTGCTATCGGACTGAAGTAGATCCAGGTATTTAATTCTTTCCCACCGCAGGAATATGTGGCACAAGGCCGTAAGGTGGGGGAAGAGTCAAGCCAGCACCCCTAAAGAAGGAGCACTCTGGCCTAGCAAAAATTACCTAGGCAGCCCCGTCGACATTCCCCAGTAAGGGCGCCTCAGGCAGTAAGCAATAAACTTACTCCACCCCAAAGAGGGGAGGCAAGGACTGGGAGGGTGCATCTCCTAGGACTACGCAGGACCTATGTCTCAGCGCGACAGATAAAAAGCCACCAAAATGGACTATTTTCTGCCGGACTGATTGTCAAGAACGAATCCTCGACTGGTATTGGCCAGTCCGAAGTATCTCAGCAACTGACGTTACAGAGAGACAGACGGGCTGGTGTCGGTCCAACACTGAAAAGCAGGTACTCGCACTATTTATGGTTAGTGGAAGAGTTCAAGTAGTTCGATATGGGTAATGTACCATAACACTCCCTCCCAAGCCTTACTTCCTGTTGAGTCACAGTATTGTTTTCTGAGTCTGCTTTAGGTAGTTGTATCTCTAAAGTTCTTCTTGGGGAGTGCTGTCGGTGTCTTCCGGTAGTCGTCATCTAATTTGATGTTGGTGTATTTTACGAGAGAACTGCATATCTGTATACAAATAAGAGTTGATATCTTGTAGCTTTTTAATACTAGACTTCTGATTTTAGAGCACATCTTTAAACTTTGAAAAAATGTCTTCTTTGCGTCGTCATTCAACTTCAAGACAAGTCATTTAATCTTTAGCTCTTCTAAGACACCTTTGAGTTGTAACTTTAGTGATTCCAGCTCTGGAACCATGAGTTCACTCTCTTTAACCTTCAACTGGTTATCCAAAGAATATCACTTAATTTCTTTCAGTTTACTGTTAGCTATTTGTATCGTATATTTTGTGTCCTAATGTGCTTTAATTTCTTCCGACAATTTATTTGAATCTATTTCATAAGATTTTTAATAGTTGAAACACATTCCTTCTTACGGTTTTCTTACTCGATCGTCACATTTTTTATTTTTGGGCCAAAACATTTGGTTGGTAACCTCCAGAGTTTGAACCACTGCAATAAGTCTGAGCCAAATAAATTGTTAGTATTGTTTAATATGAACATTTTTACTTTTTTGCTAGTTCTGTTTAAAGTAATGTCAGTAATAATTTCAGTCTTGGATTCACCGTTCTGTCTATTTTGTTGGTTCTTAGCATGGTCGGTTTATCCAACCTTCTCCATGTATGCATGTTGATAATCGACACGTCTGAACCAGAATCTAATTGTAATTTTACATTTTCATTCAGGATTTTTACCTGTACATATTTTCCTATAATTCTGCCGTCCTGTTCGTTCGTTTTTGTGGATTTAACCCAAGTTTTATTTCCTCTATTCGTTCTGCAATGTGATCTCTTGTGTCCGACTTTAGTACAAGTTAGACAGGTTTTAAAACTTTAGTACTAGTTTTAAAACAGTATAGGCAATCTGTTACTCAATGAAGTTATCCACAGCGGAAACAAGAGGCTTGGTGGCAATCAAATCTGATTTTATTGGACTTGCTTGTGTTTGTGTGAGCGTGAAAATGATCCCTCTTTTTGTTTGGAATTGTTTCTGAAAGAGAGTTGCGTACCTTTCTTATGTGCGCAATGCCCGACTCTTCAATGTCTTTCGAATATTGTTTAACACTCATAAATCTCTGGCAGTCTTCGACTAATTTCTGTAATGTTAAATGTCTTTCACTTTCTAACTTACACGTATTCAAAACCCCACGTTTGATTTCTGCGTCTTTTCCTGATACGAATCCTTGCACGAAAATTAAACATTTCATATTATCCGCGTAAATTTCAGCTAATTTGAAATAATCACAGTGTTTAAGAACGATTGACGTGAACGTTGCGTAATCTTCGCCATCTTTTTGACTAAATTCAAACACTTCAACCGTTTGTCGAACAGAGAGGTCTTAGGGTTAAATAATTCTTTTAAAAGATAACAACTTCAGAAAAAGTCAAGTCGCTCGTTTTTTTCGGGGTAAAATAAAGTCCGCGAATTTAGTATTTTCGGTGGTCATTTATTTTCGGAGCAGTAAGCGAACTTCTTTAGAGTCTGCCCAATTTTCACGATCTATTCCTTATACATTCTAAGATATGAAGCCGAGGGGTTAGCCCCGTCTGGTTAATACGCTGTATTGTCAGTTGAACTCCAAACAACATTCGGCGAAAAAGCATTATCGTTTGCATTACTTTGACCCCTGTTCAACATTGTAGTAATCCTTCGATTTTATTATTTCGTTCCAAAAGTCTTTCTTCAGGTTTTTTTGTTCCAGAAGTCTTTTGTCGGCTTCTTTTTTGTTCCAGTAGTTTTTGATTTTGTTATAGACGTTTTTCACCGAATCTTTGTTGTTGTCCTAATATAAGATTTTTAAATCTTATTTCAGTTTATTTTGCTGTTCTCGCTGTCTTTCTTCAGACTTTTGTAGCCTTTCGTCATCTTTTTTGTTTTAGTTGTTGCATTTGATATTTTACGAGTTTTCAAAAATCTTTCATGTTCAAAATATATCTTTATAGAGTACAGCTTTTTAGAAGTACTTTCTCTTATATTACGCTGCTAAACGTAATCTTAGTTGTAAAAAGGGAAAGAGAGAATAAACCCTTTTTCTTTGACCAAAATTAAATCACTTTTTAGTACGGTTTCATCGTCATCGTAGAATGTGCGGCACTTTAGTCAGCAGAAAAAAATAAGGTTTTCATTGTTTTCTTTTGTCGGCAGAATAAAATATTATGTATTCCCGTCTTTTTTAAATTTAACACACTACTAGAATAGCAATAAAAAATCACTGACCTTTCTTCAATGAAGGAAAATAAATTCGTCTGTTTTTTTTTCTTTTTTGACCGCCGATGAAGCCAGTTTGGAGAACTGGGATTTTGTCGCATAAATTTGCCGTGGATTTCTCCACGTTTGTCTTTTTTTAAAGTTCTAAAACAACTTAATATATTTCGTCGCCAGTTGTGGCGTTCATTTTAAGGTTAAAAAAATCCCCTACTGTACGTTGTTGCCAGTTGTTGTGACCTTGTAAAATGGTCGAAAAAACATGAACTCGGAGTTTAAAGAAAATAAGTATATTGAAACAAGTATAATACAACAGAGAACAAGAGTGGTTGTACGTCAATGTTGACTGCGAGTATAGATTAGTTTAGTTCCAGGTATTTAGTTCATTTCTACCGCAGGAAGATATGGCACAAAGCCGGAATGGTGGGGAAATTCAAGCTAGCGCAACTAAAAGTGGAGCACTCTGGCCTCTAAAAATAACCTTGGCATCCCTGTAGGTATTCTTCAGTCGGGGCTCCTGAGGCAGTAAGCAATAAACTTACCCCACCCCAAAGAGGAGAGGCAACAGATGAGAGGGTAAGACTACACAGAACATATACTTCAGCACGACAGATAAAAGGCTAACGAAATTACCCAGTTCCTGTCGGGCTGAAGTGGATCCAGGTATTTAAATCCTTCCCACCGCAGGAATATGTGGCACAAATTCGGAAAGTGGGGGGAGATTCAAGCCAGCACCCCTAAAGAAGGAGCACTCTGGTCTAGCAAAAATAGCCTAGGCAGCCCGTCGGCATGCATGGTTAGGGCGCCTCAGACAGTAAGCGATAAACTTACTACACCCCAACAAGGGGAGGCAATGCCTGAGAGGATGCACCTACTAGGACAACCCAGGGCAGTATAAAAGCCCACCGAAATGGCCCAGTTCCTGCCAGATTGATTGTCGACAACAAATCCTCGACTGGTATTACCCCATCTTGACGTCCTCAATCAACCGAAGTTAATGCGAGACGTTACAGGATGGGGCGGATCCAGGTATTTGATTCCTTCCACCTGCAGGAATATGTGACACAAATTTGTCGATCCACCTCTCAACTTCCTTCTCAAACTGCGGTTTGATCTCTCCTATCAGCGTGCTTTCGTTGCAGCTAACCCGATTTGTCAGCACAGGCAGCTCCGCGGTCCATTGCCACTCTACTGCCCACTTGTCACCATCAGAATGGGCTCGGAAATCCTCATCTTCAATTTTATATGGATTGGGTTTTGTCGGCTGGATAGCATTACTACTGTTCGCGCTTCTTGATATTCTAGTTTCATACTGCTTGCCGAACTTCACTTCGCTCATAGCAATTGTAACTCCTCCCAGTCGGTCAATAACATCCAGGCCCAGGTTACTCTTCTGAAGTTGTTATAAGCTTCAAAAGCACTCTCCGAAAATGCTGTCTTCAATCTTGTTTCAATCCAATCGGCATCTGCCTGGTTCGCCTCTCCCATTTCCAAATAGACTGCTAGCGCATTCCCCTCCAAATACATTGGGATCAATGTCGCTATGTCATCAATCTTTTGCAGCTTTGTAACCAGCTTCAGCTTATTAAGCCACGTGACCACATCCCCTTCTCCTTTAGCGGCCTTAAAATATCACTGCTTAATTTCACTCGTTCGCCAATTTTCGCCGAAATAGTTTCTGGTCTATCTGTAAAAGAAAGCTTCTTGAAAAATAAAAGTCTCATGCTCCGCCAACTGCCAACTTCACCTCTTTCTCTCTGTACTTCCCTCTGCTCACTGACCAACACGGCTCTTCAATCCAAAGAGTACAGTTCTTATACTGCTCAATGCACCACCTATGCAAATTGACTCCCAACCAGAGTCATCTAGCGGTTAGAGACACCAAACAGCCAATTAGAAAAGGGTGGATAACTCAATTGGCAACTAAACTACAAGTAGCTACAAGGATTTCGGGATCTGGATTATAGTGCGTCAGGAATACTTCTGATGTAAGAATATTTTTTTTTTTTTTTTTCAAACGCTTCTTGAGATTTAGTCGTCCAGACCCAATCAATTTCTTTTTCATAGCTCATTTAGAACGGTTCGCAAACTGTACGTGTTTGGCATAAACACGTGGTAGTAATTTGACAAACTAAGAAAACGTTGAAGTTAAGTTTTCACGCACTGCATATTTTTATAGCGCTAGCTCTCTCTGGGTCTGGTCTCCTTCTATCGTTGGTTTATTAGTTGACGAAAATAGTTCATCTCTTTTATTAATAAGTTACACTTTTACTCTTTTATTTTACACCCATAGTTTTGGATTCTGTCAATAACTTTGTGTACGTGTACTTTATGTTATTCGGTACTTTTACTGTTCATTAAGATGTCATCTAAGTATGTTGTCGGAAATTCCAGTCAACTAAGAATGGTGTCTATAACTTGTTACCATGTTGATTCAAGTGGTAAAATGTTTTTAATGCTGCACGAACCAAAGAAAGAGACTTCACAAAAAAGTTTTGAATATGCCCTGTTTAGCCCCAGCATGCACATAAATTTACTATTTCTTCATGCCTTATTTGAATGTGACACAATTTTACGCTTATTCAATGTAGGCAAAGCAGTTTCTATACAAATACAAAGACTTACAGATTTGTACAAATGTCTTCTGTCAGAGTGAAGCATCTAAAGAAAGCATTATTACATCTGATGCAGTTGCTTTAGTTATTGTAGACGGAGGAACGCCGGAAGGAAACTTTAACAAATTACGCTATCGCCGGTTTTCCAAAAGAATAGCCCAACATATAATCACAGTAGATTTAAATTCCTTTCCTTCTACATAAAATCATGTAATGGCGATATTTTCAAAACTTTTTCGTAAATAAATACAAACAAACTGTTTCTGAGGTGGAATATTTTTTATTTATCTAAACAATAAAACATGATTATTAACCAATGTCAAAGTTCAGGAATTAACTTTGACCCAACAGATCAGGAATTGGCATGAAATTTAGTAAATTTATTATTTCCTTTATTTTTTATCAATTTTAAAATCCCTTGTTCGGTGATACCGGTGTACCATTTTGACTTTTCTTGAAACAACTGGTATTCAGTCTAACCTTGTCTGGCAGAAGCCCATCAAATATTTTAAAAATCACCAACAAATTTGGAAAATGTACACAAATTAACGGTTAATCAATAAATTTGATATTCTCAAATTATAAGAGACATCTCATTGAAACATAGTGTACAACAAAAAAAGCGTCCAAGTGTCTCCAAGGAAGGCTCTGTCGGTTGGCCATCTGCATTTCATCGTTTCGCGCAAATATTGAATGAACATATCTCAGTTGCAATCGATCCAAGAATCTTTATCCGAGTCTTTGTCCGTCGATCGGGCTCTGATGCATAAGTTTGCGTCACTTGTAAGTTTTAAAGAGCATTAGAATCGCTAAACGCGCAGATTATTTTGTATGTGCCAATGCATCAATTTAAGATTCTCTGTTTATCTGATATTCTGTCGCTCTTTTGTTTGAAATCGTATTTTTAGCGTTCAACGCGTATGTTGAATCAACGCATTTTAGAATATCAATGCTTGTTAATGTCTGTAATGCGTTTTTTGAAATCGTATTTTAGCGTTTAACGCGTATGTTGAATCAACGCATTTTAGAATATCAATTCTTGTTAATGTCTGTAATGCGTTTTTTTGAAATCGTATTTTTAGCGTTCAACGCGTATGTTTAATCAACGCATTTTAGAATAGCAATTCTTGTTAATGTCTGTAATGCGTTTTTTGAAATCGTATTTTTAGCGTTCAACGCGTATGTTGAATCAACGCATTTTAGAATATCAATTCTTGTTAATGTCTGTAATGCGTTTTTTTGAAATCGTATTTTTAGCGTTCAACGCGTATGTTGAATCAACGCATTTTAGAATATCAATTCTTGTTAATGTCTGTAATACGTTTTTTGAAATCGTATTGTTAGCGTTCAACGCGTATGTTGAATCAACGCATTTTAGAATATCAATTCTTGTTAATGTCTGTAATGCGTTTTTTGAAATCGTATTTTTAGCGTTCAACGCGTATGTTGAATCAACGCATTTTAGAATATCAATTCTTGTTAATGTCTGTAATGCGTTTTTTGAAATCGTATTTTTAGCGTTCAACGCGTATGTTGAAGCAACGCATTTTAGAATAGCAATTCTTGTTAATGTCTGTAATGCGTTTTTTGAAATCGTATTTTTAGCGTTCAACGCGTATGTTGAATCAACGCATTTTAGAATAGCAATTATTGTTAATGTCTGTAATGCGTTTTTTTGAAATCGTATTTTTAGCGTTCAACGCGTATGATGAATCAACGCATTTTAGAATAGCAATTCTTGTTAATGTCTGTAATGCGTTTTTTTGAAATCGTATTTTTAGCGTTCAACGCGTATGTTGCATCAACGCATTTTAGAATAGCAATTCTTGTTAATCTCTGTAATGTGTTTTACCTAGATGCCCATGTAGACATCTAATATATAAAGTTGTCTTGTCGGACTTTCAAAGTACGGCGCAAATAGCATTTAAGCTGACAAATCAAACATTGCTTCTGACAAGCCAATTTCATTTGTTATTGCTGTATCATGTTATTGGCAACATAATAACGTTTTTCGCTACAATTTATTTAAAAATAACATGAAACATTACTAAATAAATGCCTAAAAAATAAAAATCAGCGAGGATATGACTCATATTTTGTATCGAAGAATATAATAGTAGTTGTTCACCTTGTAACTTAAATTGTACTTCTTATTCTGTATAAGTTCAAAATTGTGCAAAACAATTAACATTAAAAACCAAAATAACTGCACTTCATCCCGGGTAACACTGAGTGGGTACAGCTAGTAACTGTATAAATAAATACATTCAGCTTTAATTCATGTTCATTTTCAGATATGTTAAGATATTGTTGAATTATTTGCTTGTAATAGTAGGTCTCATTTGTCTTTTGAGATGATGATGATGATGATGATGATGATGATGATGATGATGATGATGATGATGATGATGATGTGTGTTATTATGTATGAAATGAATTACTCAACTTCGATTTCGTTTTCGCTTTCAATTTATTAGCGTTTCTTTGACCTTTTCGCTCGATTGATCCATCATTTGTTAGATGAAACCAAAGATCGTATGATGGGCCATCAATAACGAAGACATTATGCATCTTCATTAAAAACGTAGAATTCAACCGAAACCCTGTCTCCCAATAACGATACGCATCGGAGGTAAAACATTTGTTTCAACAAGAACATAAGTCGTGAGACTGAACACCTCAGATTGATAACGTAAGGATAGGTCAAAGTATCATCTGGGTCTTACTTCTTCATAGTGTATGAAGTCTTTCCGAAGTTATGGAAACGTTGGAAACTCAAAAACTATTTATCTGATCAGGATGAACTTGTGTATGTTATTAAAGGACAGCAGATTCATACATCAAATTTGGCAAAAGCGGAAGTTGAAATTCTAGTAAAATGTTGACTTTTCAACTTCAATGGCATATAAGATGCGGGGCTTCATTGGCTGAAATATAAGCCAAGTAGATGGTCCTTACGGTGAACAAAACCGAAGTGTGACTTTAACAATTTCTTTTAGATATCCCAAAATTCAATCAGTTTTAAGTTATACCATGACCGATATTTTGAAAAATATTGATGACAATTTGTCAAGCGATGCGGGCATAGGCTATACACAAATAAAGGTAAAGGTAAAGGTAAAGGTAAAGGTAAAAGTAAAGGTAAAGGTCGCATAGCCTGGACGCGCACGAGTGTCGTTGCCGACATCGCACACTGCCCATGGCCGTAGCAGCGGTGATTTGTTAAGAATCACCGTGTCTAGGGCACAGCATATGGAAGGCGGAGCCCATCCCTCTCCTTCCGCTGCCTTGAACCTTCCCTGAGTTTTAGTCAGGTACCCATTTACTGCTGGGTGGACAGAGGGAGTTTTCAGACCCGAAAATTCGGTGGGATCGAACCCGTGTCGTCCAGCCCAAAGACAAGTGCTATAACCACACAAATATAGTGACAAACAAACCGAAATCATAAACTTCTGCATTGGTGGAGGTAATATTATTGAATAGTGGTAACATTTGTTTTCGTACGAATTATAGAGCTTTGTCAGGACAATTTGTTGGCCTCACAGAATATGGAAAATAAATTTCAGAAAAAATTAGAACGTGAATTCATCAACTTATTTGGTGATTTTCAATTCATAAAATACTAGCAGTCACCCATGTAATTCTGCTCGTAGCACTGAAATAATAAATGTTACCATTTTATTCACATCTTACAGTCAGAAAAAAGATACTGTATGAAAAGAATAAAAGAGTTTTGTTTAAGTTAGATTTATTTTGTTTTGTGAATATCAGATGTTAACATGATTATCTAGTATTTAAATGGAGCCATATATAACTTCATGCAAAATTTCAGAGAAATTCAATGGATGGTGGCGGAGAAAAATCCGGACGGACGGACATGCCTCAAAACATAAGTCCCCCGATTTTATAAATCGGAGGACCAATAATGAATTTTGTCCATGAATATAAATAGTATGGAGTGATGATATGTATATGATTTCTAGTTCTATGAAGAACGTATCTCTATATAAATTTAACATAATAACTACTTTTAACGACTAGTAATATACGGATTTAAGATAAGCGTTTATAATCGTGAGATGTTGCATGCGAACGGGATTACATTCTAAGCGCAACATCTCAATATTATAAACGTATATTACTAGCGGTTAACATACTCAACAATAAAGAAAAAGACACTAAAGACTAACACTGCCTGATGATGAGTTGACGAATCAAATCGAAAGTACTCGCGAAAAAAAATGGAACAAGAAAACCACGGAACTTACAAACACCAATTTGAGCCAACTAAAAAATCGATTATTCGAAAAATTGAAAAAATTAAATAGTCTAGTCATCAAAAACACTCGATGCTATTTAATATTGTTTGCCTCAATATATATATATATATATATATATATATTAGCAGGACTCGTGCCTTGGTGTTGCACAAGACAGATATATAACTATTATTAGTATAAGTATTATTTCTTTTTAAAAAAGGTGTAAAGAACCCTGTAAGTTGTTTAGGTGATTAAAATAGGATTTATCTATTTTTTAATCAAAGAAAATAGATTTTTTTCTATGTTTTGGGTAACTGCACCCCTCCAACGATTGTACGTAGTGGCTTATTAGTAAAAATAAAAAAACAACTACTACTACTACTACTACTACTACTACTAATGATGATGATGATGATGATGATGATGATGATGATGATGATGATGATGATGATGATGATGATGATGATGATGATGATGATGATGATGATGATGATGATGATGATGATGATGATGATGATAATAATAATAATAATAATAATAATAATAGTACTGAAAAGATTATATTCTGAGGTTTTGCGATTGTTTGAATAATGGATGGTCAAAACTGAAACAATTTACCTGTTGTGTTTGAATTAGTACTAGCAGCGTCGTGTAAATATTATATTATTATAAGCAATTAGATGTGTTTTAAGCAAAGACCTGTTCGTTGTACACTCATTTGTTTTAAATTGAGTTATAAGCCTTGAAAGTGTTATTATGAAATTTCATAAGTGTTTATGGCATAAATGTATAAGTCGAACAAAGAAATTATACGTGTAACAATCGAAGATTCGTTACTGAAATGTATTTACTCGATTAGATTGATAAGTAGGTGACACCATTTGAATCAATATACAATCGAAATAATTTAGTTCGTTAATGTTATTCTTAAATTCCGGAAAAAGTGGAACTCTATGGTTAATAGTTATAAGTAATGACGACCAATAAATCGTATATGTAATCGGATATTCTGAAATTATCAAGGAATATCAGGGACCGGTTATAAATTAATTTGGGAATGTTGTATATTTTGTATGAAATTATTAGACGAATGAAATTAAATAATTAGGGTTATAATTGTATAAATTATCCGACGTGATTTATTGACCGGCGTTAAGTGGGAGAAGAAAGATATTATAACAGAAAAAATGTTAGGCATGTATGCATCAACGTTTCGTCTTTATTATAAGACTTTCTCAAGACGATTGTCTGAAGATTAAAATGAGGAACGCTTGTGAAAAAAAATATTATGACATACAAATAGATAGTGGCAGTAGAATTGAGTTGCCAGTATAGAGTGTCGGGGATGGTGGTGAAACAATCAGGGTCGTGTAAGGAGAGAAGAGAGCGAGGTAGGGAGAGAGAGCGAGAGACAAGATCTCTTGTGTGTGTACGTATGTCCAAACACGTGTAGGGATAGATAAATAACAATTAAATACACATTTAAATAATTAATAAATATAAATAAACACATCCGTTCCCCTTTCTCTCTTAACATTTTACGCTTTTCATTCTCCAAACTGTGGTCGTAGTAAATTATATATATATACATATATATATATGTGTGTGTGTGTGTGTGGGTGTGTGTGCGTGCGTAGGTGCGTAGGTGGGTGCTGGTGTATATGTGTGTTATATGTATGCAGTTTTGCATATATACGTTTGCATGTGTACGTATAATAAAATAAATAAATGAATAATAAATAAATTATAAATAATTAAATAAATAAATGAATAATAAATAAATAATATATAATTAAATAAATAAATGAATAATAGATAAATTATAAATAATTAAATAAATAAATCAATAATAAATAAATTATAAATAATTAAATAAATAAATGAATAATAAATAAATTATAAATAATTAAATAAATAAATGAATAATAAATAAATTATAAATAATTAAATAAATTATAAATAATTAAATAATTATAAATAATTAAATAAATTAGAAATAATTAAATAAATTAGAAATAATTAAATAAATTAGAAATGATTAAATAAATTAGAAATAAATAAATAAATTATAAATAATTAAATAAATATATCCGTCTATTTTTCCTAAACTCTTTACTCATCAAACTACAGTTAGGGTTTATTTTAATGGACAAAACCACAAGTTTTAATATTCTTTTTGTTCCAAGTCCATAACCTGAACACATCAGGACACAAATAAAAAGAAATAAAAATTATTCCCCTTTTTCCTCTTTATTTTTGTGTTTGCCTGTGTATACGTGCATATTTACATATATGCTTAACTGTGTATATGTTTATGTACATATATATATATTCCAAGTTACTCTTCCCTCACATTCTTAACATGCCAACTGGTCAAAACATTCCTACTTTTCAAAATATTTAAAATATTTAACACTTAATCACAACAAATCTCCCCTCTCCCCCTCACCCTTTTCAACCTTTCGAGCCCTTCTCTCGCACCCTTACCCACCCATACCCCCCACTTTTAAACCACCTCACTTTTTTCAAATCTTCTCTAAAACCGCGACACACCCACTCACCAAAATCACAGTCCCCCTCCTCTTTCTCCCCCACCTTCCACTTCTCCGCATACACCCCACACACACACACATCTTAATTCACCATGAACCCAAACCCTCCTACCTACTCACCCCTTACATTCTTGACATAGTGAGCTGGTCAAAGACTCCCCTTCCTACTTCCCTACCTCTCCACTTCTTCACTCACTGCCATCCACATTATTTCCCGCTCACCCCACCCCTCCACACTTTCTCTCTTACAACCATCCACATCATCCCTGCTCACCCCAACCCCTCCACTTTTTCCACTACTAAACAAACGAGATTTATTTAATTCCACACAACAGTCTCACCTAGCCCTGACCTCGGTCCCACTGCTTCCAGTAGTGGCTACTACTTTCTTCCGATAAACCACCATGTCAACCCAATATGTGCATGTACTTGCATGACATTTTTCTTTAAATTATCATACTGAAGAAGTCTTACAAATAAAAACGAAACGTTGATGTATACATAAAGAACATCCTTTTTGGTTTTTCCTTTTTCATCTCCCATATATATATATATATATATATATATATATATATATATATATGTGTGTGTGTGTGTGTGTGTGTGTGTGTGTCAAATGTGGACACGTTCCCCACGCCTGATCTTGTATCTCGCCCTCTCTTCCTCCCTTGCTCCCCTCCTTCCTTACACGACACTAGTTGCTTTAACCCTCCTGTTCTCTCCACCATCCCCCACACTCTCTGCTGGAACCTCAACCTCCCATTGCTACCATCTATTTGTATCTTATAATGTATTATTTTCACAAGCGGCCCCAATTTTAATCTCACACCTGTTTCAAACATTTTGTACTTGTATTTTTGTTTTTTATCCAGACAACTATCCTGAGGAAGTCTTATAATAAAGACAACACGTTGATGAATACATACATAAGATTTTTGGTTTTCCTTTTTCACATTTTCTATATATATATAAAATATATATATATATATATATATATATATATATATATATATATATATATATATATATATATATAATTCATTAATTAAAAATGAATTACAAAAAATTTAAACTAACTGCTTTGTTTATTAATATGTGTATCTGTTACAAGCGCAGTTTAACATATTACTTTTGTTATTTTTGCCCAATCGAGAGTCACCGAATTTTTGATGGAGCTTTCCTTCCCATAAATCTGTTACAAAAAATACGGTGAGATATACCCATTAGCTGTAAACACGTACATAAGTTAAGAAATCTACACTCCCTAACAAATCCGGGTTGCAACTGTTTTTTCTTGCCTAGAAAAGTTTCATAACAGATTTTCTAATAACGTATCAAAATATGCTATTTATTAAATAGTTGTAAAGGAAATAAAAATAAAAAAACAAATTAATCACAGAAAACTTTAACTCTCAACCCATTCGGTATTTTGGGAACATTTTAGAAACACAGTCTAATATATTGTATATTTGTAATTAGAAACTATTTTTGAAACCAGTAAAATGCAGAGACTTTTGTTTTAAATAAACATATTATTTATTTAGAATTCAAATTTTCGATTCACAGAAAAATCTTCATCAGGATAATAGACAATATATTTTTTTAAACGACATGTTGTCTTGTGCTTCAACGTGTGACAAGGACATTATTACACAACGAGCTTCGTTAACACTGAAGTACAAGATCAAGCGACACTAAGTCGTTTTAAACAAAGCGCAAGAAAAATATATTGTCTATTATCTTGATGAAGATTCCTGTGTGAATCGAAAATTTGAATTTTAAATAAATAACATGTTTATTTTTTAAAAAAACGTCTCTGCATTTACCTGGTTTCAAAAATCGTTTTAAATTACAAAATTTAAATGCAGTAGATATATTTTACTAATATTATGTATTTGTTTGTTTTTCTTTTCTCTCCATTTGATTTGTGTTCTCAGAATTATAAAATATTATATATATATATATATATATATATATATATATATATATATATATATATATTATAGAATTTAGAAAAAAAGAAACGTTATTTTTTTAACATTTATTAAATGAATAAAAAAAGATTTCAGAAATATATGTCTAAGACTTTCGCTGTAAAACAGTTTTATCAAAGGGTAATTTGCTTTCTTTCTTTCTTTTTTCTCTTTATATTGCTGGTCTTAGAAAATCTCAGGAAACTCTGCTCGTATATGTATATATATTTATATATTTATATATGTACACACATATATATATATATATATATATATATATATATATATATATATATATATATATATGTGTGTGTTTTGAGGTACAAAATTTATAAATAGTTTTAAATATAAGCGGAATTTTGTTAATCTCCGTAAGTGTGGTTTCGAGAGTTCTTTTCGAATTAGATAAAATTAGGGAAATTCTCATCAGCAACGGTGGTCCGGAAGATTTAATCTCGGATTGCATCGAGAAGAAAGTTGCAGCTTTCAAATCTCCTAGAACTTTAGTCCCACCAAGATGTCCAGTTTATCTTAAACTGCCTTGGATAGGTGGCATTAGTCAGGAGTTAGGCAAGAAAATCACTAAAAGTGTAACTGGTTTCTTTTTTTCTGTTGATTTACGTTTGGTTTTTGGCACAAGATCTGCTTTTCGGTCTTTTTCTAAAGATAGTCTGCCTTATTTAAAAAATAGTAATATTATTTATAAATTTAAATGCCAGTGTGATGCTGAGTATATTGGGCGGATGAAATTGCATTTAGAGACCAGAATAAACCAGCATATCTCATCCAAAATTAGACAGGGTAGATCTGGTTTCTTGTGTCATACCTCTACCTCGGCTTTGGAATCGTCTATTGGCCAGCAATTAGCTGACAATGCATACTGCGCCAATAAGTATAAAATAGAGTGGTTCACTATCTTACATCGGGCGGATTCTACTTTTCATTTGAAAATTTTAGAATCCGTCGCGATCGTTTTACGGAAGCCTTCTCTTTGCAAGCAGAAGGATTTCGTAAAGACGTTGACATTATTTGGGGAAAGTTAGTTGGCTTTCTTTTTTTTTTGCTTTTTTTTAATGCCTCTAAATCTGCCTTTTAGTCGTTTTTATTCGTTGAATTGAATTAAATCTTTTAAACGTGGATTTTCACTGGCAGTAAATTCCCTATACTTGCCTTTTTTCGCTTTTTCTCACTATTAATTTATTTCATCCTGTTTTATTCCAACGATTACTCCGGATGAGATTTTGGACGAAAGAGCTCTCGAGACCACACTTACGGATATTAACAAAATTCCGCTTATATTTAAAACTATTTATATATATATATATATATATATATATATATATATATATATATATATATATATATATATATATTTGTGTATTACGACATCATTTTCTCATTTATGAAACCACTACCTTATCTCGCTGCATCCCATGTATCTTACAAAGTCTAGCTCAATTTACCAACATTTGCAAAAACATAACCGCCCTCCCTCTGATTTAAGACAAATTCCAGTTAATAACACTAAAATAATACATTCGGAAACCTATTTTAAAAAAGTAAAAATACTGAAAGCTATGTACAGAAAAAAACAACAACCTACAATTAATAACATCACGTATAAAACAAGTTGCAACATTTTAAAATGCTTAACGTAATGCGATTTTATTCTGTGATGCAACTCCTTCGTCGCTGAATTTAAATCGTCAATGTCTTTCCTGGAACAATGCGAAAACCTTCTCTGCGCGTTTCTCCGCTGTCTTTATATGAATGCTTTTCTTTATCCAGCCTTTTTGTTGATTAACTTTTGACACCTGAGGATGATTCGACGAAGATTAAAAACGTTCGTGATACCTATGGGACATTTTTTTAATACGATTGGAAAAATGAAAAAAGTATAATTAAACATACGAATTCTGTTACTTTTAACAATGGGTTAACGCGTGGGAGGTAATAACAAATAATAGGATTGCTTAACTAGCTAGACTAAATACCACGTGTATATATATAAACACCTGGCAAAACAAACTCTATGCATTGAAGACTGACGATTCCGGAAGTCTCTGTGTAGCTTAATTGCCATAAATATATATTTATAACTTACTAACTAGCTCTACTCACGTATTGAGCACTGTTTAAGTAAATACCGAAAATCAACACATAAAAGATTATATCGCATAACATTTTATGTAGATACAGGAAATAATATATATATATATATATATATATATATATATATATATATATATATATGAGGCAATTGTAATATTGTAGCAAGATACTTGAGACTTCTAAGGTTAAGTGAAGAATATATGAACAAAAATTTAAAGTGTAAGAGGTCAAATAAATTAATGTGTGTTTAATGTGCATATTCACTTAAATCTTATTTTCTTTAGTTGAAGGCACTGCTATGAGTTTGCTTTCGACGTCTAACTTAAATGATTCATAATCAGCTAAAACTGTTATTAATCTAAACCAAATCAACTATCATCGATACATTGTTGCCACATAGAAACAAGTGTACAAATAGCAGTTCCTACGTCATCGACTCGACAAATGTTTTAAAGACATGTTAGGCCGCAATCTTTGCTTGCGAACATTGTCTCCCACAAATCAAGTCAGGATGCTTTAACAAGTGATTGTTTGTAGGTTATCAGTGCTGTAAATGTGGTTTGTGAGGCAGACTTTCATTATCCGATTCATTCAGCTCTAACCAAATGGTGAGCCACCCATGTATTGAGTATTGGTCTGCAGCAAAATTCTATGCAATACGTACCAATTTCTTGTGCAGCTCGTCTATTCGCTGAGAATACTGTCTTGTATTCACCGTTTCGCCGGGATCCCAGATTCTAAAGTATACGAAATATGTCACCTTCCTCACCTTTTTCTGCTTCTCTGACTCAGAGAAATTATTTGTGAGGGTTTCTATTCAAACAGTGATAGGACAAGAGAGGTTTGCGAACAAGTCTCAAATCTCCGACATAGCAGAACACCCGCCTCATGTTGGTTAGAAGATTGTGTGTTTGAGAAATTTCTTCTTTTGTCCTCTTTCTTTTAGTTTCTTGTCATCCTTCGAATTAATTTGATTACAAAAGTTTCAGCTATTGACCAAAATGTGTAAGAATAAAAATTGCTTAAACAACAATAGAACAGTTTTTTACAAATTCAGAAAAGTTTGTCTTTAAGTGGAATATTTTTTATTTAAAAATATGGTTACAAATAACTTTATTCAAAACAACTCTGAAAATGAATAATTTACTTGTACTTCCATAAGATTCCAGGAAAAGTAACAACTATTATTATTATTATTATTATTATTATTATTATTATTATTATTATTATTATTATTATTATTATTATTATTATTATTATGATGATGATGATGATGATGATGATGATGATGATGATGATGATGATGATGATGATGATGATGATGATGATGATGATGATGATGATGATGATGATGATGATGATGATGATGATGATGATGATGATGATGATGATGATGATGATGATGATGATGATGATGATGATGATGATGATGATGATGATGATGATGATGATGATGATGATGATGATGATGATGATGATGATGATGATGATGATGATGATGATGATGATGATGATGATGATGATGATGATGATGATGATGATGATGATGATGATGATGATGATGATGATGATGATGATGATGATGATGATGATGATGATGATGATGATGATGATGATGATGATGATGATGATGATGATGATGATGATGATGATGATGATGATGATGATGATGATGATGATGATGATGATGATGATGATGATGATGATGATGATGATGATGATGATGATGATGATGATGATGATGATGATGATGATGATGATGATGATGATGATGATGATGATGATGATGATGATGATGATGATGATGATGATGATGATGATGATGATGATGATGATGATGATGATGATGATGATGATGATGATGATGATGATGATGATGATGATGATGATGATGATGATGATGATGATGATGATGATGATGATGATGATGATGATGATGATGATGATGATGATGATGATGATGATGATGATGATGATGATGATGATGATGATGATGATGATGATGATGATGATGATGATGATGATGATGATGATGATGATGATGATGATGATGATGATGATGATGATGATGATGATGATGATGATAAAGGAGCACTAGGTATGATACCAATAATCGTTGGAGCACTGGGAACAGTCTCAAAATAATTCGAGAAAAGACTTGGAGAAATTGGAATCAAAGGGATCATTGAGACTATACAAAGGACGGCAACGATCAAAACAGCTAAAGTTCTGAGGAACATCATTGAATGCGGAAACTTACCCGCATAAGCTACGAACAGTAATCAGTCACATAGAAGTTACAATAGAAAAAAAAACCACAGGAAATACATCACCACACGAACCAAGGTACAGAAACTGCAAGAAATATAAACTGACACCCCCACAAAAAAGTGATGGAACCAGCCTCGGCTGACACCACACAAAATAGTCGTGAAGGGTCAAGGAAGATGAAAAGACCACTATCCAGACGTCCACTAAAAGAGTGCAGAGAGTGCTGAGACCTTGGAGAAGTTTATTGCCACCTAAATCTCAGAGGAGAGCAATGGTCGTTGCCAGCGATAAGTCAATAGCATGTGGCTGTTGCGATACTGCAAGTTAATTTGCGGTGGTGATAAAAAAAACTGGAGAGTACTGGTAATCTAGGGAGGCTTGTTGTCACTCAGACTCAAGGGCACATCATCGGTTGTTTTCAGTGGGCAGCACTGACTATGACTTG
>OY744529.1:2960000-2980000 GCA_963556195.1 Sepiola atlantica
TAATAATAATAATAATAATGATGATGATGATGATGATGATGATGATGACACAGCATAAGCTCACCCCCACCACCCACCCCACAAAAAACAAATAAATAAATAAATAAAAAATAATCAGCTCCCCTAAAAACATAAATAAATAAAAATTAATCAGCCCCCACCAAAAAAAATAAATAAATAAAAAATATTTAATAAAAAAATTGTTTTTTTAATAATAATAATAAAAAAAAATTTTAAATAAAAAAAATAAAATATATAAAAAGATGGTACCAGTCTAGGCTGACACCACACAAAATATTTGCATAGGTTCCAGGGGGATGAGAAGACCGAGGAGAGACAGCACAAACCAGACCTCCACTGGAAGTGCAGAGACTGCTGGGACCTCGGGGAGACTTATTGCCACCCAACCCCCAGAGAACACCAATGGTATTTACCAGCGAGAAATCAATGGTAAACGGCTGTTGTGATACTGCAAATTTATTTGCGGTGGCTATCGAAAAGAGGTGGAGAATACTGGAAATCTGGAGAGACTTGTTTCACTCAGACTCCAGGGAATACCACCGGTTGTCGGTGAGCAATCACTGATGACCTGTGTGAGAACTCCTAGTGAGTAAATAATAATCGAAAAGATATCGAAAAGAAGTGAAGAATACTAAAAATCTGGGGAGGCTTGTTGTCACTCAGACTCTAGGAAATACCACTGGTTGTTGTCGGTGAGCAATCACTGACGATGATCTGTGTGAGAACTCATAGTGAGTACAAATAATAATAATAATGATAATTTACTTGCCCTGACAGAAAAATCAGTTTCTACTAATGGAATTCTGAAAATTACTGTCCAAAATACGATAAAAAGACTGGTATGTTTGAGCATGTGACCCATCCCCTTCCCGAAAGATACGATTTACTTGCCGAAAGTTCGACAGACAAATGAGTTGTATGATTTACTTGCCCAAAGTCTGACAGAAAAATCAGTTTTTCACTTATAGAATTAAAAAAACTAGTGTCTAAAATACGATAAAAAGACTGGTATGTGACCAATCTCCTTCTCGGTCTCTTCGTCTTCCAAGCAAAAAAAAAAGCTGGAACATGGAATCGTTTCTTAAGTAACTTTCTGTTTTCTTTTTGAAACCAAAAAATGCTTTTGCCATGTATTTCTTTGCTTTTAATATTTAAAACTACCTAGATATTATTTACTTGCCGAATGACGGGCAAAATTTTTTTTATGATTTACTTGCCCAAAGTCTGACAGAAAAATCAGTTTTTACTCATGGAATTCTTAAAATTACTGTCCAAAATACGATAAAAATGACTGGTATGTTTGACCATGTCACACCGCTACCTAGTCTCTTCGTCTTCCAAGCAAAGAAAAGAATCTGACACATAAAAGTGTTTCTTAAGCAGTTTTCTATTTTTCTTTTTTGAAAACAAAAAGTTGCTTTTGCCATTATCTCTTTGCGTTTAATATTTAAAACTAGTCAGATATGATTTACCTGTCCAAAGTAAAAATCAGTTTTTACTTATCAAATTTTAATATTAATGTCCAAAATACTATTTAAAAACTGGGATTTTTAGACATGTGACCCATCCCCTTTCAGGCTCTTCGTCTTCCAAGCAAAGGAAGGAAACTAGCATATGGAATCGTTTGTTAAGTAGCTTTCTCATTTAAAAAACATAATAATAATAAAATGCTTTTACCATATATCTCTTTGCTTTCAATATTAAAAACTAGTGAGATATGATTTACTTGCCCAAAGTTTGACAGAAAAATCAGTTTTTACTTATAAAATTTTAAAGATTACTGTTCAAAATACGATAAAAAGACTGGAATGTTTGGGCACGTGACCCATTTCTTTCCCCGGCTTTCATCTTCCAAGCAAGGGAAAATAGCTGGTACATGAAATCGTTTGTTAAGTAACTTTCAATATTTCATTTTTAAACAAATAAATGCTTTTGACATGTATTGTAATATTTAAATACTAGTCAGATATGATTTACTTGCCGAAAGTCTGACAGAAAAATATGGTTTAATGATCAACACTCTCAAATTCTGACAGGAAAATCAGTTTTTACTAATGGAATTCTCAAAACTACTGTCCAAAATACGATAAAAATGTGACCCATCCCCTCCCCGGTGTCTTCGTCTTCCAAGCAAAGAAAAGAAGCTAGCACATGGAATCGTTTGTTAAGTAGCTCTTTATTTTTATTTTTTTAAAGAAAAATGATGCTTTTCTCATGTATGTCTTTGTTTTTAGTCTTTAAAACTAGTAAGATATGATTTACTTGGCCAAAGTCTGACAGAAAAATCAGTTTTTAATTATAGAATTCTTAAAATTACTGTCCAAAATACGATTGAAAAAAAACAAACTTGTATTCGTTTTATAATCCGGCGTAATTTTATTAGGTAAAAATTGTCTTTTCGCCGACCCGTTTGTCTAAGATTAGCCTAGAAAACTTGTACTATGTAGTTAAGTCACATATATTGATAGATAATATCTGTGTGTGTATATTGTGTTATTGTGCACATTTCTCCTTATGTACAGGAGATAAACACTATCCCTGTGACTAGATCACAGGCAAACTAAGCCTCGGCCTAATGTAGCAACATACACCAACATATTAGTTATGCACAATAATAACAATGAAACCCGTGAGACTCAGAAGAAAGATTGAGTGTCATGATGAGCAGGTGTTCCCTCGATGGCCAACATGGGGGACCCGTCCCGCATCCTTCGAATTTTTGACTCCTTAGATTTCAGAAACAAAATTACGGACCAAAAACAGGTAAGTAACCCCTCTTATTCCAGATATGATAAGGACACAAAACAAACACAAGAAAGCAGGAATAGAAAGAAAAAAAGACATACAAATCTACTAATCCCTAAACAAACGTGGACTACTCCCCGAATAACAAAAAGGATGCCGTAAAGGGAAAGAGGAACACATGCCCTGCTATACATCGATCAAAAGATCCCGAAAGAAGGTAAAAAACAAAAAAGTACATATCTATAGCATGGATTAACTACAGAAAAGCCTACGACAGAATCCCTCAAGCATGCATGATTGAATGTTAAATATATACAAAATACGCGACAGGAAAATTAATCTTATTAATAAAGCAGTGCAAACATTGAGACTGGAACTGACAGACTGTGGACAACACCTGACTGAGATAAAGATAGAGATAGGCATTTTCCAAGGAGACTCCCTATCACCACTACTGTTTATTATAGCTATGATGCCACTCAACTACATACTCAGAAAATGTGATGCCGGATACAAGTTTACAGATACAGAACTAAGAGTAAACTACCTGATGTACATGGACGACCTGAAACTATTTGCAAAAAGCAAAAAGGAACTCGAAAAGTTGATCAATACGATCAGAATATCCAATCAGGGCATCCAAATGGAATTAAGAATGGAAAAATGTGCACTACTCCCCAACCAAGAGGAAATGAGGAAGCTAGGCAAACAGGATAGCTACAAATATATTGGAGTTCTGGAAACAGACACCATCAAATCCACGGAAATAAAGGAGAAGATTGGAAAAGAATATTTACGAAGAACATGAAAAGTCTTAGAAACGAAATTATATAGCAGAAATCTAGTAAAAGCTCTAAACACCTGGACAGTATCACTAATAAGATACTCTGGACAATTTATAGGCTGGACTAAAGAAAAACTCAGGCACATTGACAAGACGACTAGAAAATTAATGACCACTCATAACGCACTACATCAAAAAGACGATACGGACAGACTCTATGCGAAAAAAGGAATGGTAAGTATAGAAGACTGGTAAGCAAGAGACACCGGTGCAATTAACAACTCAGGAGGCACCAAAACCAGAAACAAAAAGACAAGAAAAGAGAAGTGGGAAGAAAACACAACTACATGGACGTTTCATAAGACTGACAAGAGAAGAGACCCACGAAAATAGCTGGGCATGGCTAAAAAAAGACACTAAAACAACGAAACTGTAAATGCAGACTGTGTGGGCAAAGAGACGAAACAACAAATTACATAATAAGTGAATGTAGTAAACTAGCTAAAAAATACAAGAACATACATGGTTGTGTGGGAAAAGCAATACACGTGAAACTATGCAAACGACTGTATTTTGAACACGCGGACAAATGGTACAAACATAAACCAGAGAAAGTACTGGAAAACGAAAATCACAACATCTTCTGGGATATGAAGGTGCAAACTGATAAACTGATACAAGCAAGGAGACCGGATATCGTAATACCGAGAAGAAGGCTGAAGATTAGAGAAAGGAGAAAAACGAAGCAAATACACAGATCTCGCCAGAGAATTGAAAGGGTTAGCAAGTATGAAAAAGTCAATATAATAACAATGATCCTAAGAGCACTAGGAACAATCCTAGGAAAAATTGGAATCAAAGGGTAGACTGAGACCATACAAATGACGGCAATGATGAAAACAGCTGAAATCTTAAGGAAGATCCTTGAATCCGGAAACCAACCCAAATAAGCTACGAATTCTAACCAATTACATGGAAGTTGCAATAGAAAGAAAACAAAAACTCAGAAAGAAAACAAAATCACATGAAATCAAGGAACAGAAAATGCAAAAAACTTCATAAACTGACCCTCCCATTAAAAAATTGATGGAAACAGCCTCGGCTGATACTATAAAATAGTCGTAAAGGATCAAGGGTGGTGGAAAGACCAGGGATGGAGAGATCTAACCCGACCTTTACTGGAAGAGTGTGGAGGGGACTGGGACCTTGGGGAGGCTTATTTCCATCCAAATCCCAGAGATAACCAAAAGTATTTGCCAGCGAGAAATCAATGGTAAGCGTATGTTGTGATAGCGCAAAAGTATTTGCAATAGTTTTCGAAAGAGGTGGAGAGTATTGGGAATCTGGGGAGACTTCTTTCCACTCAGACTCCAGGGAACACCAGCGATGAGCAATCACTAATGATGACTTGTGTGAGAACTCCTAGCGAGTACAAGTAAAAAAAATAACATAAAGCTAGAAATAAGAAGTAAACTGTGACTGTAAAATAAGAGTGAACTACCCAATACAAAATAATTGGTTAGCAAAACAGCTATAATATACACTATTTCAAACCCGAATTAAAAACATACTACATAAGAGAAAATGCATGAAATTTGTTTAAGATATAAAAAAAGGTACATTGAATTATGAGAAAATATAGATATTGTACATCACCATTGAACCATTTCGGTGAATTTAAAGATAATGTACGGTCCCTGGTAGTCGAGTGGAAAATCGTAAAGTGGTTTAAAATATGTAGATTTTTAGATGATTCCTGTTGAATATGTTAGAACGAGAAACGCAAGAGAAGTTTAAAGATGTCCAAAAAAAATTGCTAAACCGTAGTAGCGAAATCGCTACAAATTGTGGACATACACTAAACTTAACTTTGAAATAACTACTTAACATATCATTTTAAAAAGAAAGTTTTGGATTAAAAATTTCACCTAAAATAACTACCATAGCTTTACCTACTTGAGAATGAGTGGCCAATAAGAGTGGGTTGAGATTGTTGTGATTGTTTTCTATAAGCAATAAAATCTAAAAGTTGTAAGTTTAACTTTAGTATTCAATTGAAGTTGAAAGAGATGAGCGTAAGTGTTTTCGATAAGTCATGAAACTAATAGCTTTCAGATGTAGGAAAATAAGGAGAATGATAATATTTATATCTTTACATTTGCATTACCGACTGTCGAGAGTGCTCAGTTTTTTTACGAATAGCTGTGTTACGTTAAATGGTAACCCTTTATTATCTTATTAGAGAGCTCTAATCTTCAGTGATTAACAAATGTAGTCATACACACACAACTGCTTCGTTGTATCACGACACAGCATATGGATAGAGGTAGCTAGTGTTTTCGTGTTCACATTCCATGGCCGACGGCTTGATCAGCAAACTCTGACCAACATTCATTAGTGAACCCCTACATAATTACGCTCGCCCCGAAAATAAAGGAAATTATGATGTTTATATATTTTTACAATCGCATCACCGACTGCCGAAGGTGGTCAATTTTTTTTTACAAATAGAGTTGTCTTACGCATGGGGCAACTGTTTATTCACCTACTAGATAGTTCAATTTATGAGTAGGGAGCAAATGTGGTCATCCACAGAGTGCTGTTTCGTTGTGTCCAGTATCTTTTTTTTAGACTAGACGTGGCGAGTATTTTCGATATTGAGATTCGAAACCCAACCGCTTGATACGAAAACTGATTAAGTCGGTTATTAGAAAATGTGTATTAACTCTTATGTTGTATCCGCACATAAAAACAATTTTAAATTACTGTAACTCTAATAAATGTTATTTTGTTTGTAGTTTACTCTGTGTTTCTGTTCCCCTCTCCCCACTGCCCGAACGGGCATCAACAATCTTGTCTAATTGACCTGAAAGTGACATGGTTAAAAGATAAAGCACGATGATCATAGGGATCAGTCTGTTCTGTAATAATCCGGTGTAATGATTGGCCATGACTAATAACTGTAAACAGGGAGAGTATGGCAAATTAGACGTCAGATTGGCTGGTTATAGCGAGCGGGACATGACGATCGATAATCAGTAATTTTATTGGCTAATTGATTGAAAAGGCGCCGGACAGATTATCGCGCCTTTTTTAGTGTTTACAGTGCGACATTCGCAAGATTAGATAGGTAAAAAGAAAGCATTTGCCTCTTTATGACGGCCCGCCTCTTGCCCTTTCTGTCAATTATTTGATTGCGGTCAGTGTAGATAGAGGTTGATGTATACAGATGTACAAACATAGATATATCGATATAAGCTGACTGCGATATGGTCAGAGTAGGACAGATATTAGTAGACTCATATAGATAAATCAATAAATAGATAAGTATATAAATATATATATATATATATATATATATATATATATATATATATATATAGTCATGATTTAGCCTGATAATTTCCTGCGGGAAGAAACATGGACGCCTCTGTGTAGCTTATATGCATAGATATATGTTCATACTACTACTAAGCTCTTCTCAGGTATTGGGTATTGTTAGAAATAAATACTAAAAATATATACACAATACATTGTATCACTTTATAATAGTATATGTGTATATATATAAAATAATTATCTACATATATATATATATATATATATATATATATTGAAGTTTCTATAAAATAAGTTTATATAAAATAATTATATACATATATATATATATATATATATATATATATATATATATATATATATATATATATATATATATAAAGTCCATGTGTGTTTGTATATCATAGGCATCGATATTTTAATAGTTAGAACATTCAAATAAGTTTCAGTTAAGATTAAATTTTTCAAGAAATCTAAAGACAGCATTGAAATTTTCCTTCGGTTTTATCTGGTTGCAATTATCGGTTAAGTCCATAAAATAACTGAAATGCATTAGAACTTAAAGAAACGAAATTCATGTTTTAAAAATAGATTGTCTTCGTTTCATGAAACAAAAATTAAATTACATTAAAAAACATCCCAATGTAGAATGTATTTAGTTTTAAAATACGTATTCGTTTCAATTGGTCATAGCAATTTCCCGGTTTACAGTTGTCTTTAAAAAGGGCGGCGTCAAAAAAGTAGGGTTTCTTTTAGAAAAATTCAAAATAGTGAACATGACTATATTTGAAATTATCGCTAGTATATATATATATATATATATATATATATATATATATATATATATATATATATATATATATTAATTAATTATTTTTTACGTACATAGAAGGAACCTATGGAAACATGTTTTAGCTATCAGACGTCATCAGCATAGCTAACTGCTTAGAAAGTGGAAGCATACTAAGAAGACAGCTGTTTCTATCGACCGTAAAACAATAACGAAAACTAATATTATATATATATATATAAGTATAAATTTTTATTTATACAAACATTATCGGTTACATATGTGCATACATGTTTCGGTTGCACTTTCCCAAGAAAGTCAACCGAAACATGTATGCACATATGTAACCGATAATGTTTGTATAAATAAAAATTTATACTTATAAACAGCTCTACTTGGTATTGAGCAATTTTTATAAACACTTGAGTTTCTACGGATTTACATTTACAGAAACCAATACATATACTATATATATATATATATATATATGAAGCAATCCAACAAAAGATATAAGCGTCAACTAATATCTTATAATGAGTGAAACATCCAGATACAAACTGAAGCTCAATATACTGGATAGAGCATTAATATTATAATATAAAATGAAGTAATAAAATAAGGTGTCAATCAAATTTAATTAGAATTCAAAGTTCAAGCAAAGTATCTTAAAGTCCTTAGCTCATGAGTTTTCAAAGATAATTCTTCTCTTCAGAGGACCATTACCGCAGTTATAACACTACTGGTAATAAAATTAAGCTTTGAAAATATATTAAAAAATATATACACAAATACATAAAAATACATAACATCAAATATATCAACCCAAAAACATACTTTTTGTTGAATCCATACAATACATCCAGGTCATACAATTTAAAAAACATTATATTATAATATATATATATATATATATATATATATATATATATATATATATATATATATATATGCTGTTTCTTAACTGTTTTCTGCTTTGCTAGAGTTAGTGTATGCTGTTTCTTAACTGTTTTCTGCTTTGCTAGAGTTAGTGTATGCTGTTTCTTAACTGTTTTCTGCTTTGCTAGAGTTAGTGTATGCTGTTTCTTAAATGTTTTTCTGCTTTGCTAGAGTTAGTGTATGCTGTTTCTTAAATGTTTTTCTGCTTTGCTAGAGTTAGTGTATGCTGTTTCTTAACTGTTTTTCTGCTTTACTAGAGTTAGTGTATGCTGTTTCTTAACTGTTTTTCTGCTTTGCTAGAGTTAGTGTATGCTGTTTCTTTACTGTTTTTCTGCTTTGCTAGAGTGAGTGTATGCTGTTTCTTAACTGTTTTTCTGCTTTGCTAGAGTTAGTGTATGCTGTTTCTATATATATATATCAGCATTAATATACAGAGTATAGGTTTTGCAATGGGTGTTCTATAATATAAGAGATACCTAGCTGAAAATACTAGTTGCTAGTTTATCTCTATATAACGTTCAACAACGTTGGTAGCTGAATAGGATAGATGTACATCTAAGTGGACATGTTGAATTTTGTAACAATGACAAAAAGCATTAAAATAAAAGGGTGGTTCAAATATTTTGCAATATATGCATACTCGTTAGTTTATGGAGCGTATATCTTATAACCGAACAAGCTTAATTGTTGAAAAGTACCTGCTATGGTTTATAGTACAATGTTTGTTGGTGCCTTTACATTTTGTGACTTCGTATATTATTTGAAGGCTGGGAAATGAATGGGTAACGTTGTCTTGTTCTAAAACTTATGTGTTACCAGTTTGAACAGGGTCTTAACGACGCGAACCTAACTTAAATAATTTGTTGTGCGCAAAACAATGAAATAACCGGGTGGCTCAAAACATTTTTCTCAGATCGAAAGAACCCCATGGACCTGTTCTGGGCCTTGATTATGAGCTCAAATTATAATTATACAAAATATTTCAAAACCACAGAAATACTTTCACTCAATTGTTTCAGCTATGCAACAAAACGGACAGAATTCTATATGTTTAAAATATAATGGAGTATTGTTGTCACATCTAGGCTGGTGCACCATCCTGCAATCTCTCTTTCTCTCTCTCTCTCTCTCTCTCTCTCTCTCTCTCTCTCTCTCTCTCTCTCTCTCTCTCTCTCTCTCTTAGACAAGGTCCAAAAAAGAGTCGCTAATCTAATAGGGCCCTCATTATCCATCAAGCTCTAGCCCGTGTCTCATCGCCGCAATGTTGCATCCTTATGCTTGTTTTACAAGTACTTCAATTTGCTCCGATGAACTTGCTGTTGTCCCCTCGACGTAAATATACTCGACCAAACCAACAATCAGCTAAATCCGATTCATTCACTGTGGAGGTCCCCAGATACTGGAGAGTATTTTGCACCAATAGTTTCTTTGCTCGAGCTGCCGGCCTTTGGAATTCACTGTGACTTAAATTTAGTTCGGTTTCGAGTCATTGCATAATTGTAAATTAGTCGTGCTGCACCGTAATAGCCCGGTGTCTTATCCACGTTTGAGGCACTAAACGTGGACATATCCGGGGATCGATTCTTAGAGGCCCCAAATACCATATGAATTCTGACGAGTTGATCTGTCAATAGATCTGCGCCCACGTTGTGAACTTTGATCCGCAAAACTCTGATCTTGCCACTGCTCTTCAACTTTGGGGTAAACGGCTTATCGTCATTTGTTCTATGCTTTTGTTAGTGAAAGTGTCGTCTTGGATCTCGAGACAAGACTTTTAATTATCCTGAGTTCGAAATAACAGATGGGTCTGCAAACCAAAATAGAGCTGAGATAAATTGGGCAAGACATGTTTGGCTTTCAAAGCATATACACTTATTTAAACCAAGTCGAGTTTCCATTATATTCGGCTTCCCCAAATCCTGTAGCTTTTACACACGCGTCTGTCCGTGTCGGCATCAGTCGTAACATTGAATTATTTATGCAGAGTTGAATTGTCACTTAAAACAACCACTCCTTCATCACCCCCCCCCCCCCAACAGCGAACAGAGAGGTGAATCTTATTCAACCTTTGAAAGCCTTCATAGCAAACACGAAATTTGTCACAACCGGGATATCGCTGACTGTAACTATCGTCAATTTGACTCCAAGATCTCATCGACGCCTTGAGTTATTCCAAAATAATACTAGCTGACACTCATCGTATCACGCCTTCACTTGTCAGTTCTCACTGTATGTGATTTTTCTTAACAAGTTGTTCAATAGTATATGCTATAATCTTTACTATGTAAACTACGATAAAAATAAAATGAGATAATTATATTTTTACGCAAGAGTTCCTTGAAACACTTTACGCAAAGGTAAACATTTTTTTAAACGCTAGGCTAAGTGAACATGTTGAATGATATACCTATAACTATGGGCATAATAATACATAGGTGGTTCAAAAGTTTGGCAATATTTGCATGCGTATTAGTTTGTTGCACGTATATTATATGACCGTACTTAGAAAGAACTTGCTGTGGTTGATAGTACGTTGACACTTCGTGAAATTTTTCACGCCGTATGTAAATTAAAAACTGCAAAAATGAATGGGTAACGTTCCTATTTGGAAATCTTACGAGTTCAAAGTTGGTCTTAACGCCGCGAACCCAACCCAAAACATGTGTTATGCGAAAAGTGATAAACAGATTTGTAACAGTTAACTAACCAAATAGTTCAAGAAATTTCACCTGGATTAAAAGAACCTTGACGAACAGCTATTATTAGATAGGTCTAAACTCGTGCATTCTATAGTCGGTGATGGAAAATCACTTGTGATTCGTCACCTTTACAATTAGTTCAAAGTTCACAGGACTTCTTAATTATGCAAACTTTTGCAAAACTCCGCAATTACTTTTATTCGTTACTTTCAGCTGTTAAAATAAAATAGACAGAATTCAGCATGCAAAAACATTAATAACAAGCCGCGCGTGTGTGGTCCCCCTTTGTATGTGATTCGATGTGGCGAGTGTAAAATGCAATAAATTTGGGCAATTTGGGGCATTTTTGACCCCCCTTTGACTCCCTGGGGGCGCGAACCAGAATTTTTCTGAGGTCAAGGATTCTCATTTTATATCCAGATCAATTTCCTCTACATTTTGGCCAAGTTTCAGAAAAATTGAATGGATGGATCAAACATCATGGGAGAAAAGGGTAATTTTTTGCCATTTTGGAGGCTTTTGACCCCTTGGGGGCGCGAACTAGATAGTTTCCAAGGTCAGCGATACTTATTTTCTATTAGGAACAATTGCCTCCACATTTTGGTCAAGTTTCAGAGAAATTGAATGGATGGATGAAAAGTTATGGGGCAAAAAATGTCATTGTTTGCCATTTCGGTGCCTTTTGACCCCCTGGGGGTGGGGTCTAACCAGATTTTTTTTAAATCAGAGAATGTCACTTTCTAACCTGACCAAAGTTACAACTTCATGCAAAATTTCAGAGAAATTCAATGGATGGTTGCGGAGAAAAATCAAAACATAAGTCCCCCAATTTTATAAATAAAGCTTGGGTGTGGTAGCACTATATTGAGATTGCATTTAAATCATTGTTACTATACGTATTTTTATGCTAGATTGTTTGCAACCGATTTAGCTTGGGTGTGGTAGCACTATTTTGAGATTGCATTTAAATCATTGTTACTATACGTATTTTTATGCTAGATTGTTTACAACCGATTTAGCTTGGGTGTGGTAGCACTATTTTGAGATTGCATTTAAATCATTGTTACTATACGTATTTTTATGCTAGATTGTTTGCAACCGATTTAGCTTGGGTGTGGTAGCACTATTTTGAGATTGCATTTAAATCATTGTTACTATACGTATTTTTATGCTAGATTGTTTACAACCGATTTTGCTTGGGTGTGGTTGCACTATTTTGGGATTGCATTTAAATCATTGTTACTATACGTATTTTTATGCTAGATTGTTTACAACCGATTTAGCTTGGGTGTGGTAGCACTATTTTGAGATTGCATTTAAATCATTGTTACTATACGTATTTTTATGCTAGATTGTTTACAACCGATTTAGCTTGGGTGTGGTAGCACTATTTTGAGATTGCATTTAAATCATTGTTACTATACGTATTTTTATGCTAGATTGTTTACAACCGATTTAGCTTGGGGGTTTTTACACTATTTTGAGATAGTATTGCAATCATGTTTAGTATACGTGTTCTGCTTTTTAGATTATTTGCCCCCGTTTGACTTCGCCTTTTTAATAGACTTTCGATTGAACTTACTGTAGCCACGTGTTTTGCTTTCAGTGTCTATATTTACTAATCACATTCGTTGATTACTCTTCAATTATATAAAGATAATCGTAAAACACGTATTTTTATTATATACGTAATAACCGAATTAGATTCAAATCTGTGCATTCTAAATATATATCAGTAAGCTCTTAAATCAAGTGTGTCCCCTACAGCGCTCAACTCTATATTATTAGTCACAACTTGTAACTACTTATTGCATTTTTAATTTACAGTAACAACCCCTTTTAATAGTTGCATGTTTGCTGTTGTATTATTAAATATAGTTGGATAACATCACAACAGATCCCTACAGCTTTCAATCATGATGACTTTGTGTTGTGAAATTGTGCTATATACGATGCATTTTTCAATACTTGTATGATATAGTTTTTGAACATTATGCGTACAATAAGGTTTTAATTTCATATTCGCGCTGATAATTTACCGAATCATTTTTAGCCATAAACGTAATGTGTGAACCAATCCCAACGTGTACAATATATGCTTATTATGTGCTAATCAAAGTAACTGTTTTTTTCTTCTTTTTTATGTAATTATATTTTATTCGATGAAGCTATTAAAACACTTCATATCTCGTACGAGTTTCTATTTTGCCTTTGTGTGTGTTCGGGTTTCTATTTCCACTCGTACACTCGATCAGAATATATTATTGGTTTGAAGTTTATCAATTAACGTTTTCCTTCTCCCCCCAAAAAACACACGCGGAAATTGATTTGGAAAAATGCCAAACATGTGTCCACAGGATCTGTATCAGTATTACTTCTTGTTTCATACATATAAAAAAAGATTAGGAATAATAAATCGAAGACTTTCAATAATAGATCAATACTAAGAATAATCTGACACATAAATCAGAAATGCCTTCGACTGTAATTCGAAGTGAAAAGACGCACCTATCAAGACGCGAATAATAAATGAATGACTCTCGTATACCAATGCGGTAGTGTAGGGTCACGACTATCCTGAGTACAGGTTTTGTGACTCGAAAATGACGTCATTGCTTGCGTGTCAAACAATGGCCGTCGTAATAATAAGAAGGCATTTTGACTTCTTCACTTAAAAATTCATCAAAATTCAGGAAATACACCAATTTTAATAAAAGTTTCAGTATTTATTAATTTATGATCACAGAATATAATAAAGCTATTATTTTATTAGTAAGCTTAGTTCAAATATATTATTTCTTGTAAACAAAACAACATTTATCCAAAATATCAAAACATTTAGACTTCTCCATTCACTGAATAATCTATAAAAATTCAGAAAATTAACCAATTTTAATTAAATTTGTAGTATTAATTAATTAACGATCACGGGATATGATTTAACCATTACTTTATTAGTAAGCTTGGTGCAAATGTATTATTTCCTGTAAACAAAAAACACCTTTACTAAAGTTATCCAAAATATCAAAACATGTTGACCATACGATATTGTAAATATTTACAACAAAGCATTAGAAAACTTTAAAAATTGCATGTAAAAACGAAAAGAAAAGAACACGATTCGATTTATCTTGAAACTGATCTTTATTCAATATAAATTTAAAGAGAATTATAATTTATTATCAAATACTGCAAAAACTGAATAATGAATTTCGGGAACAAACAATCAAATAAACTAACAAATTAAAACAAATGATGAATAATTTTTAAAAATAAACGAACAATAATACAAACAAACGATAAGCTAGTTTTTAAAATGAAAACAAACGATAAATTACACAAAATAAAACTAATAAATATAAACACATAATTTAAATACAAACAAAATAAAATTACTAGTGCAGAAATATATTTTACTAGTGTAGAAATATGTTTTACTAGTGCAGAAATATGCTTTACTAGTGCAGAAATATGTTTTACTAGTGCAGAAATATACTTTACTAGTGCAGAAATATGTTTTACTAGTGCAGAAATATAATTTACTAGTGTAGAAATATGTTTTACTAGTGCAGAAATATATTTTACTAGTGCAGAAATATACTTTACTAGTGCAGAAATATATTTTACTAGTGTAGAAATATGTTTTACTAGTGCAGAAATATGCTTTACTAGTGCAGAAATATGTTTTACTAGTGCAGAAATATATTTTACTAGTGCAGAAATATGTTTTACTAGTGCAGAAATATATTTTACTAGTGCAGAAATATACTTTACTAGTGCAGAAATATGTTTTACTAGTGCAGAAATATGTTTTATTAGTGCAGAAATATGTTTTACTAGTGCAGAAATATGTTTTACTAGTGTAGAAATATGTTTTACTAGTGCAGAAATATGTTTTACTAGTATAGAAATATGTTTTACTAGTGCAGAAATATATTTTACTAGTGCAGAAATATGTTTTACTAGTGCAGAAATATGTTTTGAAAGTGCAGGTTTACCTCTTCCGCATCATCTTTTCCAGATACTAAATTCTTGCATTTTTTTTTAAACTGCATAACAGCAATAACCTGCTAATATAACAGGGAGTACTTCTCTGCACTGATTAACATCATCATCTGTTACATCTATGTTAAATTTATAAACATCTAGTTGTTGCTCCCTAGCCATTTCATCCCAGTTAGCTTCTTGTAAAATTCTTCAAATCAGTAGTTCGCTTATTAGATGGCAGGCTCAGTTTTAATACTTACAACATTCTGAGTCATTTCTCACATTCAAACACTTGACGTATAGAAACATTATTCTGATCCGCACTAAGTTATCGGTACTGACCAAACCTTGCCTCAAGATTATCTGTTTGAAACTTGCCAGGTAATATATACGCATTTCTTTTATACAATACTTAGTCAGTACAAGAATTGCATATGTGGTATGAGGTAAAGCAATGTATGTTTTCTTTGTTAATTTCCCAGTTCTTCCATGAATGCTATTCCAACATTCTAACCAGTCACACAATACAAAGAGAAATCTATAATTTTCTTCATCTAATTTAAGTGGATTAGCATATTGATTGTTAAATATCTTCATGTAGTTTGCAGTTTCTGCAAAGTTGGGCAAACATTTCTGTTTTCCTAAGGTCAGCAATCCCGGAATAGTGTATTCATTGAAAATTTGCCGAACCAAAGTAACATTTTGCCTTTCAAGATTAGTGGGAGAAATGGTCTTTGAAGTCAATTTGTAACAATATTTCAAAAGTGATTGTGATTTTAAGGCATAAGGTTTGTGTAAGGTAGAAATTAGGGCACTTTGGATGTTATCTAATTCATGATTTCCATTATGACAAAACTTTGGGAAAATCATGCATTTACTTGCATCTTTTTGGCAGTTATATAATGGAGAAGGAAATATCATCATTTCACTCGAATAATTAACCTTATTCAGTTTCATTATGTTTATCTGTTCGTATATGAATTTAATTGCATTGAAATATTTAAATGACTCATCTTGAACTGATAACAGAAATGACAAGATTAATTTCAATATATAAATTACATTTTGAGGTTTGGTTTGCTGTTCTTCTATGCCCATTTTTTCATGTTCTCCATCAAAATGTGTAGAGTATTTTCATCAGTTATATGTTTAGGAATCTTAAACTCCCCTATAGCATTCATTTCCACATCACTACAGAATACATGTACTGATAAATCAGATCCAATTACCAGTGACAGAGTGATTTTAGGACATAGACATTTGCTGATATGGCATATAATAAGTGTATCTTTTTGCCAAATAATACTCCAGTAATTTCGATCAAGAAATCTTTTTTTCCACATCTTCAATAGTTCTAAAAATCTTCTCTAGCGTATACGCTATATCAGCAGCTTTCACTTAAAGAACGTTGAAGTGCAGAATTTTCAAGTCGAACATTTTTTTAGAATTCGATGACTCTCTGAAGCTTGTCGACGATGCAGATAAATAGGGGGCAGTTAGGTAGAATTCGATGGATAGCACCATTTTTAAGATATGGTTTCCGAAGTTTAACGATAATGGTTCTACTTGTTTTGGAGTCAAATGCGCATGTCTCTCTTTTTATGTCCTCGGGTCGAAAATGAAGTTCACAAACCGGAAGAAATAATTTAAAAGACAAACGATACCATTATTTAAACTAAATCAACCGGAAGTAATTCAGACTTTGAAATTTGTTTAAAAATTATACAAAAAATATTCAATGTTAACTGTTTGTTTGATAATGGAATCACCAACTCCTATCTTGCTATTAAGTAAGAGGGATTATTTGAAAAATAATATTACTAAAATTATTCAATTTGTCGTAAATTACCTACTCATTTGTGACCTATTTGAGTTAAAAGAAAAGTTAATATTTATTTGAATAACATTGTTTCAAATTGTTCGAAATGCCGTTATTATTTCATTTATTTTATTTATTTAAACTACAAAAGTACCAAGAACAGATTAAGTATAACATAAAAGATACTACACTTAATAAAACATCGAAAAAAGTTTTTAAAAATCACCGTTAATTCTATTTTAGTAAAAATAACAAAAAGTTAAAAAGTGGTGATTCACAATCAAATACGGAATTTGAATCGAAAAATAAAAAAAAATCGTTCGATGATTTTTAACATGTGATAAAAACAATGACAGGAAACAATAATTATTAGCTATACACTAATTTTTTATCGAATAAGTAATTCAGACTTTGAATTCAAAAAACATTATACAAAAAAATCGATGTTTGACTGTTTGATAAAGAAATCAAAATAATTACTACATTATATTAGTGGGTGTAAACAGATCTCGCTTTATTGTGTGTATCCATGTCCGCCCTTAGTCTTTCTCTTTCGGAAATCCGAACACTAACACTTTCCGTTTATTTTTATGATTGCCCTGGCAATGAGGAACGGCGCATGCAATCGGCATTTTTTATCTTCGTGAAATAAAATTAAGAAAAGCGCCAAATTAAGTTAACCAATGAAAATGACGTCAGAGGGGTGGGGAAAAAGTTAGTTACTTGCCATGTAGTACCTCTCGGTGGTCGTGATAGAGTTGTGCGTTTCAACCACGACGTTGCGAATCTTAAGTTCTGCCGCATCGAAGAGTTAACAGCGTCACTCGATGTACATGAAACTTCACATAACAGAGCAGATTGGATCTGCAGATGAGTTTGGACGGAAACTGAAACAATATAGACTTACCAACTCTTAGATATGACACATAAAATGAACGTTTGTAAAAGGAAAACGAATTCTGTCTTTTAGGCTAGGGTGAGTTTGTTAAATGACTTTTCCTTTCCCCCTATGTGCCTAGCGTCAGAGGGAATTTCCACGAACAAAGCATGTTTGCAAGGACACCCAACCCGTCTGTGAAATACATTAACTCGGAACTAATTTTCTGTATACTACAACATATTTGACTTCAAACTAAATGTCGACACGTAGTTGTCGTGAACCTTTCCATAAATAATCAAATGTTCATTGAAATGATCACTTTCAGCAGACAATCGTTTTATCGCATTGATCCTTATCGTCGCGTGGCTCTTCGCCTTGTCAAACAGTGACTAAAAAATTAGAAAAAGATCAAAGCTCCTTCCATTTATTGTCAGAGGTTTTCAGATTATTGATACCAAGAGACCTGACATACTTGACAACGCGATGTTAGGAATAATCGATGGACTTATTGGAACATATTGAAACCAAATGCCCTTATATGGTTGACAACTCGGTATAAAGATGAATCGACTTAATGCTCTGAAATAGTTGGCAACTCGATGGTTGGATGAATCGTCTCATTGAAAATTAATTTTATCTCTATATCAAAACCAAGATTTATTTTTTGAATTATTTTTATTTTCGTATGAATTTTTATATGATGCTATGTAAATAAAAAATGTTTATGGATCGCGATGACCCCACACCATGTATATATATTTTTTTAATATTTAGCTATTTCGAAATTCGTTTATCTGGTCAGTTTGGATTTGTATTCAAATGTATAAAGATAAATAAGGTAGATTTTTTAGATATTCTTCGAAAGTACAGTTTACGAAAGTAATGTTAAGATATCGTTACAAAGCTCTATCTGAAAAGATAGTGTGTGCAAGGCATGATGTCTTGATTCAGCTGTTTCAGTTTTTTTTGGAACTCGATTGTCATGTTATCTCAATGAATAAATGCGAAAGTTTTTTTTTTATTTATTTCGACTATATTCATACCAAAACACGTTACGCTTATTTAATTAAATTTTACATTCATAAATTTTCAAACACATTATATAACAGAAAATGCCAAACACACTCACCAAGACGCTTCATTTGAATAATAATTTTATAAACACTCTCTAATAAATTAATATTCTGCACAATTCATTTCTATTTTTGTACTCCACTTTCCTTACATAAATCTAATACTTTTCTTTATATTAATATTAATATTAATATTAGTAGTAGTAGTAGTAGTAGTAGTAGTAGTAGTAGTAGTAGTACAACAATTTCATGAACAACGTTTAACATTCAAAATTATTACTTTGAAATTCAAGGATAACTTCCGGTTTTTGTTTTTGTTGTTGATGACGACAACAGTAATGCTACTCCCCTCTCCCTCATTCCATCTCCTTCCCCACTCTCTCTTTCTCTCTCTCTCTGTCTGTCTCTGTCTCTCTCGCCACGCCACATCACGCCAAAGCCAAAGCCAAATTTTATTTTTTATTTTTTTTAAAAACCTAGCATCATCGCCCACGTGAATTGAATTATTTTTCCTATCTATTTATTTCTTATTTAAAAAATAAATACATTTGTATGGAAATTAACAACATATTAATATTTATCTATTTCATGAATAAATGCGAAATTGGGTGTCCCGTGTTTACAAGACACTTATAAATGAAATACATTAAACTTAGGCATGAGGCCCTAATCGTTTAGAGGGGGGGTGCTCAAACAGTTTTGACAACAAAGCTTTGTTTGTGAGGTCGATAGTCATACGTTTTGTCCAAAATATCTTGGACATACGCTACGCTATACACTCTCACGAAAATACCACATCCACTCTATTACTTAATCGTTACTTACATTGCGAAGCTATAGCGAGCTAGAACCTTTTATTTGATAATGTTGGAGATAAATTATGTTAATTATTCTTATTTGGAGATTAGCACTTTTTAGGCGATTATG
>OY744529.1:2992500-3000000 GCA_963556195.1 Sepiola atlantica
CGCTGGGAGAACAAGTAGTTATAAATACCTGGGAGTTCTGGAAGCAAACACAATCAAATATACAGAAATGAAAGAGAAGATTGGAAAAGAATATCTACGAAGAACAAGGAAACTCTTACAAACTAAACTATATAGCAGAAACCTAGTAAAAGGGATAAACACATGGGCTGTATCACTAATAAGATACTCTGGACCATTCATAGGCTGGACCAAAGAAGAACTCAGGCACCTTGACCAAAGGACTAGAAAACTAATGATTATGCACAATGCATTGCACCCAAAAGACGATACGGACAGACTCTACATGAAAAGAAATGAAGGAGGTAGAGGACTGGTAAGTATAGAAGACTGTGTGGAAGACACCAAAAAAGAGCTGGAGAAATATGTAACCCAGAACACGGAAAGACTGATCACCACAGCAAGAGACACCAGCCCAACAAACAACTCCGGAAGCACTGAACCCAGAAACAAAAAGACAAGAAAGGAAAAGTGGGAAGAAAAACAACTACATGGACGCTTTATAAGACTCACAAGCGATGAAGCCAATGAAAACAGCTGGGTATGGCTAAGAAAAGGACACTTGAACAGAGAAACGGAATCTCTGCTGACGGCCGCACAGAACAATGCGATTAGGACAAACTTTATTAAAGCAAAGATAGATAAAACCCAGGAAAACAGCAAATGCCGATTGTGTGGACAAAGAGACGAAACGATAAATCATATAATAAGTGAATGCAGCAAGCTAGCACAAAGGGAATACAAGAACAGACATGACAGCGTGGAAATGTGCAAACAACTGAATTTCGAATATGCAAAAAAACGGTACAAACACAAACCAGAAACTGTACTAGAAAACGAAAAACACAAAATCATATGGGATATGAATGTACAAACAGACAAACCCATAACAGCAAGGAGACCCGATATGATAATAATCAACAAGAAAGAAAAATCCTGCAAAATCGTAGACTTTGCCGTTCCAGCAGACCACAGTGAAGATCAAAGAGACGGAAAAAAGAAGTAAACTGAACTTGCCAGAGAATTGAAAGGAATATGGAACATGAAGAAAGTCAGTATAACACCAATAATCATAGGAGCACTAGGAACAGTCCCCAAAAACATGGAGAAAAGACTAGGAGAAATAGGAATCAAAGGGATAACTGAGACCATACAAAGGACAGTAATGATCAAAACAGCTACAATCCTGAGAAATGTCCTCGAATGCGGAAACCAACCCACATAAGCAACGAATGGGAACAAAGATATAGAAGCACAAGACAACAGAACCGGGGAAAATACAACCGCATGAGAGAGGCTCAAGCATAGACGCAAGCCACGAAAATTATGGACAGAGGGTTGAGGAGAGAAACCGCAAACCAGACCTCCACTGGAAGAGCGCGGACAGCTCTGGGACCTTGGTGAGGCTTGTTGCCACTCGGGCTCCAGAGGGGACCAATGGCCCTTATCAGCAGGAAATCGGTGGTAGGTGGCTGTTGCGATACCGCAAGGTCATCAGCGGTGATGAACGAAAAGAGGTGGAGCATACTGGAAGTCTGAGGAGACTTGTTGTCACTCAGACTCCAGGGAATACCACAGGTTGTTGGCAGTGGGCGATCACTGACGATGACCAGTGTGATAACTCCTAGTGAGTAAATAATAATAATAATAATAATAATAATAATAATAATAATAATAATAATAATAATAATAATAATAATAATAATCATAATAAAACAATGATAACAATGGTAGCCATAATAATCTTAATAATTATTATACTAATAATAATAATAATAATAATAATCATAATCATAATAATAATTAGCAGCGCATGCGTGGCCCCCCTCTGTATGTGACTCGATGTGGCGAGTGTAAAATGCAATAAATTTGGGCAATTTGAGGCATTTTTGACCCCCCTTTGACCCCCTGGGGGCGCGAACAGGATGCTCATTTTATATCCAGAACAATTTCCTCTACATTTTGGCCAAGTTTCAGAAAAATTGATGGATCAAACGTTATCGGCGGAAAGGGTAATTTTTTGCCATTTTAGGGGGCTTTTGACCCCCCTGGGGGCGCGAACCAGATTTTTCTCCAAGGTCAGCAATACTTATTTTCTATTGGGAACAATTGCCTCCACATTTTGGTCAAGTTTCAGAGAAATTGTTAAATTTATGTATTTCGCATCGATTGGTTTTTCCAGACTTTTAATATGTTCATATAGACACCTCATAGCAATATATTGTGCAAAAGACTTGTGTTTCAATTAGTTTGAACTTTTTCACTCATTTGACTTGACTATAATCAGACAATTGACTTTGAAAAGATGGCGTTTGTCAGATATGGCAATATTTAGGTTTCTACTTCACGGTCGGATCAGAAGAAGGTAATGAACTGTTTATTGCACAGAAGATATTCCTTGTCTTTTAGAAATGAAGGAGACTATAATGTCTGGAATTGTGTTGTTATTAGTCTAGACAACGATTAAAATATTGTTTGGTTAAATAAATTGATAGTAAAATAGAAACAAACAAAAATATCATGACTTTGTTCACGTAATAACGCAAAAATGCAACAAAAATATGCAACTAAGCCAAACGTTCATGATAAAATGATAAAATACGGAGAAAAATAAAATTAAAAAATAACTCAAGATATAAATTTGAAAATGATAGATAAACAAAACGAAAAATCTGCTCCATAACAAACTCGACTATCATATTTTGCTACAAGCAATAATGCCAGAATGACGTCATTACCAAACCTGTGCAATTCATAAGCTACCCTTACTCGCTATCCCCATTGCCAACGGGTGAAGAGATTTACGTGCCTTAAGATTATGGGAATATAATCTTTAAACTTTATTTTAATTTCACGAATGGCTGTACATTTCACAACATTAATTAAAGTGTTTTGCTGTTTGTTCTCCACACAAACAAAATAACTGATGAAGAACTAACGCACACATTAGATACTCCATATAAAGGTAGGTAAATAAGAAACATACTCTCACATTTATTTAGATTAGGAGTAGTCAAAGCCATGCACATACATCATGATTATAGATGCCGCATTGAATCACAAATTATAATAAGTTTTAAAAGTGCAAAAATTCCTATCAGTTTTATAAATGTTCAAGTATTTGTTCTTTTTCTCTGGTTGAGTTCATTTTCAGAGGCTTGCAGTATTTTTTGTGGCGGAATTGATGATCTTGAGCCAGAATCGAGCGGTGGTGATGGCCCGGACTTAGTTCTTCCCCGCAGTAAGAGGGTCCGCCTTTGCCTGGCTTGCAGATGGAAAGGGAAATAAGTTTTGGCTTACTAGTTTTCTAGTGAGGATTGAACTCACAACCTCGAAGTAACAAATCTACTGGTTGCTGCACAATAATAATAGATTTAATTATCATGACAAATAGTGAGCCAGTGGATTATGTTTTTTTCTGATTGGTTAAGCGGAATTAACTGAAGGAGAAATCTGCTAATAAAAAGACAAGAAAATCAGAAGAAAAGGGAATGAGAAACGTGAGTGTCGAGTGAGATTCTGCGGTGAGCCGAATTGTTTTCGTTCATTGGAGCTCGAAGTTACACAGAGGGTTTTTGTGCTTCTACAGGAATTGAACCGAACTGAGTTTTTTGTTTGTTTGTTTGTTTGTTTAACGTTTGAAGTCTAGTTATAGAATTCTCAGTTATATTTTTATTAAACGAAAACTAGATTTATATTCTTACTACCATATATACGTCCTAATGATTAATGTTAGCTTAAAAAATAAAAGATTAAAACAACCGTGTTGCTTTCTTCCTCTCTGCAGTTCTTATAAAAGTTACAAGATAAATAAAGAGCAATTGTATTGTTTGAAGAATTTTGGTAAACTCACATAATTTAGCCATCGTTGTATAAACATTGTAGAGCGCGTCTAAACTCCAACGTGAAAAAGTTGCATATGAAACGTTAAAGGTTGCTTACAACCGATTAAGATACTAATAATGGAAAATGGTTGTTAAAGTTGCTGAAAGAATTTTGCATCATTCTATCGCTCTAAAAGATACCTGACTCCTGATGCAATCTTCTACCTATAGAGGAGTCAGATACATCCTCGGCTGCCTCATTTGGATAAGTGATACTCAGGGAACTCTTCCTTGCTTTGACAGAATCAAAAAATCGTCTTCATAATCTGTCGAAGGATGATCTATTCTGTTCTCCACAGCTATTTTCTTACAAGAGAGTTGTTGCTAGTCTTTTTCTACTCGATCGTTTATTTCTATGGTAGGTACTCGACTGAGCTTCCTCTTTGTAAGATCTTCACGGCATGAACTCACACTTCTACCACCATTTGTAGGGAAACCATTGTTAGTAAGAATATCAGTTATCCTTCTTAGTTCATCCGCAAGTTTGCTCGCACTGCAAATCATAAGCGCACGGTGAACAAGTGTTTTGATGTTCGCCAACGTTTCCCTTGGAAATGTATCGGAACACGAGTCGTGTTTCAAACTCAAATATCGACGTCTTAACCCACACGGCCGTTAACAAAGACCAGGTAAAGAGAGATTAAACCTATTTAAAAGCAGCCGTCGTCAAAGTGTTTGACCACTGAAAGGAACATGTATCGAAACTACGATGGCGGCTGTGCTAATACTACTTACTACAGAGCCCAGATAGATAGATAGATAGATAGATAGATAGATAGACAGATAGATAGATAGATAGATAGATAGATAGATAGATAGATAGACAGACAGACAGACAGACAGACAGACAGATAGATAGATATATAGATAGATAGATAGATAGATAGATAGATAGATAGATAGATAGACAGATACATAGATAGACAGATAGATAGACAGACAGACAGACAGATAGATAGATAGATAGATAGATAGATAGATAGATAGATAGATAGATATTGAATTGTAACGTTATATGCGTTTTGTTAAGTAAGTAATATATTTAACGTTGTCCGACATCTAAATTATATTTTTAAAAGGCCGAAATCAATAATATATTTCTCTTTTTTTTTCATGTTTTATGGATATTATTTTTATTGAATATATTTTTATATGCTTCACGTTGACTCCCTCAAGGGACACCTTTATCATGTTATTCCTTGTGAATCTTGAGAACGGGAAGATCCAGGTGGAGCAACAAAATGGTAAAATTCTTATGGTGATAGGGTAGAGACTGACAGAACATAAACCTACGCGAGATGGGTTTAACGATTTAAAAACGGGGCGATAACCGACATGATTCATCAGGAGAAGAGCGCCTATGAACGGTGTTCTTCGGTGCATTCGAAACCGATACTGATGCAAACCCGGCAGTTTAATGTTCAGGAACTAAGCGCTAACTTCAATGTGATTTATATCACCAATCATCGGTGTGGTAGTCTCAAAGGATTGGAAATTGGTTCCGCTTGAACTTCATGCACACAATCGCAAACAACGTGTGGGGCGCAGTGCATCATTGTATTTGAGTGAACTGCGAGTTCATTTCGGAATACTTATTACTGAAAATGAGAAATAGATACTTTACTACGATGTTAAGCGAAAATATTAGTAGTTCAGTCGCTATAAAGATTCAGCTCAGCAGTCTAATAGTAGTCTGTATCCAGGGAATATTCTTCTGTGTGTAAGTTGGAATATCCGCGAAATAATTCATCACGAGTGTCGAGGTGATAATCAAAGAATAACAATGGTTATCTATTTCCAGCGGAGTACACGTTTGCATCAAATATGCCCACCATATACAACAGGAAAAAGTCATCCTTCATGAGATATTTTACTGCACACAAAGAGAAAAGATCGCATCTGAAAATATACCTGAGAAATTATGAGTCACTTTTCTACAGAGCTCGCACTAATATATTCCAATCTCTTTAGAAGTTATCAGAAGCATTTGAGTGTAGTCAAAGTTACTTCTAGAGAATACGTTGTAAATTGAGTTAGTGCTGTTTTCCTGTTCTAAAGCAATCTATTCTTATAAACTTGGCATTAAAATGGGAAAAGTTAATCAATGAAAATAGTGACTTCATTAACGATTACATAACTCTGATATTGTTTGTTTTATTAAGATATAAAAACGAACAGAACTTTAGTTACAATATGATACATAGCAAGTCCGCTCAGTATTATATATATATATATATATATATATATATATATATATATATATATATATATGATTAAATAAACTTTGTTGAGAAACAACCGACACTAATTAATTAGTGTTTCAACGCATACGCGCCTTTGCAGGACCCTCAGAAGACACGTGTGCGTTGAAACACGAATTAATTAGTGTCGGTTGTCCTATTAATGTTTATTTTATTTTATTTTATAAAAGCTCTACTTTGAAAAAATATTGATTTTGTGTTCATTATGTCAATATATTTGAACATTATATATATATATATATATATATATATATATATATATATATATATATATATATATCGTGCGTGTATTTAGGCAGCAGTCTTTTCATTTAAGCAAACATTGCTAAAAATAACATAATTCCTAGCTTAATTATACTTCTTTTTTTTTTTACAATTTTTTAATGTATTTTGTTCGTATTAAAATAAAATAAAAATGATGTATGTTCCATATGTATCACGAACATTTTCGATTCTTCGTCGAATCACCTTTAGGTGACAAAAACAAATGAACAACAAAGCTAGAAAGAAGAAGAGCATTTCAAAAGGAAGCAAGAACGCGCACATTAAGTCAGTTTGACCTAAAAGAATGGGATCTCTGTTTCCAGGAAAGAGGTAAACAATTAAAATTGCGGGGCGCCAGAATTAGCGCCACAAGAGTAAATTGAATTACGTCAACCTTTATTTAAATGTTGTTACTGGTTTCAGACGTAATGTGGGTTGTTGGGTAACAAAGAATAAAGATGGGTTCGAGTATTTAAAAAAATTTTTAATTAGTTTCGGAATGTATTATTCAATATAGAAAATTTAAAACCTCTAACCTTATCATCACCAACAATTATTCCATCTCAACCAAGGTTTTGTCTAAGAAAAACTTCGTATATGAATTTAAATGTCCCATGGGATACTGTGTTTCCGACAATTAAGAAAAAAATTATTTAGGCTTCACTACCACAAAATATGAAAATAACGAACTAAAACTACATATAGTAGAAGCTTTTTAAAATTAAAAAGTCAGCAAGAAACCGAAAGTAATGGGGTGTCCAACTAATACAACAATTTTATCTGCCAGTTCCAACCTGAAACTCGAAAAATAATCAGGCATCTAGAAAAATCATCTGAAAAATATGTAGATACAAATAGTCTGTATGATTTAACGATATATGTAACGAAGGAAAAAGCTGACCAAATATAAATACACACACACACACAATCGGCCTTTTGGCTAAGATCAAAGTGTAGTATCTGTTCCGATGGATACTACACCCTATAGACCGGTATCGTCTTGGCCTTCAGGTCTTGATGACGCCGGTTTGTGGGTTTGTCCTGTGCAGTTCTAGGAGGTCCACCCTCCCAGG
>OY744529.1:3002500-3010000 GCA_963556195.1 Sepiola atlantica
ATCAAGATATAATGATACTAAACCTTATGTCTAGAATCCTAATTCCAAATTTAATCCCTTACATAATTTTGATTCAAGAAAATGTTTTACATTTAAGGCTTAAACTGAATGAGTCTTAAGAAGTAATAAAAATTCAAGGAATCTTGCTTCATTACTAAGGATCAAATTCAATGCAAACTTGAGATATTTGAACTTTAAAATAAAGAGTTTTGCTTATATTTTCCCCTAATAACCCTTTCAAATTCTCCAAAGAAACTAAAATCAGGAAATCTTTCTTAATTGATTTCTAATGGCTATGGAGCAAATTCAATACAAATCTGATACATTTCACTTTTCAAATTATAGATTGTTACCACATTATGTCTCTTTAAAACCCTTTAAAATTCTCCAAAGAAACTGAAATTTTAGAAATATTTATTTAATGATGTTTAATACCTACTGTTAAAATATTACACAAAATGGAGGTATCTGAATTTACATGAAAGGCTTCAACCCCTTTTATCTCATTTGCATAAAACTAAATTAAACGAAATATACCCCACATTCAGACACCTTACGCCTAGCAGCTGTGTTCCAAAGTTCATAATGATCGGTTAGTAAGTTTAGAAGTGAATCGTGTACATAAACATACATAATCACATACACATCCTTAACTTATCCTTAACTTATATATATATATATATATATATATATATATATATATATATATATATATATATATATATATATATATATATATATACTAGCGTACCCGTGGAAGTCGAATAACTCAAGAAATTCTATGCCCAATCTTGAACTATTGAATTAGTTACTGCTTATGATTGACCGGCGTGAACACAGACCCTATAATGTTAATGCAAAACAGCAAATGAAACAATTGATGCAATACCTGGAGTTATAACAGTCGTATCATGGTTATTTGTTGCAATCTTACCATCTTCTTCTTTTTTATAAGTAGGAAGGCAAAATCGTCAGCCATTGGTTACTAATGAGATGCACACGCATGTTTGTAGATAATGTTCATGTACTTTCACAAATATGACAATTTAATGCAAGCATTGAGCTCATCAGCGTGGAAGAATATGAAGTGTTTGTCAGACGTTTGCACTTTATTTATTAAATAGATGTTTGCTCATGCGGTTGGTAGCAAATTTCATGAGTCCATGCAGTACTTCCCTTAGAAAGAAATGTCAAGCAAATGCTTTTCTGTATGCATCCCAAAGTTGGTTTGCATGAGACACTGCACATGTAGTCAACATGATGACAAACAAATGTCTCAAATTTTCCGATGTAGACACTTCCTGTAAAGTAATATCCCAGTGATTACCATTCTCAAGTAGCCCATGTGCACAACATACATCCATGAATGTATTCATAACGTGACTATTTTTTAACATAGTTCACCCCAAACAAGGCAGGCCGCCACTGTAGACGTAAGGCCCTACTGAGACAAAAGAAAAGGGGAGAAGGTTGGGGGGTCAGCTTAAATTGGGATCTGCGCAGCGAGATGTCTGCTTACATTAGTTTTAAATTTCTGCATGTCAGTACTGTCGGGGAAACAGGGGCAGGGAGGGAGTTCCAGAGGCCAGCAGCACAGGGAAAGAAGTTATTTGAGTAGAAAGCTCTCCGGCATCTGGGGAACTCCACAGTGAATGGATGGGATTTAGTTGATTGTCGAGTTGGTCTAGTGAATTTACGTCGAGGGGGCACCAGAGAAGCCAGTTCATCGGAGCATAATCCATTGATAATGTTGAGGTATCTAAAACTCTGTGGATCTCTAACATAGTGTAGAAGTAAGCTGAAACAAAGAAAGAAAAAGTATCACACCCATCGTATTCCCCCACACACAAAAAAAATCAGATTCTACTTTTTGAGGCGATTACATGTAAACAACCGTAAATCAGCAAAAAAGGAATCAAATAAAAATACATTTTAGATTTTAGATTGGGTATCCATTTTTTATATTTCTTTCTAAAATAAATTTAAACAAATTTATGAATTGTAGCAGGTTGCACCTCGTCAAAGAAAATTTTTTTAAATTATTAGTTTTTTCACTGTTTTAGAAAATGCAAAAGTTCTTCCTCTATCTGTATTTAGTTACATGTTATAATATGGTTTTAAAGAAGCACCCCCAAATACTTTCTTTTACGAAAATTGAAACAACAAAAAATACTTTTAGAATTCACTAAAAAACTCCAAATGTAATTCACAATCATTGATCTGGTCTTATGTTCTAGTTTAGTCACGTAAATTTGTATTAGTTAGTATATGTATATATTCTGTAATACCTTACGTTTCGCTGTTAGTGTCGCCGATTAATTAATTTTTTATTTGTTGAGGAACAGATTGTTTCTTGAAAGTGGCTTCCGGTTATGAATTTGGGAATTTGGGAATAGGCAAACAGTGTTTATCAGTAAACTGTCACGCATTATATTTTATGTCTGATATTATTTTTTTTCTAAAACAAAAGAAAACAGCTTTTTGTAATTGGAAAAGACAAATAATAAAATCAATTATTTTTTAATTGTTCATATGTTTGTTTTCTTTACAAATAATATGGAAATATTTGTTAGCTATGTTATTTTAGAAATAGTCGAAGACGTGGTTCATAAATAGAAACGAAATAAAATATTAGTAGTTATAACGACGTATCCAAAACAAAATAATCCCGAAGATATTTTTTTGTTTTGTTTTTTTTTGCATAAAAAGAAATTCGTCTTCACTGAGACAATGTTTTATTTGTTCAGATAGCGGGATTGTCTGCAACTAATATCGTAAATAAAAAAAAGCGAACAGCTTTCTGTAATCAGTCTTTTTTTTATCTCTGACAAATAATCAAAACAAACATGTTTCTTTAATTGTTCATATTTTATTTTCTTACAAATTATATTGAAGAAATATGTTATTTTAGGAATAATGTAAAAAGTTGTTCACAAGTAGAAAGAATAGTCTAATTAGGGGTGGGACGTAATGGGTGAAAATTTCAGATTCATGCGAGTAGTATTTTTTGTGTTCATTTATACATAAATAACACTAAACAATCAAACATTTTGAACATTTTGCAAACTTCAGAAGGTGCAGGCCACTAGTTTTTGGCTATTTTACATTCATTAAACCCCTTTCACAGCCTGCAAATGGTCCTAAATTAAAGTACCATATCAGATTTAACCATCTATATCCATTCATAGCTTTTGGGGATGTTTTAGGACCTGCAATGTCGCATGAAACCACTTTTTCACCGAAAAATGATGGATTTTGAGTCCAGTGGAGCTCTGGCGGCTATTTTTGACCTGCACCTTCTGAATTTTGCAAAATTTTCAAAATGTTTGATTGTTTAGTGTTATTTATGTATAAATGAACACAAAAAATACTACTCGCATGAATCTGAAATTTTCACCCATTATGTCCCACCCCTAGTCTAATACAGTTTTGTGGGAGTAACTTTTGTAATCAATCTTATTTCGTTTTTAGCTGGTATTTGTGTGCGTGGCTTGTGTTTTTTTACTTACGCTTTTGGTCAGTTAACTTTATAGGATTGGGATAAGTCTCAGTCCTATAGTTGCATTATTAAAATGTATCGTCGTGCTTAGAAATGTATTTTATAATTACAATGATTAGTTTATGTTTGTAAGGAAAACATGTTTAAAAGTTTATAGTAAAAAATGTTTTTAATCACGTAGGATCCAATCCAGAATATTCCAGAAGAAATTATTTTATTCCGCTTAAGAAGAAATCCCACTGTTTATTTTGTTTCGATGGCAGGATTTTCTAAACGTCGTAACTTCTTCGTTATGTATTTGTGATCTGATTGTGTTATTAAAAAACATCGTATAAACTAACTAAATATTTGTGACCTATTTGTGTTGAGAAAACAAATTATATAATGTGTAAACAAAAAAAGAGTCTCAGGTGTTTTCGTTTCTTGGTAAGATATAAATATTAGAGTACTAATTATACAATCGTTGTGAGCAAAAAAGTGTACCATAACAAAACACTGACAAGCGTCAAGAAAATGTAAAATGAAAAACTTTAACTTTTTCTATCGCTTTAGAAAACGTACGAAAGTTTGTATTAAAAACAAAGTATAGATTCTCAATAATTTAGGTAGGCAAATGACGAGCGCAGAAAACGTAATATGTGGGAGGTGTTTGTTCATTTGTATATTCCGCTCTATTCTGGAATGTAGAAAAATGTTTAAGTAATATGGTGACAGGAGGCCCCACGTAATTTAGTGTATAAATATAAATAAATAGAGATTTTGCTTTGTGTAGCATGAAAAATCTAAGGGTAAATAATTAGTTTAAGTAAAATTAAAATAAGAGAACTGTTGGAAAGATTAAACCCCAGTGCATGACTCCGACTCAGCCGTTGAATCCTATCAAATTTCTTGATATTTATACTCGCTCCTTTCAGAATAAATATAACTTAATTCCTTCGTTATCACATGACAATCTCCCGTGGCCTATAAGACAAAAGCGAACGCTTATAGAAGCAAGGTGTCTCTGTGATCATCCGAGAGTGTTACTTCTCTGCGCTGATGAGAGCCGTAAGCTTGAAACGACGTCGTACCGTAGGTAAAATATTAAAAATAAAATGTAATATTATATATATATATATATATATATATATATATATATATATATATATATGTATAGACATATCTATATTCCATATATGCATATATATATATATATATATATATATATATATATATATATATGTGTGTGTGTGTGTGTGTGTGTGTATCGAGGCAGCATTTTTTCTTTAAGGCACGTATTATTAAAAATAACCGACAATTTTTGTCTGGTTATTTTAGTGTTGATCCCTTCAATTTTCCGGATTAAAATCTTAATCTCGGAAGGAAATTGGCTGATGAAACTGCCATAGTGTACATGTTGGTCCAGAGTACTTTCTGACCCGTCTGGGTCCATCGTCAGTGGAATAATGACAAACAGGTAAAGACCTGGAGTGAGATTTATAATTAATTATGGCGAGAAAATTTAACTATGTTTATTAGGTATTATAAGCATTTAAGTATATTTGTACTAGTGTTAAAATTAATCTTGTTAATAGCAGGTTTTTTAGTTTTACTCATTAAAACTAAAAAACCTGCTATTAACAAGATTAATTTTAACACTAGTACAAATATACTTAAATGCTTATAATACCTAATAAATATAGTTTCATATTTAAATTTTCCCGCCATAACTAATTATAAATCTCACTCCAGGTCTTTACCTGTTTGTCATTATTCCACTGACGATGGACCCAGACGGGTCAGAAAGTACTCTGGACCAACATGTACACTATGGCAGTTTCATCAGCCAATTTCCTTCCGAGATTAAGATTTTAATCCGGAAAATTGAAGGGATCAACACTAAAATAACCAGACAAAAATTGTCGGCTATTTTTAATATATATATATATATATATATATATATATATATATATATATATATATATATAAGTTTTTTTATGTTTTATCTTTATCCCTTCCCCCAATTTCTTCATTTGGCCTCATTTTCAACTAATAAGCTGTCGCTCTTCTTAGACTTGATCGAAGTCACTACTTAAATTCCCGACTGCCTGCGTTGAATATACACAGTTGAACTTCAACTTCTGAAAAACTACTCTCATTCTCGGTCCACGGAAGTATTATAAAATGGCCCGAATTCTCAAAATGACTTCCGAATAAGTGCGTTCCACCTACGATTGAACTAAACATCTTTCTATCGGATTTACTTCATTCTTGAACTTTTTCAATGCTGCCGTCACGAAAACCCTTCTTTAAATCTCCTTTCACTGGACACCTTATCAGCTGACATTTATCAACTGGACAGAGCCATATCTTTTTACACGCACATTCTCACTCTCCATTACTTAATATTTTTTTCAAATTTTGAATTTTGGGTTTTCCACTGCCAACTTATCTATCTATGTAATTCCTCTGACGATAAGATTTTAATCTTTGAAAAGCCTTGGCTTTAGGAAAGAATAATAAACATGTTTTTACCGAGTACACCTTGCATTGAACAATCGAAGTTGAAATAAATTTGTCATTCGTATAAGTTTATCCCTCTTCTTTCATCTATCTATATATATATATATATATATATATATATATATATATATATATATATATATATATATAAGGTTAATACAACAAAAGATATAAGAGGCAACTAATATCTTTAATTAGTGAATATCCGGATAAAAATGAAGCTCAATATACTGGATAGAGCATTAATAGCATTAGATAAAGTGAAAGAATAAAATTAGGTGCGAATCAAATTTTATTACAATACAATTGTTTTGGGCCGATATATTTGATGTTTTATATACCTTTATGTGTTTTATATATGTGTATATATTTTCAAAGTTTAATTTTATTACCTGCAGTAATGTCATTGCGGTAATGGTCCTCTGAGGAGAAGATTTTCTTTGAAAACTCATGAGTTAAGGACATTCAACTACTTTGCTTGAACTTTGAATTGTAATAAAATTTGATTCGCACCTTATTTTATTCTTTCATTTTATCTAATGATATATATATATATATATACATATACACATGTATATGCATATATGTATATACATATGCATATATATATATACGCATACGTGCATAAAATTATATACTTGCACCTAAACACACAACACACACACACACACACATATATATATATGTATATATATATATATATAGAGAGAGAGAGAGAGAGAGAGAGAGAGAAAGTGAAAGAGAGAGACCCGCAGAGTGCTCAATTATCAAGAAAATTAAAAAATAAGAGCGTAATATTTATTTATATATTGATTACAGAAGATCAGAACAACATCGGTACCGTCGGTTTCAAATCCGAACAAAGGGAACCTATAATTAGTCTCTCTTGCCGGGCTCTCTTCAGCCAATGTTTATGTTTGCCTTTCCGGGGAGGAAACATAAACAGAGGTTGAGGGAGACCAATTAAAAGTCATCTTTCGATTTGAAACCGACGGTACCGATCTTCAAACAAAACATCTTCTATAATATATATATATATATATATATATATATATATATATATATATATATATATATATATAGTGAAAAAATAGTTGCCCTTAATAATAATTATAAGGAAGGAGCAGGAAAAAAACGCGAAAATATCCTACAAATGCCGTGCAAACAAACAAGCCTGTCTTGAATGAAATTACCGCAAATAAGAAAGACCGTCAACATAACAGAGTAATACATAAAAAATGAGAGGAAGGCGGTAGTTATGTCGGCCGTTGTGGGGTGGGGAATCGGGAAGAGGCATGCACACACATTGACATCACAACACACCCAGTGCAAGACAATAAAAGAAAAAAAACGAGAACGCTTAAATAATAAAAACACCAGGAATCTGAAAAACAGTATCTCTAAAACAAGACATTAAATGTCACAAAATGCTCGGTTTTAGAAGTTGTTTTTAATTGTTTATTTGTTTTTGAAATGTCGAGAAAATAAAGTAATCGGAA
>OY744529.1:3015000-3065000 GCA_963556195.1 Sepiola atlantica
AGCAATCCAGAAAAGAAAATGAGTGAGAAATTTTTTTTAAATGAAAAATAGAAAACGTACGTTCCAAAATGAAAGACATAACGAATGATAGATAGATAGATAGATAGATAGATAGATAGATAGATAGATAGATAGATAGATATATCGGTCGGTCGGTCGATAGGTATGTAGGTAGCTAAAAATGCTAATGTCACGTTTTTCTTTTCATTTGAATTCATTTTAAATATATCCAGGCATGACAGAAGTAAATAGACACCCTTATCTAATAATAAGTGTGTCTATTAACCGAAGACTTTTATCAGAATGTCCTGATTGACAAAGGCGAGAATAGTATTTGTTATTTTCTCTCTCTGATGAATTGACAAATCACTCAGTTAACAATTGAAAATGGAATCCCGAAATTTGCGGTTGAAAAGTCCACCTTCAGATAAACCTATAATATGACTCCTCAAAAAATTTGAGAATATACACTCGATATATTAATTCTTCTTTGGCCGATGTCATACGAAAATGTTTGATATACACTCGATATATTAATTCTTCTTTGGCCGATGTCATACTAAAATTGTGATATACACTCAATATATTAATTTTCTTTTACCGGTGTCATACTAAAATTGTGATATACACTCAATATATTAATTCTTCTTTGGCCGATGTCATATTAAAATTGTGATATACACTCGATATATTAATTCTTCTTTGGCCGATGTCATACGAAAATGTTTGATATACACTCGATATATTAATTCTTCTTTGGCCGATGTCATACTAACATTGTAATATACACTTGATATATCAATTCTTCTTTGGCCGGTGTCATACTAAAATTGTGATATACACTTAATATATTAATTCTTCTTTAGCCGGTGTCATACTGAACTTGTGATAAACACTCAATATATTAATTCTTCTTTGGCCGATGTCATACTAAAATTGTGATATACACTCGATATATTAATTCTTCTTTGGCCGATGTCATGCTAAAATTGTGATATACACTCAATATATTAATTCTTCTTTGGCCGATGTCATACTAAAATTGTGATAAACACTCAATATATAAATTCTTCTTTGGCCGATGTCATACTAAAATTGTGATATACACTTAATATATTAATTTTCTTTGGCCGATGTCATACTAAAATTGTGATATACACTCGATATATTAATTCTTCTTTGGCCGGTGTCATACTAAAATTGTGATATACACTCAATATATTAATTCTTCTTTGGCCGATGTCATACTAAAATTGTGATATACACTCGATATATTAATTCTTCTTTGGCCGGTGTCATACTAAAATTGTGATATACACTCAATATATTAATTCTTCTTTGGCCGATGTCATACTAACATTGTGATATACACTCGATAGATTAATTCTTCTTTGGCCGGTGTCATACTAAAATTGTAATATACACTCGATATATTAATTCTTCTTTCGCCGATGTCATACTAAAATTGTGATATACACTCAATATATTAATTCTTCTTTGGCCGATGTCATACTGAAATTGTAATATACACTCAATATATTAATTCTTCTTTGGCCGATGTCATACTAAAATTGTGATATACACTCGATATATTAATTCTTCTTTGACCGATGTCATACTAAAATTGTGATATACACTCGATATATTAATTCTCCTTTGGCCGATGTCATACTAAAATTGTGATATATACTCGATAGATTAATTCTTCTTTGGCCGGTGTCATACTAAAATTGTAATATACACTCGATATATTAATTCTTCTTTGGCCGATGTCATACTAAAATTGTGATATACACTCAATATATTAATTCTTCTTTGGCCGATGACATACTAAAATTGTGATATACACTCGATAGATTAATTCTCCTTTGGCCGGTGTCATACTAAAATTGTGATATACACTCGATATATTAATTCTTCTTTGGCCGATGTCATACGAAAATGTTTGATATACACTCGTTATATTAATTCTTCTTTGGCCGATGTCATACTAACATTGTAATATACACTTGATATATCAATTCTTCTTTGGCCGGTGTCATACTAAAATTGTGATATACACTTAATATATTAATTCTTCTTTAGCCGGTGTCATACTGAACTTGTGATAAACACTCAATATATTAATTCTTCTTTGGCCGATGTCATACTAAAATTGTGATATACACTCGATATATTAATTCTTCTTTGGCCGATGTCATACTAAAATTGTAATATACACTCAATATATTAATTCTTCTTTGGCCGATGTCATACTAAAATTGTGATATACACTCGATAGATTAATTCTTCTTTGGCCGATGTCATACTAAAATTGTGATATACACTCAATATATTAATTCTTCTTTGGCCGGTGTCATACTAAAATTGTGATATACACTCGATATATTAATTCTTCTTTGGTCGATGTCATACTAAAATTGTGATATACACTCAATATATTAATTCTTCTTTGGCCGGTGTCATACTAAAATTATGATATACACTCAATATATTAATTTTTCTTTGGCCGGTGTCATACTAAAATTGTGATATACACTCAATATATTAATTTTTCTTTGGCCGATGTCATACTAAAATTGTGATATACACTCAATATATTAATTCTTCTTTGGCCGATGTCATACTAAAATTGTGATATACACTCAATATATTAATTCTTCTTTGGCCGGTGTCATACTAAAATTGTGATATACACTCAATATATTAATTCTTCTTTGGCCGGTGTCATACTAAAATTGTGATATACACTCGATATATTAATTCTTCTTTGGCCGGTGTCATACTAAAATTGTGATATACACTCGATATATTAATTCTTCTTTGGCCGATGTCATACTAAAATTGTGATATACACTCGATATATTAATCTTTCTTTGGCTGATGCCATACTAAAATTGTGATATACACTTAATATATTAATTCTTCTTTGGCCGGTGTCATACTAAAATTGTGATATACACTCGATATATTAATTCTTCTTTGGCAGGTTTCATACTAAAATTGTGATATACACTCGATATATTAATTCTTCTTTAGCCGGTGTCATACTAAAATTGTGATAAACACTTAATATATTAATTCTTCTTTGGCCGATGTCATACTAAAATTGTGATATACACTCGATATATTAATTCTTCTTTGGCCGATGTCATACTAAAATTCTTATATACACTCAATATATTAATTCTTTTTTGGCCGATGTCATACTAAAATTGTGATATACACACGATAGATTAATTCTTCTTTGGCCGATGTCATGCTTAAATTGTGATATACACTCGATATATTAATTTTTCTTTGGCCGATGTCATACTAAAATTGTGATATACACTCGATATATTAATTCTTCTTTGGCCGGTGTCATACTAACATTGTAATATACACTTGATATATCAATTTTTCTTTGGCCGGTGTCATACTAAAATTGTGATATACACTCGATATATTAATTCTTCTTTGGCCGATGCCATACTAAAATTGTGATATACACTCAATATATTAATTCTTTTTTGGCTTATGTCATGCTTAAATTGTGATATACACTCAATATATTAATTCTTCTTTGGCCGATGTCATACTAAAATTGTGATATACACTCAATATATTAATTCTTCTTTGGCCGGTGTCATACTAAAATTGTGATATACACTCAATATATTAATTCTTCTTTGGCCGGTGTCATACTAAAATTGTGATATACACTCGATATATTAATTCTTCTTTGGCCGGTGTCATACTAAAATTGTGATATACACTCGATATATTAATTCTTCTTTGGCCGATGTCATACTAAAATTGTGATATACACTCGATATATTAATCTTTCTTTGGCTGATGCCATACTAAAATTGTGATATACACTTAATATATTAATTCTTCTTTGGCCGGTGTCATACTAAAATTGTGATATACACTCGATATATTAATTCTTCTTTGGCAGGTTTCATACTAAAATTGTGATATACACTCGATATATTAATTCTTCTTTAGCCGGTGTCATACTAAAATTGTGATAAACACTTAATATATTAATTCTTCTTTGGCCGATGTCATACTAAAATTGTGATATACACTCGATATATTAATTCTTCTTTGGCCGATGTCATACTAAAATTCTTATATACACTCAATATATTAATTCTTTTTTGGCCGATGTCATACTAAAATTGTGATATACACACGATAGATTAATTCTTCTTTGGCCGATGTCATGCTTAAATTGTGATATACACTCGATATATTAATTTTTCTTTGGCCGATGTCATACTAAAATTGTGATATACACTCGATATATTAATTCTTCTTTGGCCGGTGTCATACTAACATTGTAATATACACTTGATATATCAATTTTTCTTTGGCCGGTGTCATACTAAAATTGTGATATACACTCGATATATTAATTCTTCTTTGGCCGATGCCATACTAAAATTGTGATATACACTCAATATATTAATTCTTTTTTGGCTTATGTCATGCTTAAATTGTGATATACACTCGATATAGTAATACTTCTTTGGCTGATGTCATACTTAAATTGTGATATACACTCGATATCTTAAATACAAACAAAAATGTCAATTAGTGTGAACTATTGATGTTTCAAAACTTTCTACTGCTTTGTACGGCTCCGAGTGCTTGCCGTCAATTAAGGAAGCTTATACTTTAAACATGTATGGATTATTTTTGTGGTATGTCCATTTACTTCATTAATGTCTTAGGTTATCAGTTCTTGTATTCGTTAGGTATGTTTAAACAGGGTGCAGATTAGAGAACATCATCAAAGAGTGGATGTGGCTGGCGCTAAGTAACACGCTCAAGAAGTCAGAAATCAAGAGGGCTACAGAAAATGTGTTTCCAGTTCATCTTTGATTCCTCAACGGTTATCCTGACCACGGGACAAATGATAGCATTGCGTAATTCTTTTTTTCTTTTTTTTTTAAACTAATAAAATATAAGTGTGAGATTTAAGGCTCGGAAACATTAATAGATATTAATTACATTTGAAATAATCTGTGATCGCCAGTCAGTTTCTGTTCAGCACAGATCACAACTAATGGGCCGGAATTGTTCTTTTTGTTGCAGATTCGCAGCCGGATCTCGCAATGCAAGGCCTCTAGAACCGGATTATTCATATAGCACTTGATATTTCCAAATGGTCACCCATCTAAGAACTGATTGGGTTCGGCCTCGCTTAACGATGATCTTACGGGAACGGGTATGTCAACGTGATTTAATATAAATCAATTAAATATTTATTATAAATGTTTTTTCATTAATTAACCGTGGAATTTCTAAAGATTTCTCTTGTTAATTATAAACTTACTAAGTCAGTCTGTTGGTTTTAACCTTCTAACTGACAGTGAGATTAAAATGCTAAATACATATTCATGTTTGTTATGGATCGACCTACTGAGCATAACTAATTTGAACTTTACTTTGCAAAAAGACATTTCATTAATTCACTATTTGTCTTATTGTGTTTTTAATTCAACGATTTTTCTATTTTATTTTTACTTCATAGATCTATTTACGCATTTTTATTTTATATCGTGGATATAAAATTAGTATTGTGTGTGAAAAGAGGATTTTCAGATCAATTTACTTCTCGGGATTGCGATCTGTTTCTACATTGTAAATTAAAAACAAAGCCCCATACACGACACACTGCGTCTAACCGAACAATCTAGTGCGTACCCCCACCCTCGAAAAAAAAATTTCATTACAAAATTTTACCATAATGCATTTCGGTTCATTCATACACAAGTCAATCATTTTATTCTTTCGTTTAATTGTAAATTATAAACAAAGCAATACACACCACGACCAAACAAAAACAACAATGAGTATCGTTCTCACCTAAAAAAAATAATAATGTAATTACGAAATTAAATTCTACCATAATGCATTTCGGTTCATTCATACACAAGTCAATCATTTTATTCCTTCGTTTAATTTTAAATTATAAACAAAGCAATACTCACCACGACCAAACAAAAACAACGATGAGTATCGTTCTCACCTAAAAATAATAATGTAATTACGAAATTAAATTCTACCATAATGCATTTCGGTTCATTCATACACAAGTCAATCATTTTATTCTTTCGTTTAATTGTAAATTATAAACAAAGCAATACTCACCACGACCAAACAAAAACAACGATGAGTATCGTTCTCACCTAAAAATAATAATGTAATTACGAAATTAAATTCTACCATAATGCATTTCGGTTCATTCAAGTCAGTATTTTTCACTTTCACTCTAAATACAATTGTAAAACTCGTCTGGCTGAACTCTAAACAATTGTCCTTCCTTCCTCTGTGTACTTAAAAGTAAACGAAACTTCCATGAACAAAGTTTGTTTCCTAAAACTCATTAACCCTAATCCTCGAGTGGCCTTTAGACCATGATAAACGTTTGACTCATTAGTACAATAAAGGTGCTCTTCCAATATTTGATCTGCCGAATGTTTTCAAACCCTAACAATCTGACCTTAACCCTAACTCTAACAACCCCAACCCTAAACATAACCCTAACCCAACTCAGTAGCTCGCATATTGGAATAGCATAGAAAAAGTATTTTCAAAATGAATTCTACCATAATACATTTAGATGCATTCGTATACAAGTCAGCCATTGTAAATTAAATAGCCTCATACACATAAAAACACACAAACACCGCGGAAAAAAAAAAACACTTGTGAGTTTTCTAATATTCCCTTGCAACGCTGGGGGACATTTTTCCACTGGTTTATAACAAAAAAATAGTCTAATAGAATGTTTACTATTTAAAAATAGTTATATATATATATATATATATATATATATATATATATATATATATATATATATATATATATATATATGGGAAAATGAAAAAGGAAAACCAAAAAATGGATGTTTTTTATGTGTACATCAACGTTTCGTCTTTGTTTATAAGACTTCATCAGGATGATAATATAGAGAAAAAAATGTCATGCAAGTACAGATACATGTAGGGTAGACATATTGGGAGCAAAAATAAAATAAAATAATGGCCACTACTGGGTGGACGTCCGTACTTGTTGGAGAATAAAAATGAATGTTGAAGAAAATGAGTGGGGAAAAAATTGAAAGATGGGGTGAGCAAGGACTACTGTGGCTGGTGGTAAGAGAAAGAGGTGGGGGATGAGCAGGGGTAAAGTGGATGGCATATATATATACATTTTCTCAACGAAGTAAGACACAAAGACAGGTGTGGTTTTGATAAAAAAATGTTTATGTGGAGCTAGATTAAACGTTAGCAAACTCAGGTCCTCAGTCCGCATCATTAACAACTTAGCCACCGTGCTATCCCCATATTTGTATATATATATATATATATATATATATATATATATATATATATATATATATATACATATACATATATACATATATATATACATATATATATACACATAGATTTATATACATATACATACATATACATATTAATATATATATATACACATAAATGTATATACTTATATATATATATACATATACATGTATATACATATATATATATACATATACATGTATATACATATACATATATACATATATATACATGTAATTACATATATATATATACATATATACTTACATATGTTAACATGCATAAATACATATATATTATACATACACATATATACATACATATATGTATACATATATATGCATATGAATACATATATATATATATGCATATATGATGATGGACTCTCCCGTCGATTTCGACGTATGATTGCCCGCGCGTGAATTTGTAATTGCAAGTGTTGCGCAATCCCAACAACCGCTCTCCTGAGTCGGCATTGCTTGATTCCAATGGCAAGTAGTAATACAAGACGACTGGAAACAATGCCGAGATAAGCAGAGAGCAGATACAGCACCTGGTATTCCCAAATGGTCACCCATTTAGTACTGGCCAGGCTCGACGCCGTTTAACTTCAGTGATCTAACAAGAACCGGTGTGTCAACGTGATTGTGCATATATATATATATATATATATATATATATATATATATATATATATATATATATATATATATATATATATATATATTCTACTACAATTATATATATATATATATATAATATATATATATATAATTGTAGTAGAATATATATATATATATATATATATATATATATATATATATATATATATATATATATATATATATTCTACTACAATTTGAAGTAAAACAAAATGTTATTTTCAGTTGAGATGACAAGCAAAAGTGGAAGATTTGGAGAACTCGGCGTAGGCGGATACTTTAGCTAGTACAACAAACGCGGGTGGGTGTGTTTATGTGTTTGCGTGTGCACGTACATGCGTGCGTGTCGAGAGAGGTTGAAACACAAAGTTCATGGCGACCAAAAAAAAAACAAGAAAAGAAAACGAGAAAGCGTTCTTAATTGGCACGGGCTTTTAACGACGGAAGACAGCGAGATGAGAAGTTGTTTTTAACATTACATTATGAAATTAGGTATCGAAGGGGGCGCTGGGTTGAGAGGAAAAAACAATAACGAGGAACGGGAAAGACAACCCCCCCCCCCCATTCCAAGCGTCTCTTACAAATATTTTAAGCTGATATTGTTTTTGTCGTCTGCGTATTTTATGTCAAATATTATTGTTTACGTTTATGGGCGCATCTTCAGTTTTCTCCTTAATTATTTCATAGTCGGATATATACTTTTGTATTATTATTTACTATCAGAAGTTATATGACACATTAATTTACTTATTATTATATTCGTCATGTACATCTGTAATCTTTCTCTTTATTTCTCATATACATATATATATATATATATATATATATATATAAGTATAAATTTATATATATATATATATATATAAGTATAAATTTTTTATTTATACAAACATTGTTGGTTACATATGTGCATACATGTTTCGGTTGCACTTTTCCCAGAAAGTCAACCTCATCAGACCAAGAATTTTCGAGAAATGGATGGATTTGAAGAATTTTCTCTTCTAAATAACTCTTTTTTGGATTTCGTATTTTCTATTTCTTATAAATTAGTATCGGATTACTTATTCCAAATTCTTGGTCTGATGAGGTTGATTTTCTGGGAAAAGTGCAACCGAAACATGTATTCACATATGTAACCAATAATGTTTGTATAAATAAACATTTATACTTATAAACAGCTCTACTTGTTATTGAGCACTTTTTATAAACACTTGAGTTTCTACGGATTTACATTTACAGAAACTAATACAATACATATACGATATATATATATATATATATATATATATATATATATATATATATATGTGTGTGTGTGTGTGTGTGTGTGTGTGTGTGCGTGTGTGTGTGTCATCCACAGACAGACTGTTTGTTGTATCAGAGCTCGTCAGTGTGGGCAGACAAGCATGTGTCCCAAGACGACAGTCGGAGTTTCCAACCACATGACTATCATTCGGCACCTGCTGAGAGTAAGTCAAATCTCAGTGTAAACATTGTAAATTGCCATAGAGTGCCACTTGTTTACACATTAGAAGCTGATGGCAGCTGGGTATTTCACTTATAATAGAAAAATACGCGTCCCAGGACGGGTAAACTTAATTTCCTGAACATTCTTTGGAGCCATTTTATGTCCCCTTACGAATATTACAATCAAAATATAATACTATTAAACTTTATGTCGATCAAAATCTAGTAAATGATTTTGATTCTAGGAAATGTATAAAATTTAAGGCTAACGTTTAAGGAGTCTTAGGAAATTGAAATTCGGGGAATCTTGCTTAATTGGAATTTAATGCCCATGGATCAAATTTAATGCAAATCTGAAATATTTGAATTTTCTAATTGGAGGTTATGCCTATGTTATGCTACCTAAAATCATATAAAATACTAAAGAAAGTAACAATTTTATGCACAAAAGAAAGTGACGTATATATATATATATATATATATATATATATATATATATATATATATTTATAAATAAGTATTTATTAAATATTTTAATACCTAGAGACATCGATGTTTCATGCTAACGCAATCTTCAGTGTAGGAACTAATTCTCAACGGTCGGTGGGCGCGAACCCCGATCACAAATCGCCACTGATTCATAGCCAATTAGTTAGTTAATAGAGAGGAATATATGTGTGTGTGAAAAAATGACAAACGGAAAATAAGTTAAAGTGCAAGAGAAAAACAAAAACAAGAGAATTTTTGACCGATTTCGTTCGTGGCGAACGTCTTCAGAAAATGAAGATATCTTCATTTTCTGAAGACGTTACTAACTAATTGGCAGGGCCGATGGGATAAGACTCTCGACTACGAATAAAATAATAAAATTAATAAAAATAGAACACGTTTAGTTAACAAATGAATAATTATTCAGGTATCAGCATGATGTTATGAAGAGATCGATTAACACAATAAAGAAGAGGTGAACTTATAGGTTTTTCTTTTGAAAGATATCCACTCTGCCTTTTGGCTAAGATCAAAGTGTAGTATCTGTTCCGATGGATACTGCACCCCATAGACTGGTATTGTCTTGGCCTTCGGAGCTTGATTTACGCCGGTCTATGGGTCTGTCCTGTGCAGTTCTAGGAGGTCTACCCTCCGAGGCTTCGCCTCCCCTCTTTGGGGAGGAGTAAGTTTATTGCTTACTGCCTGAGGCGCCCCTACCGGGGAATGCCGACGGGGCTGCCCAGGCAATTTTTAAACCCCACTTTCCCGATCCGACCTTGGGTCACATCTTACTTGTGGGAGTAAGATAAAAACTGGCCTTGTGCCTAACTCCTGGAGAGGAGTAAATCAATATCCACTCTAGTCAGAAATGCTAATAAACTAACATCTAGACACACAATCAATGGCTGACATGTGTAACGTTTCTCACTTGTTTATAATTTTCTTATATTTTTGTTTTTGCTGGGATGGGGCATCCTACCGGATGCCAGACATTCACCGGCTATTTCAGACACTCCAGCCGAGAGATCTTTTTGAGATTCTAACCGTCCCTTTAAGTGCAATTGTTTGTCATTATGGAGAAAAAGTAAAATAAAATATAAATCTCCTTGTTTCTTATAGAAATCGATCGAGATATTACGAGTTAAAAACTATTGGAATCCTTACGCCAATAATTGGAGCATTTAACAAAAATCGACTTTGCCATCTAGTGGGATATGATTTCTTCTCTTCTCGACGTACTCTTTTTGTCGCAGAAGAGACATGCCTTAACGTTCACTACATAATCGTTATTTCCGTGGAAAGTGTTCAACTGAGCTCTAATCTCTGCACCCCCTGCAAGGCATTCATTGCAATAACCCTTCTTCCTACTAACACTGCAGATAACTTTATTTTCTTCATCCGTCTGCTTACCATGAAACATACATGTCCATGAACAGAGTTTCTTTCCAAGAACCTCCAACAAGATTTTTTCCATGGAGGCTGTAATATGATCATATTAAAATCTAATGTTAACAAACACTTTCTGCAAATGTTATTCAATTCCATTCATTATTTTCAATCCTCTGAAAATATTCATCCTCATTCAACTGACAATCCATTTATCTCATTAACCTTTATCTTCGAGTGATGTTTAGTAGTGCCTTATTAGCAAACATAAATATGAGGATAAGGTTAGTGTAAATGCTCACCTAAACAGCTTTACAAAATCGTCAACTGAAGAAATTCAAGTAACATTATACTTACTTTTTATTCAATATTCTTATGCATAACATACTTGTTTTAAAGAATAGTACACGATTAAATAAAACAATCAGGAAGAACAAAATATTTCACCATTTAATTTTTTTAATACTTTTAACCATCATATTTTATTTAGGCGTGGCTTATGTTTAAGACGCCATGATGTAAATTTAAAATCTAAACAAGCCTTAAAATCATTCAAACAATATCAAATGTAGTTTTACACATACATCTGAGAACTGTTATTTAATAATAGTTAAAACCAAAAAAAGGAAAGATATATTTTAGTAATTTTAATTTACGGATGTTAAATATTAGATTCCCGTTAATTTTATTCACTGTTTTTTTTTGGGGGGAGGGGGCATACAGTCAAACTTCGGGTATATGTTACGACGCTCAGCAGAGGCGCGAACGGGGTCCAAAAAAAGAACGAGAAAGGGTTTAAAAACATAAATTTGCAACAAGTGAAGTTGACCTACGACGAGAATATTTTCCTACTTACCTATGTAATTTGTTTTTATTTTTACGTATTATAAATGGGTTTTCATTAGATGTAAAAAAAAAAAATTGTTTTTTTTTCCACCGTTTTCACAAAAACAATATGGTCGCTCCTAGTGCATTCGTTAGTAATCCCCCCGAATTCGGCCATGTTTTTTTCCCAACTAGCGGTGTCAAAACTATTGATTTCTAATAAATAGCACTTCAAACGGGTTTAAAATACAAACAAATAGCACATGCAAGTTTGAAACTAACTTTTACAGCTTACAGTTACTTTTATTTGTTGTAAATTTGTTTTTTAGCGTTTTTACTCTGCTGAGTCTCGTAAAAGATGTCCCAAACTTCTACATACGATGGCCTCTACATACGAATTTGTTCAACACATGACGTGAAATTCGATCAGATTATCGACTCTACACCCGATGGAAAATCTAACATACGACGTCGAAGTTTCGTGGTTAGCCCGCTATACGGCAGCACTGACGACAGGGTGGAGACTTCAGTTCACAGTTCCGCTTCGGTCCCGGAACGAATTAAATTCGTGTGTAGAGGTTTGACTGTACTTAAATTAATTGAATCGTCCCCAGTAGAATCCAAATCGGTTGCTTCGAATTCCAACATATTTGTTTAGAGATTCTGAAATAGTTTTATTCATTTTGCTGATGTCTGATATTTAAAATAAGATTAACTATAATTGCTAGGTGATAAAGGATTTTATTTGCGATGCATCATCTATATGTATATAAAAGTTCATGTTTATTTGTTTGTGCATTATAGAAATCGATATGTTAACAGCTACAACATTCAAATAAGTTTCAAGAAGGGTTACATTTTTCACAGAATCTAAAGACGCCATTGAAATTTACCTTTGATTCCATCTGGAGTCACTAGAAACAATTATCAGTTAGGTCCATAAAATAACTGAAATATATTAGAACTTTTAAGTTCTATTATGTTTCAGTTATTTTATGGACCTAACGGATAATTTTTTACAGAATTTCTTCGTTTCATAAAAAATAAACACAAAATATCTAAGTGAAGAATGTATTTAAAACGTTTTTAAATTAAAATAATTATTTCTATTGTTATTTTTTAAAAATTAAATAATTAAATAAACACGAATTCGTTTCGATTCGTTAAACTAATTTGCCGTTTTACAGCTGTGTGTAAGAAGTAGTTTATTTTTTTTAGAATACTTCACCGTGCTAACAGCTTTTTTTATTACTTGACCTCATATTGCAAATGTTATTTCTAATGTTTCTTTCAGAACAAAACTTGTCAACATGACAATATTTGAAATTATTTCCGACCAGAAATATATCTACGTACAGCCAACGCCGGGTCAATACTTACTATTTTGTGAATGTATATAAAAAAGAGTAGTTATTCGTCTCTCTCATATAATGTACAAAGTAAGTTGTTAGTTGACATTAGTTGTGAGGTTTTGCTTTTATTTCCATTATTTTTATATTTAAGACTATTATCTACGTCTTGGTTGTTCTGTTGACATGATTTCGGTCGTTGTACTCTAAGGTTATTAGGTGAGAAGTATTCTTTGGAATTTATGTGAGAGAAATCCTGTTCATAGGGAGGACTGAGTTAGGACTTTCATAAAAAATATACCTCCATCTTCACTATAATAAAATCAAGCTTATTTAACAGGAACATAGGAATATAAGGCAAGTTTGCTTGGCAGACAAGATAAGGCTAAAGAGAAAACATTGAGTTCTGGGGTTTCATCTCGTCTTGTTGTTTTCTGGTAAATAACAAGAACATATTCTTCGCATCTTATCTCAACGGTGTCTCGTTCAGAAACTAGTTTGTCTCTTGCCGTCAACGAAGTAGACGGAAACGAAAGTCTCGCACATGCACAGAAGTGTTCGAATATCCGTTTATTTCTCCGCGAGTCTTAACATGCCTGTTTTCGCCAACCGAACTACAACTAAATATTACACAGGAGATTGTGTGTACATACAATATCTTTTGTCGCCGTTGGTAACCTTTTCGGAAATTTCGAACTGAGTCCGATGATGTGGGCTGTACTCATTTCGCGTCCCATGCTTTTTAGATAATGTTTAGTATTATTTACTACTCTCCAGGAGTTAGGCACAAGGCCAGTTTTATCCTACTCCCACAAGTAAGATGTGACCCAAGGTCGGGTCGGAAAGTGGGGGTTGAAAAGCCAGCGCCCGAGAGGTGAGTACTCTGACCATCAAAAATTGCCTGGGCAGCCCCGTCGGCATTCCCCGGTAGGGGCGCCTCAGGCAATAAGCAATAAACTTACTCCTCCCCAAAGAGGGGAGGCGAAGCCTGGGAGGGTGGACCTCCTAGAACTGCACAGGACAGACCCATAGACCGGCGTAAATCAAGCCCCGAAGGACAAGAGTTATGTTTAGTATTATTTACTCCTCTCCAGGAGTTAGGCACGAGGCCAGTTTTATCCTACTCCCACAAGTAAGATGTGACCCAGGGTCGGGTCGGAAAGTGGGGGTTGAAAAGCCAGCGACCAAGAGGTGAGCACTCATGTTTAGTTATTGCTTACTAATGAGACGCCACTTATCAAACGAAAGCCACAGAAGTGGATAAGGGTTGAGCTCGTAGTCTCTATTAAATACCCCTTTTCTTTTTTCCTCCTCCTTTTTTTCTTCTTCGCTTTTACCCTCTTTTTTACTACCTTCCACCTCCTTCCCTCCACTTTTTCTTCTGCTTATTTTTCTACTTTCGATTTTTTACTACCCCTCTTCCGCCGACCTAATCTTTCGCCCTGTAGTTAGTATTTTTATGTTTAGTGTCGTATATCTATTTTAATCTTTTTTTTTTTGCTATTCATACCAAAATGCAACACATATTTAAAATGATTCATTTTAAATGCTTCGTTAGACCCAGCTTGCTAGTTTACCCATAAATTGCGATGGGTATCCGCATTTTCCCATTGTAAAAACACAAGTGAAAGAAACGGCAGAATTCGTTTTTAAAACAATTAATTTTGAAATAGGAAAGTCTCATTTTTGCGGTAGTGAAAATTGTTAATGTTCAATAACTTCTTTGGCGACCTGTGTAAGGGGTGATAACGTACGTGCAGACGTGAAAGCACATATATTAATAATGTGTACATCAGTCAAGAATGATGGGAAAATATATGCTTCGTTAGTGTTTGCATATCAATATAAAATAACGTCTCAATCGGTGAAGTTTTTTTTTTAATACGAAATAAGAAAAAAATTCATTTAAGATGGAGGGGGTTTGTCTGAATTGCTATTTGCTTTCTCCCTTCCCCTAAATACTTTAAATAGTTTCTACTGGCAATTTTTTACTCGCTAAGTTTTGCGTGACTGGATGGATATTTATATGAATACAAATAAATACACATTGGTCTTTATTATAGAGTGGAGGCTTAGTATTTATTATGAGCAAATATATGTATTTAATATACAGCATGAATACAAATAATATAATTTAAAGAGAACTGATGATTTCCGTTTCTGAATACTCAGTCAAAGAAGTGTTGTTCGCCTATATTCTTTTATAGGCGAACAACACTTCTTTAACTGTGTGTAGATAATTGTTGTATGGTGAATGGAATTGTCGACGAATTGTAGTAGATGAAATGTTGTAGAGAAATAGTGTAGAATGTGTAGAATGGAACATGTGAATTGAATATCCATATCTTTAAGCGATAGTTTGACTTCGCCTAAAACCAACAGTCAACATAACTTACGAATTTTAGTATTTTCTTAAAGAATATAACGTTTCAAGATTTTTCAGATGAGGATTAGTAATTCGTAATGTTTGGATCATTCGGACTACTATTCTCACCTTTAATACTATTCTCACAACGTTTCGGCCGATGTAATCCCCGACCTTCGTTGGATGTATCAGGGATACGTGGCGCAACAGACAAAGTTGTTCAACAATAATCAGTTCTAGGTGACTGTCTTCTGGAGGTTGATGGTTCGATCCTCATTACCGGCGATACTAACTAAGAATAATTTATAAAATACTTAACACCTCTGCCCGGTCATGGTTGACGGAATGAGAACAATGTACACTCGTGAATTAAATAAAACGTTCAGTTTGAAATCCGTCCCTGAGTTCGACATAAAGATCTCCAACTTTTACAAGACGAGAGAATAGTAGTCTGAATAATCCAAATAATACAAATAAAAGAATATAATTTTCTTAATAATTTTTTAAAAATCTTACTTTTCATTATTCTTTTCTGAAGTTTACTTTGAAAGTCGGCAAACACAGAAAAAGAAATAGCATTCATTCAAGGAAGCGGCGCGAGCCAAAATTCATAAAAGCAATAATAAACTATCGACATGGTCGTTTAGCTCCCCGTAAGTTGTTAAACCACCCGAACATGGATGTAACCCTATATACTTAAAGGGCAAAAATGTAACTAGATAAAACGATTGCTGATATGGTGACTGTTGAAAGTTAACAATTTTCACTTTTCACATTTATTTGGGTTATAAACTGTAAAACACATAATTTGTACATTATTTTTATTTCAATCATTCCTCTTGATGATACACTAAAACTTACACAAAGTTTCATTTAAATTCATGCAGTTTTCTGACATTTTAATTCACGTCCTTCGGCTTTTGAGATTGATAAACTATTAAATGGGATGTATCGTGTTTAAGTGTAAAGAAACGTTCTGTATTAAGCAAAGACCGCCGTTTTTCGGTTTAAATTATGAAAAATGCAATTTGGGTCGTTAAATGACGAAATTATAGTATTTGTATGTGTGTTTGGAAAGGGCCACATGCGGCCTGCGGGCCGCATGTTTGACATGCCTGCATCATACCACATGTTTATCTTCTACTACGCCTACCATTTCTTCAACTTTCTCTTCCTCCTACCTTTGTATTGTGCCTACCTCCTCTTCCCTTTTCTTCTTATTTTTTACAATATTTTCATTTCTCCTTTTTTCCCCTCTAAGATATAGTATTCTTTTCAGTCTCGTTTATACTTATCCTCCCCCCTCCTCCCCCTCCTCCTCCCCTCTATCAGTTGTTACTCTTCTTTTCTTTCAGAATATATTACTTAATCTTTCTTCATTTTCTATATTTAACATTTGTTTATCTTTTCCACAATAACTTACGTCATTTCTACCTCCGTATTTTACAATATTTTTTCATCTTTTCTTCTTCATGCAATTTCCATTCAGTTGTTCCCAGTTTTTTTTCCATTTCGTTGCGCTCTCTCTCTCTCTCTTTCTCTCGCTCTCTCTCTCTCTTTCTCTTTCTCTCTCTCTCTCTCTCTGTACTTTTTTTCCATTTTTATATCTTGTTTTTTTTTTTTATTTAACCTGTTATATTCATCTTGTCATTTCCCTTTTTTCCCATCTTTTCCATCTTTTTCATCTTTGTTTTCTTTTTCAGTCTACACGACATCTTCATTATCTTCCATTTACCGCTTGTTAATCTCCCTCTTTACCTTTTGAAACGCGTCCCCCTTTTTTTTACTCTGATCAAAACAAACATATTTTAACCTAATTTTAGATACTTTTTCCAACCGAAAATATTTGTCGAAAATTAGCATTTAATTTTTATTTTTCCGAACTGACGAAAATATTTGGAGAAAAGAGGCAACAACACGAGATGCCGAATGTCAACATAAACAACGTCCAAATAGCATCTAACTTCAAAAGAATTTTGATCATAAATTATTATTTTTAAAAAAAATGGCTTCACTGAGTCGTGCAATTTCAAATGACCGCCATCTTGAAATAATTAAACAATTGCCCCTTTTCATACTAGAAAATATAATCGTACACATATTTAATAGTTCCGGCAGAAGACGTGTTACATACAAATTTAGCATGATTTTAAAAACACATTTTCTCAGTAGTCCTTGTTTTACTTATTATTGTTTTAGACAAAATTTCGTGCAAGTTCGACTTTTAGTTTATTTCTTTCGGATGGGTGTTGGGTCTTTAATGTTTTATTAAAGCATTCCTAATTAGCATTGTATTATATCCGGCATCCCGAGTTCTCTTTATTTCAAATCTATTGAAATAAGTATAATTATTATTATGATCATTGTAATTAGTAATAGCTGTACTATTATTAAGTTAATTTGCCTCCCTCTACGACACACCTGGTATCCCAAAGGCTCTTTATGCTAAATTTTGTGCACGCAAGTTCACTATATTTGAAGACTTTAAGTGTTGAGTAGTAGTAGTAGTAGTAGTAGTGTAGTAGTAGTAGCAACATAGCGAGGAGTTTATTCGATTCCTACGGATAGCCGTTGTCTTCTTCGTCGACAGAAACAGCTGTTTATATCTGTGGTACAAGTCACTAGATGCTCGGTGAATGGTAACGTTTCTATATTATAATGGCAGTAGCTGTTGTGGTCGTCGTCGTCGTCGTCGTCGTCGTAGTGTTTTTACAGCAGAAACAGAGTTGTTCGATTTCTTCTTCACTGCTTGTGATGAAACAGCTGTCTTCCTCTCTTTCTTGATAGTTTTGATAACGGATAAACATCAATAAAAGAAAAACGCCAACATATTTTCTCAATGGCGTCATGCTTTAAGGTGTTTCATTCTTTTTCACATTACGTGATCTTCTCTTATTCGCCCGCTTCCCGGATTGGGCGAACGAAGACAGAGCTACGATAAACAGTGTCAAAACGCTGTCAGCTCACAGGCCAATAAAGACAGATCTTTCTCGTTCTTTCGTCATGTTTCATTGCGGACTTCCTGTCTGTAAGGTCATATCTTGCCACGTCGTCCTATTTTTTAAACCCCAAACACTAATACAATTTTCCACTTTCCTTTTTAAATTTTATCTAACGTGGACATTTTCGATGTTAACCTTATTTTTACACAGCTCGTCTAAATATTGCTAATAGTAGTAGTAGTAGTAGTAGTAGTAGTAGAGTCTATAAGTATTTTTTATTATTATTGTCATAACCTTTTGCCTTCATCCCCCGGCGTTCCAGTCATGATTTTTCTGAAATTTGGAGTGATACTGTATTTTGTGGTAGCCATTTTATAAAATATCAAATCTCAGTCAACAGATGTTGATGCAAGTGCTAACATCTATTTTCGGATTATCCACGCTCTCTGGATTTCAAGAAATGTAAGATTTTGCAAATCTTCAAAATCTATTTACATCAATATGTATATATATATATATATACTGTGAGACATTGAATTGAATACACACACATATGTGTACCTCTTTCTATATATACGCGCATTTATGTAACTATGAATATGTGTTGGTATATATGTCTGAGTGTATTTGCGTGTTTATTTTTTGTGTGTATTTGTGTATACATGGCTGTGTATATATTTATATGTCTGAATATATTTTTACGTGTGTTTATTATTGTCGTAAGATAAATGGAGGTATGAGTTCTCGAGTTATGATGTGCATGGTCCCTAGTCGTTAAATCACAGGAATTGCAAAATACCAATTAAAAGATTAAATCACAGGAATTGCAAAATACCAATTAAAAAAGGTATATGTCAATACATATAGGGTTAAAGACTGTCTTAACAACCCTGTCTTTGATATATCTCCCTCTGCTCATATCATCCCTGTTTTTACTCCACATCTTCCTGTACGCCTACTCTTAACATTTTCCCTTAACTATTAAGCATGAGGCATGCAAACAATAACATATTTAAATTTCAGTACAGATTTATAACTGAGTATACAAAACCGTTTGGCTCTGAAGAATAATAAGGTCGAAGTTTACACATGTATTATGTAAGCCATATGCCATACTAGTAAGCATGTTTTTAAAAAACATATTCTCTTTGCTTGGCATTAATTGTTGAAACTTGGTAAGTCTTGCGTAGACTGAAGTTTATTTGTACAAAATATAGTCGGATTGCAGGCAAGATTTCGAATGTTATTACCGATTCCATGGGTGGCATTTTCAGGTCACCTTACACCCGAATATACTTTGATACATATTTATATGCGCGTGTGTGTTTCGCTTCTATTTCTTCTGCTATTTAAATCACATTTCCAATACTTGTAAAGTGTTTTCACTTGTCGTCCTACGGCGGGTGCTCACCCAGTTAAGACGTCTTTTAAATATTTTCATAGCTGGTTCTCGCAAATTTAGCTTTTCCCCACCTCAGAGATCTGAGTTTCTCTTTCATCAACGAACCTTGGTCTTGGAAAGTAGGAACCCTACCGTTTTGTCGGCACTCGGATTCGTGCGCGTGTGTGTTTATGAAGATATACATTAAACCAATCAAAGAATAAACCAACAAGACTTAATAAACATAATATTCTTCTTTTGCGTTTCTATGAGTATACGCAGACGTAGAAACGCATGCGCTGAAACAACGCAGTATACACACACTAGCAAGCACACACTTAAAAAATGCGTAAATGTGTAAAAGGGTTTTTCGTCTGAAATTTTTGAAATGTAATTTGTCTGCTTGTTTTTTCTTTCTTTCTTTCTTATGATTGTGTATTGGCGGGTATAATCTTTGCTCATCAGTATATCCCTGAGGAGGAGCCGAGAAGGTTCTGAAACAATTGTCGGATACTCAAACTATGTTTATCTTAATATATATATATATATATATATATATATATATATATATATATATATATATATATATATATATATATATATATCATTTGCGATAATGATAACCTCGTAAAAAACGACTATATCAGTCTTTGGTGACTGTTAATATTTATATAGCATCAAAATTTAATTTCCTTCTGGATTGTACAGATAGTGTAACGCTTAGAATCGCCGACTGCCGAAAACATGTGCTTGTCTGTCGAACTGCAACGATGAATGACCGTGAACAAAATCAAGAAGAAAAACACCATTAATGATTTATAATAAAAATATTCGAGTCTTCAAAACGTGGTCTCCAAAACCATTTTGTTTGTCTGTTTTTCAAAGTTTTCAAATTTCTTATAGATGGTTCTCAGAACTTTTGCCAACTTGAATTATCCTATAAGCGACCACGCGCTCCCAAAATGTTCACATATAAAAAGGGGCGTTACTCATCGTACATCGCCCTGTAACAACATCTGACCGCCACTTCACCAACATCGAAGTAAAGAACTACTATCACGGAAAAAATAAAGGTATAACCTTTCATTTGATTCAGACTCCCTTTTCTCTGAAGATAAATGTTTCATCTTCTGATATTAATATTTTTTTTAAATTAAAGAATTTTTAATGACCTGTAATAAAAAATATTCGCATCTTAAAACGTGGTCTCCAAAGACATTTTCTTTGTCTGTTATTCGCATTTCCTAAAGATGCTTCTCAGAACTTTTGCAAAAAATGTATTATTATATATATATATATATATATATATATATATATATATATATATATATATATATATATATATATATATATATATATATAAAGAATATATATTCCATAATATCTATACTTACTGATGATACCGGAATGATTAAATGTATATGCATGTAGGTAAACGAATATTTATAATTATATATGTATGTATATATATATATAAATACTATATAACAGCCAGAACAAATATATATTATTTTAAAATGAACATACTTATTTGTTTATTTTCTCAAAATGTTCAACTTAGTGTCAATTTTTTGTTAAATTCGGATTTTTCAAAAAGAATACTTTTCTCGTCAGAGGGATACGCATCATGTGATATAATAAAAAAATGCTTCAAATATTATTTGAAAATGTTTTTAAAGAATTGAAACAGTTTAAAAAAAACTGTTTTTTGAATCATTACTTACAACAAAAATGTTTTCTTTAAAACAACTTTCAGGGGATCGCATTTTTTCCTTTTCTTCCACGTTTCAAAATATTCCAAATGAGAAGAGGGGGTAGACATTTCGATGTATATCTACCATCAGGAAAAGCTAGGTCAAAATCTGATTTCCAAAAATTCAACATGCGCATAACAGCTTCCCATGTTGGCGATAAAGAGTGCTTTCAAATGTGCCTCTACATGGCAAAGAAGCGGCCGTTAAACGAAAATCCATAAATCCGGAAGTCAATCATAACCGGCCGGAAACAAAAACAAAGAATCCTAACAATCAGATATGAGATGAGAAGGAAAACGAGAGAAGGCAACCCTCTAAGATACTCATGTTTTTAATTTACTAGAAATTATTATTGAAACTGAAACAAAAAGGTTTAATTCTATTCTTTTATAACATTATTATCTGTCCATCTTATCAACCTCTATCCTCAAGTGTGTTGGCCTTAATAATGGTGACTCATTAGTAACAAAAGAATGGCGATTTTACTCTGTATTTTCACAGGTTTCACCATAGCAGTATTTTTTAAATTTCTTTCAAGTTATAATGAAAGTTATAATGGTCAGTTAAATGGATGAGGTTGAGGTGATTGAGTACCCATAGCCATTATAGTTAAAGTTTTAGTTTGAGTTGACAGTCCATCTGACTCCAGGTTGGAAATAGTTAGATAAAGTGCCCCTCCCGATTCACAGAATGAAAGAGTATACGACGCGATGATGTGTTAACATCAAACACCTTGTATTTTTGCAGAAATAGAAAGGAATTACAATCCAATAATAACCTTTACAAAATGTCAGGCGCCATACATTCTGACCGATTGTGTTAGCCGTGACCAACCTTAGCACACCCGTTTCCTTGTGTGGCCTAACTCCAACTGTTTGAAAGCTGAAAAACACTTGCATGGACGCGCTTCAAACAACTAATCTAATATATTGTATTCATACGCCAAGCCATTCTATTGATCGATCGGCCAGTTACTCAACACTAAACTATTCGCATCAAAAGAAAATAGTACATTAAACATTTGACTCCTATAAAGTATTTAAATGTCCAATTTATTGAAACCTTTAATGCGGTCGATGAATGAGAATGACCGACATTGTTTCACGTGTGATTTTAATCAGATCTAAACCATTGTTTAAAATACACATTGCACTGATTTTTTTTAATTTTAGTAAATTTAACAAATTAAAAAATATCATTGAGTATAGATTTTTAATCAGATCTAAACCATTGTTTAAAATACACATTGCACTGATTTTTTAATTTTAGTAAATTTAACAAATTAAAAAATATCATTGAGTATAGATTTTTAATCAGATCTAAACCATTGTTTAAAATACACATTGCACTGATTTTTTAATTTTAGTAAATTTAACAAATTAAAAAATATCATTGAGTATAGATTTTTAATCAGATCTAAACCATTGTTTAAAATACACATTGCACTGATTTTTTAATTTTAGTAAATTTAACAAATTAAAAAATATCATTGAGTATAGATTTTTAATCAGATCTAAACCATTGTTTAAAATACACATTGCACTGATTTTTTTTAATTTTAGTAAATTTAACAAATTAAAAAATATCATTGAGTATAAATTTTTAATCAGATCTAAACCATTGTTTAAAATACACATTGCACTGATTTTTTAATTTTAGTAAATTTAACAAATTAAAAAATATCATTGAGTATAGATTTTTAATCAGATCTAAACCATTGTTTAAAATACACATTGCACTGATTTTTTTAATTTTAGTAAATTTAACAAATTAAAAAATATCATTGAGTATAAATTTCTAATCAGATCTAAACCATTGTTTAAAATACACATTGCACTGATTTTTTAATTTTAGTAAATTTAACAAATTAAAAAATATCATTGAGTATAGATTTTTAATCAGATCTAAACCATTGTTTAAAATACACATTGCACTGATTTTTTTAAATTTTAGTAAATTTAACAAATTAAGAAATATCATTGAGTATAAATTTTTAATCAGATCTAAACCATTGTTTAAAATACACATTGCACTGATTTTTTAATTTTAGTAAATTTAACAAATTAAAAAATATCATTGAGTATAGATTTTTAATCAGATCTAAACCATTGTTTAAAATACACATTGCACTGATTTTTTTTAATTTTAGTAAATTTAACAAATTAAAAAATATCATTGAGTATAAATTTCTAATCAGATCTAAACCATTGTTTAAAATACACATTGCACTGATTTTTTAATTTTAGTAAATTTAACAAATTAAAAAATATCATTGAGTATAGATTTTTAATCAGATGTAAACCATTGTTTAAAATACACGTTGCACTGATTTTTTTAATTTTAGTAAATTTAACAAATTAAAAAATATCATTGAGTATAAATTTCTAATCAGATCTAAACCATTGTTTAAAATACACATTGCACTGATTTTTTAATTTTAGTAAATTTAACAAATTAAAAAATATCATTGAGTATAGATTTTTAATCAGATCTAAACCATTGTTTAAAATACACATTGCACTGATTTTTTTTAATTTTAGTAAATTTAACAAATTAAGAAATATCATTGAGTATAAATTTTTAATCAGATCTAAACCATTGTTTAAAATACACATTGCACTGATTTTTTAATTTTAGTAAATTTAACAAATTAAAAAATATCATTGAGTATAGATTTTTAATCAGATCTAAACCATTGTTTAAAATACACATTGCACTGATTTTTTTTAATTTTAGTAAATTTAACAAATTAAAAAATATCATTGAGTATAAATTTCTAATCAGATCTAAACCATTGTTTAAAATACACATTGCACTGATTTTTTAATTTTAGTAAATTTAACAAATTAAAAAATATCATTGAGTATAGATTTTTAATCAGATCTAAACCATTGTTTAAAATACACATTGCACTGATTTTTTTAATTTTAGTAAATTTAACAAATTAAAAAATATCATTGAGTATAAATTTCTAATCAGATCTAAACCATTGTTTAAAATACACATTGCACTGATTTTTTAAATTTTAGTAAATTTAACAAATTAAAAACCTCTTAATGGATTCTTTACTTAAAAAAATGACTCTTTTCTACGAAAATACCTACGACCCACCCAACTAACTTCTAAATCCCACCTCTTAACTGTAGCAGGCCATAGATGCCGGGATATTTTCTAATCAGATAGCTTCTTTTCTCGGACTGCTTTCATTTGGAATCCCCTTCATGCTTCGTTTCCCCGACACTACAATTGTACAGAAATGTAAATGTAATGTGATCAAACATCTTGCTACCTAACTCCCCACTCAGGTCAACCCCTATAAATGTTGCCCTACCAGAGTATCCCCTTATGCTTTAGTGGCAACATGCCTTGTTTGGGGTGAATCAAAGTTTTTTTTTAAGACAATAACTTCGATTGTGTATGGTTAATTTTGAACAGTTTTCACCATTATGTTTTTTTGCGAAGTCTGCTTGCCCCTGTGAGTTTCGGAACCAACAGCTGATTTTCAGATTCTCCAGCCGGAAGAGAAAAATGTGTCGAGAGATAAGAAGATCATAAAAAAGGGTGTATATGCAAGTGAGAAGGAAAAACAGGCGACAGGGGAACAAAAGACAATTGCTGTGGCGATGCGGTGGGCAGTTGCATTTGTTATCTCTGTCACGTTTTCTCTTTTTCCATTTCTTTCTCTTTCTCTCCTTTTCCATCTCTCTCTCTCTTTCACTTACCCCCCACTCTCTCTCTCTCTCTCTTTCACTTACTCCCTTTCTTACACTTTCTCTCTTTCTCACGTTCTGTTTACTCTTTCAGTTTCTCCTTTCCATGAAGAATGTATGTGTATATATAATTAAAATCTATACTATACTGATTTAAAATTAAAATAACATCCCTCCAGAGAGAACGGTCCGATGGTCTGGAGAGATGTAATCATTAAATGAACAACCTAAGACAGACGAAGAAGCGCCGTCCATCCGAGTTCCCTATTTCTGTCTCCTCGATGAATTAAGGTGTCTTATTAATTTTGATCGAATACTCAAATAACCTGTAAAAAAGGGTAGTTTTTGTGTGTTTTTTAAAATTAAAATCCTGATTATAATTACAGGTGTCGCCATGTTGCTGTTCTCTGCTGTCAGTATCAAACGCATAATATTTGGACGTGAATCATATTTTCGATCCTTTCTGTCTCTAAACGTCAATTACAATGAACATTTTCAATCATCTTAATTTCATGAAGACACGTAAAACATAGCAACACCTGTAACTTAATTATTTAATAAGGAAAATGTTAAAAGAAAACGTACATTCGTATGAATCAGCATTGCATGGCCTTTTTGATCGACTCGATTCTATCCATCGTAAAAGTGGTACTACGAGACCAACAGAATTCGAACTTGGCACTTCAGGTTGTCTGTTCACGTCATTATGCACTTCACCACGGCCACCGCATGTTGAATGAACAAAACACGCAAACACTACTTGTTTGGTATCGAAACGAACTGAAGTGTTTATGACTGGAAACATTTTCCTCCTCCTCCTCCTCCTCCTCCTCCTCCTCCTCCTCCTAATAATAATAATAATAATAATAATAATAATAATAATAATAATAATAATAATAATAATAATAATAATAATAATAATAATAATAATAATAATAATAATAACAATAACAATAACAATAATAACAATAACAATAACAATAACAACAACAACAACAACAACAACAATAACAACAACAACAACAACAACAACAACAACAGCAACAACAGCAACAGCAACAGCAACAGCAACAGCAACAGCAACAACAACAACAACAAAAAAAAAAAAAAAAAAAAAAAAAAAAAAAAAAAAAGTAACATCTTGTTTCCCCACCAGGATATTTAATGACGACGACGACGACGACGACGACGACGACGACGACATCATCATCAATAAGATACTCTGGACCATTCATAGGCTGGACTAAAGAAGAACTCAGGCACCTTGACCAGAGGACTAGTAGTAATAATAATAATAATAATAATAATAATAATAAGAAGAAGAAGAAGAAGAAGAAGAAGAAGAAGAAAACGCCCTTTTCGAGCAATGTCATTGTACATAAACAGCCGCCCCTTACTTAACAATACTGCGTTTATCTTTATTGTCTTCTTTGAATTTATGTCCAAATGATCTTCATACAAAATCCCCGCCTCGATCGTATACGTTGACTATCTCGGTTCAATCGGGCTTATTTTTGTTGGGAATAGGCAACGTTACAGTTTGACTTCTTTAATGACAGTTTTCTTTAAATTGAAAATAGCGAAAAAAAAGTAACATCTTGTTTCCCCACCAGGATATTCTTTGAACGAACAGAAACGGCGATCAGACTTGACAGTAACGCATTAAAATGGCGCTCCTATCAACGAATTCTCTGCATGAGATTCGACGAAACTAGGTTACGCCTTATAAACTGTGTGTGTTAGAATCATTGTATCAACAATAACAATATTCCAAATAATTAAGTGTGTTTGGTTGACATGTCAAACGTTTGACATTATCAAATATTGAAAGACTATATGTATTGGAAACGATTCATTGAAGACAAGTTGCTATTTTGCCATTCACACCAAGAGCATTATGACATAGTTTCCATATATTATACTTACACTTAATTAGTTTCTTTCACTATGCCATAATGTATTAAATAACCTTGAAATTGAATGTTGTTTTTAATTATATATAAATTTTTCCTCTCCTTACTCTTTTTAACAAGTTTCCTTTCCCACACTCTAGGTATTTAAGTGAAACGGAATAAGATGAAGGAATTGGACAGACTAATTCCATCTGACCGTGCATTTATTAACTTTTACTGAATTATCCTCCATCTTCGATCTGATCTCTTAACTATCCTAATTATCCCCCTTTAATCATTATTTTCACTTCGCTTTTCCCGTCTCACCATTTGTTGATTCGAACCTATATTTACAATAGCAACACTTAAACCTAAATAAAAATAAAAATAGAATCTGAAGTGGATGATGACGTCATATTCTCTTAAAATGGTAAATAAAGCAAACTGGAAATTAATAGGTAAGAGAAGAGTATGGTCTTCGGAGGAGATGATAGAAGAATATGAGAATGATAATGAATTTACTGTAAAGTAGCTGCTTCTCCGTGGACATTGACGCAATTACTAAACATAAAATAGGTGACAGGCTATATCTCAATATATATATAAGGTAAATTATCTTTGGGGGTCAAATAGCCATTTTTTCGTTTAATGTGATCACGATTTTTAATGTTAACTTGTGCACATGACGTCATATTGATAGGTACATGACGTCATAGTGATAGGTTTAGATATTATTTTTATCCCATCGTCACATTATTATTTTTTTTTTTGCGTTTCTCTTCGGACTATTGCCCTCATCAAATGGGGAATAAGAAAGAGTGGTTTTAGTATAGCTCTGGAGGCCTCCTTGTATTTGGCGTTGTCCGGGAATAAGACAATACAATGTTAAGAACGTTCTATTGTCATTATTATCGGTCAAAGGGAGAAGTTAAGCAATGCATATCCTGGCCAGTACTAAATGGGTGACGATTTAGGATGACCAGGTGCTGTAAAATCGAAGTTAACAACGCGTATCCTGGCAAGTACTAAATAGATGACTATTTGGGAAGGCCAAGTCACGTCCGTCCGTCCGTCCGTCCGTCCGTCCGTCCGTCCGTCCGTCTGCTCGTCCAACTACGTCCGTCCGTCCAGCTACGTCCGTCAGTCCGTCAGTCCGTCCGTCCCTCCGTCCGTCCCTCCGTCCGTCCGTCCATCTGTCCACCTACGTCCATCCGTCTGTCCGTCCGTCTATCCGTGCGTCGGTCCATCCGTCCGTTTGTCAATCAAGCTACGTCCGTCCGTCCAGCTACGTCTGTCTGTCCGTTTAGCTACGTCCGTCTGTTCGTCAATCTCTCTACGTATGTCCGTCTGTCAAGCTACGTCCGTCCGTCAATACATCCATCCATCTGTCCATCACGTCTGTGTCCAGCTACGTCAGTCCGTCTATCCTTTTTTTTCCTCATTAGTAATCTTAATAAAAATTAATAATATAATTAATTAAAGACGTTTTAGACAAAATCCATGCCGGTTTACGAAGATATTTATACTCATCTGTCCACCTACGTTCGTACGTCTGTCCAGCTACGTCCGCCGTCTGTCTGTCAACTACACCCCTTTCTACCTTCCTTTCTTCTTTCCCTCCGACCACCACCCTTCTTTTCGTCATCCTCCAACTCCCACTTTTTTCCTTTCTTTTCCCCCTTCCCACTACGTCCAGCTACGTCTGTCCGTATATCTGTCCACTTACGTCCGTCGGTCCGTCTGTCCAGCTACGTCTGTCTGTCCGTCCGTCTAGCTACGTATGTCCGTCCGTCGAGCTACGTCCGTCTGAAACCCGTCCAGCTACGTCTGTCCTTCCAGCTACGTCTGTCTGTTCGTCCAGCTACGTCCGTCCGTTCAGCTACGTAAGTCCGTCTGTCCAGCTACGTCCGTCCTTCCAGCTACGTCCGTCCGTTAGTCCACCTACGTCCGTCCGCCCGTCCGTCAATCAAGCTACGTCCGTCTGTCCAGCTACGACTGTCTGTCTGTTTAGCTACGTCCGTATGTCCGTCAATCCAGCTACGTATTACTGTATGTCAAGCTACATCCGTCCGTCTATCCGTCCGTCCATCTGTCCACCTACGTGCGTCTGTCTCAATCATTAAAGTTTCAGCAATGAATAATCATGCTTCGACATTTTTTGCACTAATATTTATATTCATATAGAATAACGTCTCAATCAGTGAAGTTAAATCAATAAATAATTATGCTTCGCCATTATTTTCACTAATATTTATATTCATATAAAATAACGTCTCAATCAGTGAAGTTAAAGGAAGAAATGAATATAGTACGCTATTGTTTGCACTAGAATTTATATTCATATAAAATAACGTCTCAATCAGTTAAGTTAATGGAAGAAATAATTATGCTTCGCCATTGTTTTCACTAATATTTATTCTTCTTTTTCTTCTGCTTCTTCTGGAAACGCCTATCCTGGCCAGTACTAGATGGGTGACAATTTGGGAAGACCACGTGCATCTCCCACTGCCACCCTTTCTTCATTAATCACCATTAGCATGTCATATCTGTAACAGAGAGTGTGGTAGAACATTTATAAATTATGCTACTACTGTTGCTGCAATTAGTAAAAATAATGAACACTTATAGGCTCCAAAACTATTTAACACAATTGCACCATATTTTACATTAATCCCTATTAAAATGTCGCATCTTTAACAGAGAATGTTGGAGAACTTTTACGAATTGTGCTACTACTGTGCTGCACTTACTACAAATAGTGAAGACTTATAGACTCCAAAACTATTTGACACAATTGCACCATATTTGACAGCAATAACCATTAGTATGTGAGATCTGTAACAGAGTGTGTAGTATAACTTTTACGGAGAGTCCTACTACTGGTGCTGCTATACTACAAATAATGAACACTTATAGGCTCCAAAACTACTAGACACAATTGCACTATATTTGACATTAATCCCCATTAACATGTAGGATCTGTAAAAGAGAGTGTGGTAGAACATTTACGAATAGTGCTACTGTGTGTGCTGCTATTACTACAAATAGTTAACATGTATAGGCTCCTAAACTATTGGACATAATTGCACAATATTTAACATTTATCACCATTAGCATGTCGGATCTGTAACAGACAGTGTGGTAGAACTTTTATGAATAGTGCTACTACTGGTGCTGTTATCACTACAAATAATGAATACTTATAGGCTCCAAAACTAGTTGACACAATTACACAATAACAGAGGTTATAAAAGGAACTTTTACGAATAGTGCTACTACTGTTGCGCCTTTTACTACAAATAATAAACACTTATAGGCTCCAAAACTATTAGACATAAGTGCAGTATATTTGACATTAATCCCCAATAACATGTGGAATCTGTAACAGAGAGTGTGGTAGAACATTTACGAATAGTGCTACTACTTGTGCTGCTATTACTACAAATAGTGAAGACTTATAGGCTCCAAAACTATTTAATAAAAATACATCATATTTGACAATAATCAACATTAGCATGTGGGATCTGTAACAGAGGGTGTGGTAACACTTTCACGAATAGTGCTACTACGTGTGCTGCTATTACTACAAATAATTAACACTTTTAGGCTCCAACACTATTGGACACAATTGCACTATATACTGTTTTTTAAACTAAAGGTATTTTGGGGGTGGGGGAGAGTAAAAAATTATTTTGGTTGAAGGAGAATATTTTTTTAACTAAAAATATTTATTTGGGGGGGGGTTACTAAAAATATTTTTTGGGGTGGAGAAGAGTAAAAAGTTTTTTGGACGGAGGGAATTATTTTTTTAACTAAAAATATTTCTTTGAGTGGGGGGGGGTAAAAAAATTATTTGTAGGTGGGTAAAAAAAAAATTTTCTTACAAAAGATATTTTAAGGAAGGTTGGTGGAAGTCATGTACATCTGGTCTGCTTCCAACTAGCAAAAATATGCGATCGGGTGCTTGTGCAGTATACCGCCCCTGTGGAATACGTTTACTTCTTTTTCTTCTTCATAAACAAGGGCACAAAAGTACCGTATGGGTTCTTTGATACAACAGGGGCGCATTAATATGAGTTCTTTTTTATGATAGCGACGTTACATGAAAGAACTTGATTTTTGTTCTTTCATACGACGGGGGCGCATTAATATGAGTTATATTTTATGCAATAAAAGTACTAGAAAAATAGATAGCACAAAATAGTAAAAGGCTGATTACCACCACCATATACAGCGTCTAGGTAAACGATATGGAATGCAGCGAAACGGGAATAAAATGGCGATAAACGAAACATGGGAGGAGAAAGTTCTACATAAATTATTTGAGAAAATATACACATAAAACATAGGCATGGCTACGAAAAGGAAATTTGAAAAGAGAAACAGAATTTCTACTTACAGCCGCACAAAGCAACGCGATCAGAACAAACTACATAAAAGCTAAGATTGACAAGAAACAGGAAAACAGGGCATGTAAACCCTGTTAACTTAGAGACAAAACAAGTAGCCACATCATAAGTGAACGCATCAAGCTAGCTCAAAAATAAAATAAAAACTGATATGACTGACTTTGGAAAGTAGTTCACTGGGATCTGTTCAAACAAATGCACGTTGAACATGCAGGCATATGGTACAGACACAAACCGAAGCCAGTATTGGAAAATGAAGGACGTAACATCCTATAGGAGATTGAAATAAAACTGATAAACTCATCCAAGCAAGAATACAGCATATAGTAATATAAAAGAAATGTAAAAACTTGCCAAACTGTAGATTTCGTCGACCCCAATAGTCACAGGGTGAAGCTCAAGGGGCAGACAAATTAAGCATATGTATATATATAAAACATTATTTAAAAAAAAGGCTAAATAAAACTGTTGTGAAGTTGTTCCACAGTAAATAATAAATAAAGGAAGTCAAGTCGAGGGTTGGTTTAACAAGTGTATTAACAAAGTAAGAAAGTGACTAGCTCTTGGCTAGACAGTTACAAGGTGGTGCTTTGTCTTCTGGTGACTCGCACTATTTATAGTGACAACCGGTGTAGTTTCTCCTGTGTAAGAACGGCCGGTGTAACAAAAACCTAAAAAAAAATGTCTTCGAACCGCGTACAAAAAGATATCCCCTTCTCATTGTCAAATTCATAGTACATGTTATTCTCAAATAGATGTCCCTTGCGTGCGGTCATTCGTAGGGTAGCTGGTCAACAAGGAAGGCGCCGTAAAGTATCTGGCCTCTATTATTGTCACAGACCCCACAACAACAAACTAAACAACATATTAAAAACAACGAAAATAATAAAAAGCAATCGCCAACCAAAAAACCTCAAACAAATTTTAACCTCATCCAAACTCAACTAACACACAATACAAAGGGTTACAAAATGCAACAAGGAAAGATGTGGGGTCTGTGACATAATGATAGAGGGGAACTAATACACATTTAAAAACCAAACACAAACATTCACAATAAAAAAGACCTTAACTGCACCTCCAAGAACGTTGTCTATGTGCTAGAATGTCCAACATGTAACTAATCTTACATAGGTGCAACCAAAACATTTAATAATAGAATATCTTTGCATAAAAGCAACATTAAAATCAAAGAAACCCGTAAATATTTCGTCTCCCAACATGTGCACTTATGCAGCGGAGAAAAATTTAAAATAATGCCAATTTTCCAAAGGCAATATTACACATACTTACTAACATAAGAAACAAACTTTATATTTAAATTCAATCCAGCATTGAACAGATCGTAACTCAAACTACACACCATATGGACCGAACTTCTATCAACCTTTCTCTACCTCTCTCTCTATCAATCTATCTAAGCATACGCCTGTGCGTATGCACATATATGTATGCGTGTGTAAGTGTTTGTGTGTGGGGGGGTATGTATATCGCTCACATATGTACAAGATTCATAACTAACCGCACGCACACACACACGCACGCGCTCGGGCACAACAGCCAATTCGGCGATAAGGCAATAAAAAATAGAATTTAAAAAATAAATGAATAAATTTCAAAAGAAAATCCAAGCACTTCAAGAAATGGAGATGACCGATAAAATAAAGGTCAAAATAGCACATACTTTGACCAAAAGAAGCAGAAAAATATAAAAAATAAAAGTAAAAAATGTAAAAATATCAAAACACATACATACGCACCCGCAAACCCACACATGCGCCAAAAACACCAAACAATAACACATTTCCTCAAATGAAACAACACCCTTTCAAATCGAAAGACATTTCTTCAAATGGATTTACATAAAACTGTTTACAAATGTTGGTAGCCTTACTCCTTTACACACACACACACACACACACACACATATATATATATATATATATATATATATATATATATATATATATATATATACCGTTTTATTGTCTGTCTATTGATTTATACTCAAGTAATTCCTAAATTCACGCTCTAGCCGGCAAATTACTTAATTAATTTGGCTGCTTCGAATGTTTCAATACTAAAGTCACCAACTGGGCAGCCAGAAGTTATGGCTGTCTATCTCCTATTTGTACTTGTGAGAGAGAGAACAATCTTAAACTTTTTGTTCCCTCAAGAGTGTACAGTGAACTTATTCTATATATATATATATATATATATATATATATATATATATATATATATATATATATATATATATATTGAAGTTTCTTTTCATACCTGCGGGAGAACGGAAATACCCTGCTAGTACACGGACGCAGGTTATCCCCCTTTGGTGTGTTGGATCCGTGGACCTTGTCAGGTCATCCATTTAAGAGAAGGAAAACTCTGATAATAAAACCTTGCGTCTAACCACTTACATCTTGGCAGCAAACCGTTGAGGAGGGAGGCCTCCTTAGTCCTGATCGACAACTTTCCTAGAGCTGGAATCTCAGAAAAATATCCGGTTTGCAAACCTAAAATTGCTTAAGGAGTAAATGGGCTCCGCTTATCTCCCGGCATTTGCACTCCTTCTCTGTCTATTAGCTAGGCACAGAGGTACAAGCGCTGAGACGCCTCAAAAGCCACCCAATGCCTGGCCTTGTTTCCTCACTAGGACAATTAACGCCGCCTCTCTTTCTTTCTATCTGGGTAACATGGGGAAAGTTTGTTCGTCACTAAGTCCTACATGACTAGTCTGGGTCGCTCTTGTTCCGACAGGTTAGGGGGCAGGTTAAAGAGCTTGTCTGGCTGCTATAACCGACTTACAGTACAGGAGCCCAACTTCTTATGTAGTGCTAGTCACGGCTGCTCTATCATCAGTTGTATAATATCGTGGGTATCTGTACATGCCATATCGTGCATGAAAATGGACCCTACAGTTATCCCCGGTGGGCTTTCCCTCGGCCACAGCCCCCATGGACCAGGTCGCGAGTAATGAACGGGTATACACCTACATTGCCCACCCCACTCAATCTTAAAACCAACATGTCATTGCAAAATAAAAATAATCAAACCTAAACCAGACACCCAACAAAAAAAACATCTTCGCCTCCGCCCTTGAGTCTCGCATTAACTAATATCCGGGGAATTAGAACCAACATCTACGACGTAGAAACTTTCCTCCTGATAAACTCCCCGGATATCTTAACAATAAGTGATACGAACCTTTAATCCTCAACCTCCTCTCACCACTTTGACTGACTACCTCCCACTCTACCGTAAAGACTCTTACAAACATATGCACCGGCTATGAGTTCATGTTCGGAACACCCTCCCCTTGACAAGAGAACATACATGTGATTTCGAATTACGTTACATCACGGCGTCAGTTACTTACATTTCTTATACCGTTCTCCTTCGACCGAAAACTGTATCCTGCTAAACACTGTGTCTAGAAGCATAGATAGAGATCTCTCACTCGACTCGAATGCCCAAATATATGTATTAGGGCGTTTAATGCACACCACCGTGACTGGCTGAGATGCTCCAGCTTTACTGACGTAGCCGGAAACTCTACGTAAAATTTTTCCTTAGCTAACTCCCTCTCACAGACTTTCGCTTTCCCGACCCGCCTCGTTTACAGGCTTGTCTGACGAAAGTCCATGGCCCGCTCGGGAACGCTGATCACACTGTGGTAATTATTGCTATCATCCTAAAACCTCGTTCAAAAGCTGATGAGCCGTTGCTCAAAACAACAAGATACTACAAGCAGGCTGATTTTGAGTCCACCAGAGATCACATCAATGACGCCCCATGGAGTGAAACTTCTCACTCCCAATTGACAAGTGTGCTAATAAGTTAATTGAATGGGTAAAAGCAGGCATTGAAACATATGTCCTCATGCGAAAATTCTTCAGCAAACCTTACTCTCCTCAATGGTTCACCTCGGAATGTGCAGCTGCCATTGCTGAGAGGCAGCAAGCATTCTTACAATTCAGCCGCCATAAGTCAACTGAAAATAGACAGAAATTTATTTAGTCAAGAAGTAATTGTAAGGCCGTAATAGGCGAAGCTAAGAGAAGGTATAGAGTAATAACCAAAAAAACGCATTCAGTTACAGAAACTAGGTACTCGCGATTTCTGGAAAATCTACAATAGTGTTATGGACAATCGACAATCAACAATTCCCCCGCTATCAAACCACAATAATGTAGTTTGCACGGCAACTGATAAGACTGAACTTCTTGCCCAGCGTTTCGTCTTAAACTCCACTTTAGAAATCAGCAAACTACTCCCTCCCTAAATTCCTATTGCGGAACGAAGGCACACTTGAAAATCTGGTCATCACCCCATCTCAGGTCGAGGACATCATAAAAAACCTTGACACCTCCAAAGCTTGTAGGCCTGATATTATACCTGTAATAGTAATAAAGAAATGCTCTGCTGAACTGGCCCCTGTCCTCTCCAAACAAATGCCTTGCTAAATCTTGCTTCCCTGAAAGTTTGAACATTGCCTCTGTTGTATTAGTCTTCATGCATTCTGGAGATAGAACTGATCCTCAGAACTACCGCCCAATCAGTCTATTCCCGATCTTTGCTAATATCTTTGAATCCTTAATCCGGAACCTAGTTAATGCTAAACTTCTTTCTGACCGCCAGTATAAGTTTAGAATAATAATAATAATAATAATAATAATAATAATAATAATAATAATAATAATAATAATAATAATAATAATAATAATAATAACACTCATACTAGTAATAAAAAAAATAATAAAAATAATAAATGAATAATGATAACAATAACGAAACAAAAAAGGGGGCAAATAGTAAAAGTAATAAAAGTAGTGGTGATTCTCACGCTAAACTTAAGAATTGAAAATATGCAGAAGAAGGAGACTTTGCTGGTGGATAAAGTCAAATTTTGCGTAAAATTTGTAGTTTTATTAGTTAGACTCTGGACTTATTGAGTTGTGTGTCCAGTTTGTAATAAGATTATCATCGCTAAAACGCATAAATTAACTGAATGGATTCGTTCAAGCTATTTAACAACTTGAGCTCTGACAGAAATGACCGTGTGTCATTTCCGTCCGATGAGATGTATGCAACATGGCAACGGTAAGTGATTTTATAGGAATCAGGAATTCACAAACAAAATGGACAGCAGCCGCCTGTGGAAACGGCGATAGAAAACAAGCATTTTTACCGCGTGTCAAGAATTACCTTGTTTCTCTTGTCGATTAATTCCCAAGTGGAAACGATCAAATTGCAAACATTTTTAATCTTAGAATGCCATAAGAATAAATATAGGTGTGTGTGGTGTGTGGGAATGTAAAAATCTAAATATGCCAATTACATAATTGAAATTGAGCAAGTTAAATTTGGTTATTACATATTTCTAATTTCTCTCTCTCTCTCTCTCTCTCTCTCTCTCTCTCTCTCTCTCTCTCTCTCTCTCTCTCTTTCCAGATGTTTATTCATTTTGTTTCAAATCCCTGATTGGCGATTAAAAATCATCGGGAAATATACGTAAATACATACATCCCCATACACATGCATAAATCAGCACACGCACGTGTATATGATTATGAATGAGCGAATCAGATATGGATCTCAATAACGTCCCAGTTACAGGGAAATTAAAATAGCGTTTTGCAGATTTTCAGATTAGCTAAGATAAATAAACAAAAAATATATCATGTGACGATTATCGCGTTATATAATGCGTGCCTTTGGAATTGAAATGGAAAAATGTTAATGAGAAGAGTTTATGAATAAATTATTTTCATGAACTTGAGCTCTTTAATCATATCCTTGCTTTTGGCCATTTTATCGAATGGATATCAATATAAAGTGAGTCTATTTATCTACATCTGTACTACAATAGCAATATTCTATTGTGAATAGACATTATCTTTAACTTTAGTCCATATTGTTACGAAAAATGAAATTTAATTCGATTTAATGTCTGTCCAAATATACTTTATCATGTGCGGAATATTTTTCAAAAAGAAAATTTTTTTGTTTTCAGCAGCATATGTAAATGAAAATGGCCGCCATTAATGCTGTCAGCAGCAAATTAAACTATTATACAAATACTTATAATAGCAATTAAAAATAATATATATTTAAACGATCTTTGGTTAAATAAATCGACAACTGATAACGACTGCGGTATTTTATCAACTTTTTTCCAGGGATCTAACTATTATGTTGAATTGTTGAGATAACAAATAGAGGAAAGGTAAAGATATCTTCTATTAGTTTGTTCATTCGGAGCTTTTGATGTATTACGTCATCATCAATATATTGATACCTTCTCTGAAGACGTGTACAATCTGAAGGCCGAACCAATTTTACTTGACTGAATATAACTGCAAAATAACACGAGACTTTTCAAAATATGGTATAGTTACTTACGGTATTGGTTGTTGTTGAAATTGTATGCATAGAATTGCTTGACGAGATTCCATATTGAATTTTATTTTAATTATTTATTTATTTATTTATCTATTTATATTTATATTCATTTCATATTTTTATTTATTTACGGACTAAGGAAACTTCACGGAAAATATGTTTGGCGCCTCCGTTATAATCAAATTAATAAACTGTTCCTGGATTAAGTTTTCCTCTGATGGCAAATCATTAATGGAGAGTACAAAAGAGTGGTTGATAAACCTATGATATTTTTCAAAATCTTTTAAATCTGGAAAATAATGAGATTTCTTCACGAAACATTGATACATGACTTTTCATCAACTCAAGGATATCTTAATCAAGATTAACCTCATTTTCATCAAGATATGTATTTAATTGTGGAAATGGGGCAAAGTTCTTCTTCTCTAATTTGGACTGCCATAATTCTAGCTCCATTTTGAAAGCAGTCAATTTCTCAATGGATTATTGCGATTTTCCCTGCAATGCCAAATTGATGGAGTTCACAAAACAAAATATATCTACGAAAAATGATAGAGATACAAGAAAGTGGACATCTGAGAATTTCGCGTGCATATCTGGTTTTAATTCTAAAAATATTGCTGCATTTCTTCACGTAGTATGAAAACTCTTTTACAAAACCTCTGGAAAGTCACTTAACTTCTGAGTGCAACAAGAGCGTTTCAAACTCAGAATCACTTACTTTGCATAACTCAGAAAATAAACGGAATCCAGTGCATTCGCTTTGATGACATTGACAGCTGTAATCACATCACGAAGAACATTTTTCAACTCATCAGGTAAAGTGTTCATTACTAAGGCTTGGTTACCTATAATATCTTGAGATTTTCGCTTGATTAAAGCTTGAAAAACAGAACGGCAACGAATCATTGTTAGAGCGCCGTCAGTAGACACTCAAATGGTATGTTCCCATTTGATATCATACGCCTCAAAATAGCATCTAACTTTTTTTTAAATATTTCCATTGCAGTTGTTTTGGTGCTGAAAGGTTAACAAAACAAAAATTCGTCTTCTAGGTGTTTATAATATATATATATATATATATATATATATATATATATATATATATATATATATAAATCGATTTTTTTTCCAAAACTGCACAAAACGAATGCCATTTTCGTTTTTTACAGGTAAAACTAAAAAAATGCTGCCAAGCTTCACAAAAGGTTAATCAGTAATATAAAAAATGTCTCAAAAGGAAATGAAATATGATGACTCAAAGTCGACCAATTGCACAAATCAAGGCTTGATCAGACAGGACATCTTTTAGCAAAACATTAAGTCTAAGCTGAAAGCGTCTTATGAAGTTTTAAGGAGAATTACTGTTGCATAAAAAATTGGTGAAGAGTTAAATTTACCAAAGACATCATATCAAATGTGCTCGGAAGTTCCGAACTTGAAAAATTAAAGCATGTGTCCATTTCAAACGATTCTGTTAAAAGACGAATAGCAGAGATATCTCATAACATACTTTTGCAGGTGGTATCAACAATTCAGAATTCAACTTTCAACTTTTTTGCGATTCAGCTTGATCAAACCACAGATGTTCCAACTTAGCTCAACTTTGCATCTATATGCGATATATATATATATATATATATATATATATATATATATATATATATATGTTAAATAATGGCCCTATGGGAATGGGCGTATCTATTGGAAATCGTTGGTTTGACTTGCGCGAATTAACGCGGGGTGGGTCCGGCAGTCGAGTGCAGAATAGGGCCTGTTCTCACAGTCGGAAATCAAAGACGTGACAAGGTCACCGTGTGACGAGATCCCAGATCAAGGTTCAATGTGCACCTGCGAGATGCTCTCTTACGTAACAGACCTTTGCGTGGGAAACAGAGGGATCCGTGACGTCACTCGTTCTTCGTGAGAAGCGAGTTTTAGCCAGTCTGGGTTTTGGAGGCGAACCGATGAGACGTGATTGTTACCATGTAAAATACAACAGATAAGGGAACCATCTCCCTAAGAAAATACAGGCGAGAGATCTCTTTTCTTTCCTCCAAATAACTAACGACTGAAATAAAAAGAATTGAAAGTAAAAGGATTGTTTGTCTTCGGAGTCCGTCATGAAGTTTTTGTTGTAGCGGCGATGTTCACGGCAGTACAGAAGAGAAGAAGGAACATAACCACTAGACGACACGCCCCTTCACGCGACGAGGAAATAAGAGAGGGTACGAGAAATTTAAAGGTATGCAAACAATATATGAACTATATGATTTATGATGTTTTTAAAATGACAAGTATTAAATGTGAACTGCCACGGCCCTTTCAGGGACGAGTATACGAAACGAGTACCGCCGCGGCCCAAGAGAACAGCTATGCAACAAACACCTTTTTTGGTTGCTGTGACCGGGACTTTCTTAAAAGAAAAAAAAGAAAGAAAATGTTTGAACTTGGGTTCACAGAATGTAGAGATCCTAAATGATAAATGAACTCACGGGCGTGGTCGGCGAAGACAGAGAGAGAACTACAAAACAGTAAGTAAAACCCCTTTGTTTGTATTGAAAGACTGCGTCTTTAAAAATTTAGTTAAAAAAATTATTTTTTAAAAAGGCTGATGTGCCGTAAAAGTAAAAACAGAATAGAAACAAAACTGAATAGAAAAAAACAAACACACGCACACACACACACAAAAATAAAATATTTAAAAAAAGTAATAACACATACAAATGAATAAATGACAATAATAATAATAATAATAATAATAATAATAATAATAATAATAATAATAATAATAATAATAATAATAATTCGTCACACACGCACACATGAATTTAGAACTAAAAAAAACAATGTACTATTGCACACACGCAGTTTTAACGTTTATAGAAAGAGAAAAAAGAGACAATTGACGAATTTGCACACACACTTTTTGCCCGAGTTTAAAAAGATGCATTCGGTAGGGGAGGAACTGATTTCTTGGTTGTTTTTGTCGAGTGGGGCGTTTTTCACTTAAATTGTATTGTTTTGAATCTTTTTTGTTTGATTTAAATGTATCGTCGAGAGAGAGACTCATTGAATTACTTTTCCTTGTTTTTTGGTTTAGCCGAGAACATTGTTTTGTTTTTGTTTTTTTGTTTTTTTGGCCCTCCTAATATTAAAATATTAGTTTATAAAAGAAAAAGAAACAGTAACTAATTAAGATTAAATAGAGGTCAGCCAATTAAACGGAGTTAGTATAAATTGAGAAAAAACTCAGTCAATATGAGATATAGATTTGAATAGGTGAAAACGTTTTTTAATGCTGTGGTGTGCGAGGTATTAGAGTGTTTTATATAAAAAAAATTAATTTCCACAATATTTGTATATTTGTAGAAATAAAATAATAATAATTAAATTCTAATATTCATATTTTTATACTATTTCTTTTACACTGGAATGCACCTGCGGCGAAATGTACTTGCGACGAAATGTCCTATAGCGAATTCTTCCGGTTTCCTGTAGAATAAATTTTATATATGAAATGCATGCACACTTATTTTTGATAGCATATTTTACAATATGCTATCAAAAATAAGTGTGCATGCATTTCATATCAATATAGCAAAAAAATGTTAGTATACAATTTGTCAATGTATTTGAGAAGATTTTAACATGATTTATGAAAAATACATTGGCACACATCTGGGGTGGTAACATACTTCACTGTATGATTGCTAAAAAAAAACTTTTTTGCCTCTTCCTAATTTTTTTCTATGGACGCCCATGCCGCTAACATCTTTGTCCGATTTATGCATGGTTAAGTTTATTAAATAAATAAATTATTTAGTCAAGTTAAAAGATAACAAAATAACTTTTACAATAATAATCTTTTCAGTTATTAAGAGGGTGACACCCCCATTTCACATTATTATTACTCCCATAAGTCTCTACTATGTCTTAGTTAAAATGTTAATCCCCTATATCTCCTAAACAGATTCAATCTTGCCGACCTAATCCTTGCTCTTATCTCTAAACCAGACTTAACCAGTATACCAATATTATTACTCCCATAAGCCGTTACTATAACTTAGTTAATAATGTTGAATCCTAAATACAAAATCATTCAAGAACCCTGCAGAGTTACTGCCTTAGACCGATTGACAAGCTGCCATGACCCGACCTGGGTTAAATATTTATTTAAATTCTATTTGGATTGATTTAAAGTTCTTTAATCTGTTTTTAAACCTCTTTATGTTTTCATAAGTATAATTCTTAACACCATTTTCTCTCCTTAAAATTCTCTAGAAGACACATAATTAACCCCTAAAACAGTAACGGCCAAATATACGCTCCTCATAAACTTTTACTCACGGGATTTGAATAGAAATATTTTTTATTTTTATATTTCTTAATCTTTTCCATTTTTTACCCTCAACTGTTACATTTCACCCCACCCTTTTTTCAAACCTTATTAAACCTCCCTAACACTAATTTAAAACAAATATATATAACACTCTAAGCAAATAACGCATCCAAACGAGAGTGACACGTGACTTCGCATTTGAAACAGGTGACAACATAAGCTGAAGAGAGCCGGATGGTTAAGTCCTTCTGAGCTTGAAACCGACGGTACTAATGCTGTACTAATTTTTCTGTACCAACAAATAAATATTACGCGATTAATTTTAATTCTCAATTAATCGAGCACTTTGCTGGGATTGTTCCTACTATATTACAGAAGAAGTTGTATATATATATATATATATATATATATATATATATATATATATATATATATAATTATTGTTGGTGATTGTAGCGTTCGTTGTTTTTTTTTGCTTACTATTATTTCGATTGTTTCACTTCTTAAGTACGTATAAAATTAATAAAAATATATATATTAACGAATAATACGTCCGATATAGTTAAGGAGGACTAATAGCACAAGGTAACACAGGTTTTGTTCATTTGTTTTGTTTTTTTAATGTTTTATATGTATTTTTTGCAACTGAATTTAAAAAAACACATTCGTTTTGGCATAACATCGATAGTTTTTTTTTAGTTTTTTTTAGTTTTTCTTAATTTGATATTTTAGCGTTTTATACATAACTTTTTCTCTAATTACACAGCATTTAGTACTTTTTCATATATTTAATTGTATTTAATAAATACAATGTAAGTTAGAACAAAACAAATCATTCAACTTCGCAATGTAAATGCTTTGATAACTCTTTTCGTAAGATTAGAAGTGCTTTGACGATCGAGATTTCATCTTTTCTGACAAGAGACCATATATAATCTCCCATCATCGCAGTATCCCATTGCTCTTGATATCTTCGTTTCCTTATTGCGATGTCCTGATGAAATCTCTAACCATGTTCTTCACTGACATCACCCAAGTTTTTGGAGAAGAAATCTAGATGAGAATGCAAAAACTGAACCTTTAAGGACATACAACAACCCAGTTTCCTGGAGTTCTCAATAAGCTTTGATACCAGTTGTTTGTAATTAGGATCCTTGTGATTTCCTAAGAATCCACGAACTACATCACGAAATGCGCACGAAGCTACTTTTTTAACTTTTGTCATCGCTCTTTCCAGTTTCTCCAACTTCAACATTGCATTTACTTGGGGTCCAACAAATATACCACCTTTGATCTTAGCCTCTGATAGCTTTGGAAACATTGGACGAATTTCTTGAAAAGCTTCTCCTTCAAAATCTAACGCCTTCACAAACTGTTTTACCAATCCTAGTTTAATATGACGTTAGGGTAATAAGACTTTGTTGGAATCTACTAGAGGCTGTCTGAGACCATTATTCATTCCTGGCTGCAGTTCCACTCGTGGGAGCCAATGAACTTTCTTGTAATGATCATCATAAGCTCTGCTGTCTCATAAGCAAAGGAAACATAAGTACTTTGTGTATCACCCTTGCAAGCCAAGCAAAACGGTAAGCACCTTGAAATCACCACAAACATTCCACTTGAATTAAGCATCATTTATTTTGTCAAGAAGTTGTTTGACATTATCATAGTGTTCTTTTTTCTGTACGGAGTGTTCAAGAGGCAAATATGGGTACTTATTTCCATTGTAGAGTAATACTGATTTTAGACTTCGTGTTGAGCTATCTATGAACAGTCGCCATTCTTCAGGATCATTTGTGAGTTCAAGAGCAGTAAACAAACCAGTAACATCATTACAATAACACAGATCATCACTAATGTCATAGTAAATATCAAATCCTTCATGTCATTTTCGGTACACAGATGTCCTGCAATCTTCCTCTGTCAGATTCCATTACTTCAGCCTTGATGTAAGAAGTTCAGCTCACTACTTAGTGAGACCTAAATCTCTGATTAAATCATCTATCTCACTCTGATTTGGAAAGTGAGGCCCCAAAGTCGTTCTTGGTACAAAAGCTGCCTCTATTTCTTGGCTGCTGCTACTTGCTAACTCTTCAGATAAAATATCCATTGCATCTTCCGTCTGTAAAGAAACATACCTACATATACCAACTTAAACAAAGACTTGAATAACATTAGTATTCCATAAATCTGTACGAAAATGAATGCATTGTAAATACTTAATATTCAAGTTAATAAAAAGTAAAACTTTGGGAGAGTACGATAAGAAGTAAACTTACATTTTCTGGTGGCTGTGGTACTGGCATGCTGTCATCATGTGGGACAGGTGCTCTACATGATGGTATGTGTGGATACTAAAGAGCTTGTCTTCCTTTAACGTGTCTGTACTTTGTCACATCAATCATACAAAGGTAACAGTCGTTGTGATGGTTCTTTGGCTCTCTCCATACTCAGGGAATGGCAAAAGGTATTGCCCTTCCTGTACCTCTTAGCCATCCTTCTAGAGTAGATCGACAGCTTCCATATATCACATGAGGGGTCCATAATTCGTCCTGGTCACCCATTGGAATTCTGAAATAGAGTCTGCATGCTATCCACAATTTGGCCCCTTTCACGATCTTATGTAATACCTGCTTTTTTTTCTATATAATAACCACACACATAGCAAAATGTATCTGGAGAATTTTTACATCCTCTAGTAGCCATCTTAATAAAGAACAGAACTCTGTAATTGATATGAAAAGGAAAAATTAGATATACATTTATTAGCGGAACATACAACATTTTCCAATATATGATGACATTGAAAAGCGATGTATTTCTATAACGGTCGATGATACAGAACAAATTATAACATTTTTGGAATCAGCAGAGAAAATTGATTAAAAACCAGTAAAGAAATACAATAATTCTCCAAAATTCAACGGATTTTACAATGTTTGACGTCAACCGTTCCTGGATTTACCGCTTTTGAACGTGTTGCTACCATTTTCATGACGCCTTCAATAGTGAAATGTGTTCTATATTTTCAACCTCTTCTCTTTGCATTAGATATTTTCTATACTTTCTATATTTGTATTTATCTTATATTTATATCTTTTCAAATTATGATTCCCCTACCAACTTATCTCTTTGAATTCCTCTGATTATAAGATTTCATTCTTTGAAAAGCCATGGCTTAAGGAAGGAAAAATAAATCTCTTTTATTTGAAGCACCTTGTTTTGAACAACTGAGGACGCAATAGATATTGTATTTTTACAATCTTTATTCTCATCAATTACTTGTCTGTATATATATATATATATATATATATATATATATATATATATATATATATATATATATTGTTCGTATCCGTCCGTCTCAAAAGACAATGAATGTCTGCCTCACAAATAAGTGTGTTGTTGAATTGCAGCATCTGCTGTGACCATGCAAACCTATCCTAGATCGACAGGCTCTGTTGCAGTTGCCACAGATGTAGGATGTATCTTGTTCTGAGGACTCTGTTGCAGTCTTATCTCCCTTCACTGTTGGTCACTTATCTTCTCACCTCTTCTTCAAGCATTTTTTAACAGCACTTGTCCAGTGGCTGTGGTCTCTAGCCACCCACTTAAATTCTGCTAGGTCACTGCCACTTCCCATGGTGTCTCTCTTGCAGATATCCTTATAGCTTAGAACAGGTATTTCTGTTGATCTGGGACCGGTGACGAGCTCGCCGTATAGAATATCTTTTGGGATCCACATCGCCTATTCGCCTGGTGTGTCCAAGCCACCGGAGTCGTCGTTGGGTGAGCAGAACGAACATCATTGAGATATCCGATTGATCAAGGACGCTATCCTGCCAGGTGATTCCCATGGTTCTCCTGAGGTTGCGCAAGTGGAAGGTGTTTAGTCTGTTCCTTGGTGGGAGTCGAGGGCACATGATTAACTTCCGTAGAGCAGCATACTGAGCACGATTATCCTGTAGACCTTCATGTTGGTATTAGTGATCAGCATCTTGTAGTTCCAGACTCTTTTTGCCAAACGACCGATGGATGTTACTGCCTTGTCGATTCATTTGTGGAAGTCAGCGCCCAGGGACAGATAGTTGGAAATGGTTGAGCCAAGCTATGTGTAGTTGTTGTGACCTTGAAGTACCGATAATAAATAAGACAACACGGTGATATATTTACAAGAGTGTGTCTTTACAAAAGTACAGAATAGTATTTACAGAAAGACTACTTCGAAACTGCTTTATTCATAGTGTCTGGAAGAGTCCATTTAGTCACTAATAAGATAGATTACCATCACACCATAACACCTCCTTTTTTAGCCTTGCTCGGTATAGAGTCAATACTTTTTCTCTTAGGGTTTATTACAATTCCATGAAAAATGCCAGTATACTGAAATCATATGCCCTTAATACGGTTAAGATGAAAATGCATGTCCAAAAGCAAGGAAATTCCCAAATTTTTACACTTTTATTGTCATTAAGGGTATGCGAGCACAACAGGGCTATGTATTTTACTGGTAGGAAATTTTCTTTAGCGCACCTCACGCACTTCATCCACTCATGCATATAGAGTTATACTGTAGTGATGTGATAATGAAATGGTTTGGTTGATATGTAGTCGTACACTTAATGACAATAAAAGTGTAAAAATTTGGGAATTTCCTTGCTTTTGTACATTTAGTGTATATGAATTTTCATCTTAACCCTTTTAAGGGCATATGATTTCAGTATACTGGCATTTATCATGGAATGTCATTACTTTTGTAAAGGCTATGCCTCAATACAATGCCTTCTCATAACTGATATAATTGGTAGTTGGACTAATCAAGGTATATGGTAAACTGAAATTAAAATGCCATCAACTAGACACTAGAACCTTTATCTTTGCCAAAAATCAGCTGAATCCATCAAATGGTCGATAAGATATAGAATAAAGTGTATAAATACTGGTCATTTTTAAGGTTTTTTGGAATTTTCTGGAAAACTAAAGTAAACTGAAATTAAAATGCCATCAACTAGACCCTAGAACCTCTATCTCTGCCAAAAATCAGCTGAATCCATCAAATAGTTGATGAGATACAGGGTGGCACATACGTACGTACGTACGTGCGTACGTACGTACACACAGATAACATGATTTCATGATTGAACTTTCTGGATCTCAAGGTTGCCTTGACTAATGATGCTGAAATTCTACACACTTATAGAACCTATCAAATAAAAATTTTGTGAAAAGTTTTTATCTAATTTGGTTTATTGTTTTTTGAGTTATGATTGATCAAAGAAATGAGATTTCCAGAATAGGCCATTCGTGTAGTCTATTAAGGGATAGAGCGCTCTCGCGTCTCCCGTCCGTAATATTACGCTGATTTTTTTTATCATCGTGGTTCAGAACCTGTTTGCGAAATTGCTATCTCAAATGTGTCGAACACGACATCACTTAATTCGTTCTTTGGAATATTATTCTCGTAGAATCTAAATATCGTTTCCTCATCTGGTTACTGTGTCTTGTGTAGGTAAACTATGGTCCTTTTACCATGTAAAGCATGTTCCCAATCCAGTATCCCAGTATCCCTGTTTCCAAGTAGGATTTATTGTTTTTGAACATCCGAAAGAAAATGTTTCTCCAATTTCGGAGTATCCCTACATGATATTTTTCTACGTCCTGGTTTCGTATATTCTATCAACACTGTTTTCATTTTCCTTGAAAACATTGCTTCTGCTGGTTTCATGGAAGATTAAACATTGTTATTTAAGATTATCTTTTATACCCACAAAAATTATTTAATGGCTTTTTTCGGGAAGTATTCCCCTCGCTTTATTAAGTGCTCTTTTGAACGTACCCACGATCCCTCATGCCTCAAATAGTACGGCGCGATTGTGATATGCTCTACTAAAAAAGTTTAACAGAATATTGTAAATTTGTAGACGTGAATTGAGTTCCGTTGTCTGATACAATACAGTAACCGATCTCGAATATTGCGAATAATTCATGAAAAACTAATGGTTACTTTCGCGATTGGTTTCTTACATTTTAATATTTCCGGCTATTTGAGAAACTGTCTATCACTATTAGGCAATAGAAAGCATCCAGTGGGCCAGTAAAATCTATGTGGATCTTAGACCACGGTCGGTCACTTTTAGGCCAGTGTCTTAACTTTATAGGAGTTGTCTTCGTTTCCAAAGCACAACTTTTGCATATTTTCACCGCATTTTCAATGTCTTTGTCGATGCTCGTCCAATACACATAAGACGTTTCATTCTCAAAATTCTATGGTGATCGACATAAAATACTTTTAGTATTCTTTTCTCTGGTGCTGTAGAAATAACCACTTAATCGTCGTACATAACTACTTAATCACAAATTGAATACAATTCCGAGATTTGTCGATATTTTAAAAATTTTATTTTTCATCTTTTGTTTTATCGTCGTCTAACGCCTTTTATTTTATGTTACTGGAAGCTCCCTAATGGCGTTACACAATTTATTTTTTACTTCTACCTTAGTTCGTAGAGAGACAATCACTGTCTTCAAATAGTTTTTATTTGGGGATAAATCTAGATATCCGTCAACATGACTGATTTTTGACGATGGGACATACTCTAAAATGCATGGGCGATAGGTTTTAGAGATCCGTCTTCTATGTTGTGTACTATGCAAACTCCAATGCCGTACTAACTAGCATCAGTAACTAAAATGATTTCGATATCTGGATTGTAGTGCGTCAAAAAAAATTTTCATGCGAGAATTTAAAAAAAATTTCAAATGCCTCCGGACATTCTGTTGTCCAGACCCAATCTTTTTCTTTTTTAATATCACATTAAGAGGAGCTTGCAAATTGTGCATGTTACAAATAAACACATATTATTTGCTAAATCAAGAAAACTTTGTACTTTTTCGGGAGCGGGCATATGTTTTATCGCACTCGCTTGGTCTGGGTGTGGTCTTCTACCATTTTTGTCTATAATTTGACCAAGATATTTTATTTTTCCATGAAGAAATCGTACTTTTCCTTCCTTTATTTAAATCCACAATCCTGGATTCTTTGAAAATTAATAATTTGTTAAGCCAAAAAAACTTTCCGAAACAGGCATATTTTTTTATCGCACTAGCTCACTCACTTCTACTATCTTTGTTTATAATTTGACCAGGAAAAGTTCGCATTTTCCCTCCTTCAATTAAAATCCATAGTCCTGGATTCTCTTAAATACTTTGTGTACATGCGATTTGCGTTGCTCGGTGCTTTTACTGATCACTAGAA
>OY744529.1:3067500-3112500 GCA_963556195.1 Sepiola atlantica
TTTGCTTAAGGTTGTCTTTCTATATATTTCAATCACACTAAGTACATATTAAAATATTCCTTAGCTTGGGTATTTACTTATGTTTCATGAAATAATATTTAATTGTTTAAATTAGAAAAAACAATTAAAGGGAGAGAGATTGAGAGAAGAAGTGATATACCGAACAGAAAAACTAATTTGGAATTTTTTTGTTCAATTTGTTTTTTATTCGAATTCATTTTTTTTTCATACCAGCCGGGGTAATTCTACGTATCATTCTGGAAACCTAGGGAAAGTCTTGTCTCTTGGCAGATCATTTTTTGTAAGAATGAGGTATGGTTCGATTTGGTTCTAAGGAACATCTACTAAAGTATTACCTTCTCCTTCGACGGCGGAGATGAACACACATTCCAAAAGAAGACTTCCAGAAGTGTTTCCGGCAGTGAAAGCACAAGGGGCATACTTTGAAGAGGATTAGGGTCCCAACCCCGTCACGTATTTGAAATATTTTTCTGGCCTAAGATCGAATACTTTTTAGACAGGCATCGTATATATATATATATATATATATATATATATATATATAGATTCAGATTTTTCACTTATAAAATAGATCATTCAGTGAAGACCGGGGTTGTTCCGATAAAAAACAAGCTCGATGATACTCGATTACAGAGTACAGAGCATTTATATGTGATTTTATGAAGGCTTACCAAAGCATTCCTTTCAAGACACCAATGATCACCATTAAAGATATTTTTTCTTACAAATACTATTTATTCAAATTAAATGTTTTTTCCTACACGTGTTTCACTACCAAGCAGTTACTTGCTTGGCAGATCATCAGGGAAATTAAATGTCTGGAATACTGGTTTCAACTGCCGACAAAACACAATGTGGCGTTGTAATAGTTGAGGTCACTTAAGAAGAGAAGAGGAAAAAAAAAGAAATAAAAATAAAAATAAAAGTCAAACTTAAAAATATATATATATATATATATATATATATATATATATATATATATATATATATATATATATATTACATTAACAGATAAGTATTTTATACCGTTACAATGGTTTCACGCGCGTGCGTTCGTCAGACGGTCTAATTAATACTCAGGGTTGTAGTCGAATTTACAATTTTTATCATTACGTGGAATTTTGACTTTTTGTGGAAGTCAAAAATACACGAGATCATATAAAATAAGAAATTCAACTCACGCCCCAGAAATTGGACCGTCTTATGATTGTGCGAGAGTGAACCCATGGAAACAGTATAAAAAAAACAATTGATCTGTTTATTTAAATTAATAATTAAATTAAAGAAGGCATCCAGCGCTGTATAAAATTGTTAATCAAAATTCTGAAACACAGCTATATATATATATATATATATATATATATATATATATATATATATATATATATATATATATATATATATGAAGCAATCCAACAAAAGATATAAGCGTCAACTAATATCTTATAAATAGTGAAACATCCGGATAAAAACTGAAGCTCAATATACTGGATAGAGCATTAATATCATAATATAAAATGAAGTAATAAAATAAGGTGTCAATCAAATTTTATTAGAATTCAAAGTTCAAGCAAAGTATCTTTAAGTCCTTAGCTCATGAGTTTTCAAAGATAATTCTTCTCTTCAGAGGACCATTACCGCAGTTATACTACTACAGGTAATAAAATTAAGCTTTAAAAATATATAAAATTATATACACAAATTCATAAAAATACATAACATCAAATATATCAACCACAAAAACATACTTGTTTGTTGAATCTATACAATCCATCCAGGTCATACAAATTGAAAAACATAATCAGGAAAGACATTCAGAGGGTTGACCGAGGATTACTCCAAGTTATAAATAGCAGTCCATATACGAGAAATTGAAGGAGCTGACAAAGTTATCCAGTCGCGAAATGTGTCAATAATCTATGAAGTGAAAATATATATTATAATATATATATATATATATCTTCTCATATTAAATTCCCGAAACAGTTTTTCATGGTAAACAACTGATGATCCCTTAAAATAGTGTTAGAAACTAACTAATATAATAACTGTAAAAAATAAATTGACTTACATGAGTGATTTTCCACTGGAAGACTTGAGACTATAAGTTTTTTTTTTAGTTTTTTTATTTATTTTTTTTATATATAGTTTTAATGGTTGAGAAACTTCCGAGACTATATATATATATATCTTCTCATATATATATATATATATATATATATATATATATATATATATATATATATATATATATATATATTTAAAATTCCACTGACCAAAATTCAGTCTTTACTCATATCATTTATTTTTTCAATGGCAGAATTGACGATGGTCTTAGAATTTTTTCGCAATGTGAAATATGCTACAATTAAACGCAATTACACGCTGCTCTTCATGAACCACAATCAAAGGCATTTATAAAGATGTTATATCGTGAAGAAAGTTCATGGAATATAACAGAAAGCAGACAATACTCACGCGTGACCCCCCTCTCCCGATAATAGGATGATAAAATTCCAACCAAGCTACTATTTTGAATCTATCGCACGGAGCTTTCTCTTAATATAGTCATGAGAAAACAATAACAAGTTCAAAAAATAAGAAAAGTTGGAATAGCATTCGGTAAATAAAAGTTTGAAATTAAGGTGGATAATTATTATTATTATTATTATAAGTAACATTATTGCGTAAGATAAAATTCAAAAATACGGTTTATGGTAGTAAATTCAACATTCGTCTAATATAAGTAAGGTTGTTTTATTTATCTAAGTTTCAATATAGGTAAATTTCGCTGCTGACTTGTTTACAATTGTTTAATTTATACTAACTCTGATAGAATAATAAAATTTATGAGAATTTATGGTTTAGCTTTTATTTAAAATGAATTAAAATTAATTACTACTAATAAAATCAGATCAGTGGCCGAAATAGATATCAAAGGAAAAAGGTTGAAAATAAATATCGGAGACGATATTACAGGCTAAATGGTCCTAGGGAAGCAACTCAGTATTAATGAGGCTAAGACTTATTTCCCTTGTCTGCTCGCAGAAATACTACCCCCAAAAATCTCAAAGCCGGCGTTATCCAGGAATACCAATCGCGAAGTAACACGTGACATGGTTCCCTGTGTAAAGAAGTTAATTTTTTTTTTTGTAAATATAAGTTTTCAGATTCAATTTAAGTCTATCTTCGTCGAAAAACTTATCTTTTGTGTTAGTAAATTCTTTGAGTTCGTTTCTAGATCAGTAGTTCCTCTTGTTGTTTCATAACATTTATTCGCCAATAACAATTGCAATTGAAATGTAAAGAACTAATGTGTTTAGGGGCTAGATTTATAGGGACTAGATTGTGTATCAAAATGTTGCTCCACAATACATTTACATTTCTGCGTGTTGACAAAGTACAAAGAAGGAATTCTACAGGCAAGCTGTCCGAGGAAAAAAGTTTGTAGAGTAAAAAGTATTCCGATACATGGGGACCTGTACAGTAAAAGGGGCAGATTTGTCTGTTTTGGGGGTATTTCGGGGGTATTTACTTTAGGGGATACAAGTGCATTCATTTTGTCAGGGCACATTCCGTGGAAGTACTTGTAAATATAAGCACAGAGGTGCACAATTTTTTAAAACTGGTACAAAAGAGATAATTGACCAGCTATCAAGAAAGCGTACTTAGTGCTTATTTAGAGTCGTTTGGGGAGTCTAAAGTTGAGTTTTATACTAACCAGTTTTCAAATAACCCATACAAAACACTTCCTCGGACTTATCAAAGTTTAAATGGATTCATACACTGTTATCTACATAAAATGCCACGCTAATTTGCCAGACAAATTCGGGAATCGTATTTTAATTATTCATTTATTTACTTAAACTAAGGGATAAGCATTTTTGTCATTGAGATAATATTTGTTCGTGTACTACATTAATGTTTCCATTATTATTGTTACACCGGCCGTTCTTACACAGGAGAAACTACACCGGTTGTCACTATAAATAGTGCGAGTTACCAGAGACACTGAAGACAAAGCACAGTCTTGTAACTGTCTAGCCAAGAGCTAGTCACTTTCTTACTTTGTTAATACACTTGTTAAACCAACCCTCGACTTGACTTCCTTTATTTATTATTTACTGTGGAAAAACTTCACAACAATTATATATGATTGTATTGTTATGTGTTTTCGAAGTTTCAAGATTATTTCTATAGAATATCTAAAGATCTTATTCTATATACTGATAGTTTTTTTTATTTTAGAAGACTTATATAGATACATTTTATATTTAATTAATATGTTTTTATGTTTACAACTTATTTTACCCACTACATTTCGTACTTTTAATCAACAATTTTAGTTTACCACTTGGGTTGACTGAAGAGACCCAACCCATCTGAAGATAAGTAGGTAACTGCCCCCTACAAAAGTCTGATACAAAATATGTAAGTGTCCGAATGACGCTCGTCTGACCGTATTACCCATACAGTGCTAATTATTCGTTTTCAGTATTAAACAAGTTAAAGTGTGTATCAAGACATACTACTAGTTTATCAATTATTTAGCAATAAAGGTTAATCTTCTACAATTAAAATACCTAAAAGTCACCGATATTCGAAAGAAATTTAACTATATTACCCAGCTAGTCAAAATAGTAACTATGATACCTACTTATAGACAGAACTGGTTAACATAATTCTGCATTGGATATATTTTTATATCATTTCTGGTAGTAATAATTTTATTGAATCTAAAGTTGAATTCAATACATTTCCACTATTTAAGGTAACTTTTTGTCTGGCTTAAAATAAAAGGCTATATATCTATTTCGGTGCAAACAATTTTGTAGAATCTCCTGCTATTTATTAATTAGGTAATCTCTAGACGTTACCACACACACACACACACACACATATATATATATATATATATATATATATACATATATATGTGTGTGTGTTTATTTTTATTTATATTTAGAATGTTTTATATATATACAAATATGAATTTTATAACATAAAGTAATTATAATAGCTCAATAGTGTAAGGTCAGAGCTATGTTATATTCAATATTTTTTATTTAATTTTATACCATTTCAATGTTATAAAGGACGTCATTTCATGAAACTTGTTTTTTATTCAGCATACAATTGTTTCGGCTTACACCAAGATATTTGTAAAATGCTCCTGTGCATTTATTTCTTGGTGTGGCTATCTTCAGTATTAATTATATAAATCAAAGCAAAAAAGCAAAACAATGAAAAACTAGGCGAGAAATGCCTAAATTACAATCAGTACTCATTATCAACATTATATCTTTTTTCCACATGGAACTATGATCTCATTATATCCTCGTGGTAACATATACGTATTCTATGCTTTATACGTATTTCTAATCTTTCATCATCAGCTTTAATATTGACCTAAATATTCCCGAATTAAGACATATATTTTCATTGACCGTATTTTGTTGTTTCGTCCAATTATTTATTTTTTCTTCATGTTTTTAGCTATCGATTTTCCCTGATTTTCTTCAGAGCATATATATATATATATATAGATATAATCATTGAATATATATATATATATATATATATATATATATATATATATATATATATATATATATTAGAGAGAATATTTCACCCATAGTGTTCCTGTTCAAATTCATTACTGCTTTGATCATAATTTATTTCAGATTTTCTACACTTCATCCACTGAATGATTAATATTATCTGTAAAAAAATATTTTTATTTCACCGCAGAGGAAATTAAAGAGATGATGTCGACTGGAATGCTTTTATCGGGAATTTGTCGATCAAAACTCAGGTTAGATAAGACAGTTAGTGCCATGAAGTGATCTCTAAGACTGCGAGCAAATGCATGACCAGCCTAAATTCACATCTGTCTCAGGTGAATTAACTGCTTCCCACAAATCTTCGATGCAACTAATAGCATAAGCGATCCGATTCATCCCATGAATGACACAAATAAATGAAGGCTATCGCGTCAAACAAACAACTTTGATAAATCATCGCTCAATTGAACAATTTACACGACTTTTACGTATCAAAGATAACGGAAAACATATTGAGGTGAAGCTTCTCATATTCAGTTGGAACAAATTTGAAGAGCAGATAGTTTCAAGTTTATATATTGTATAATTTCAATGCTTGTCTGATTTGATGTTTCATTCTGGTGACCAATTTGCATAAAAAATAGAGTTACTCCACCGATGAAAGTTTAATTCATGTAAATATTTGTACAGTTTATTGAAGGCTCTGATTTCCACAAAACCAAGTCCGAACTTACCACGCGATATATGGTACTCAATGAACCCAAAGGCTTCAATTTCTCATTTAACACGTGATATGACTTTCTCACGGATCGAACCTTTTGTTGAATGAAACGTGTCATCGCCATCGTACGTTGCTATTCGAATTGTCAAACACAATTTGTACAAAAGGCCCCAGATGATAGTCAGGGTCTTGAGCGTGTGTAATGTTTTCTGCATTCAGTATGAACTTTTAAGATGGAGAGCAACTAAAATGTTTATGCTTTTTTATCACATCGTTATTCACTGGTTGAAACTAATGACCTTTGACATTTATTCGTTAAGGCGACGATTGGTAATTACTTCTTCACCAAATAAACTGCAATAATCCATCATGAAACTGCGAATGAAACGATCATTCGTAAGCAAACAAAGTTAAAGCATTGATCTAACTTTGGGTTGGGGTTGGGTTAGAGTTAGAGTAAGAGTTAGGGTTGGGCGTAAGGTGACATGAAAGATATCTGACATTCAGTTTCGCTATCGTAATCATTTCTCTATACTTAACCATCCCACATGTACTTACGGAACCAATGTTAAAGGGTGAATTGGTATACATTTAAAACTTTTCTGTTCGATATTGTCTTCCGATACGCATAAATTGTGATCCAAAAACATCTATGATTCAAACATAAATAGTCCGAAATTAGTCAATGTTACTCGTATCGTAATTAAGACCATCGCAGTTTTCAGAGGGTAGGCTTAAGTTTTATATCAGCTTAAATGTGGAATTACATTTTATTTATACATAGGTCGCCATGAAAAGAAAATTATCTGAACTTATAATGAAGTTTCCGTTTATAAGCATTTGATTAAAAGAATTTGAATTAAAACGAAGCACAAAAATACGTTTTTTAATAAATTTGTCTTGAAAACATCATTCATAATTACATGACGTGCAACACTTCATTATATCAAAGTCATAAGACAAAAGTATTAAAAATTTACTTTCAGGATGGAATTAAAAATGGATATTGCAAAATATTTTTGCCTAAGTGAGAAAAACATAAAATTGTTAATTACTCAAAAATCTCCTCTTAGTATCATGGGGACTTTTGAAATAGTATGTATGATTAAATAGTCAGCTTAACTACAAAATATTCCCTTTGTGGAATGCACCCCTACTCGGCAATTTTTATGTCTAATATTCCTGGACTATGAAGTTTATGGGAGCTGGGAAATGAATTGCTGTGTAGTGCAGCATCACAGGTGACTCTTACCGTAAGCTTACATTTCCGCATCCGTTCTCGGGGATTATAATAGATGTGATCTTAACGCGACCAATACAACAACTAACAGAGCAACAATTGAATTGTGATAAACATAACATCCACTGTATAAACCATCCAGATAGCGACAATAAAAAAGGTTTTAACAGATCAGGCTACACGTTTTCGCCGAGGGCCTTATTTATTTACACGGTGGTCGTAACAATGCTAGGAGACGTGATCGTTATCTAGTTCCAAGTACCGATAGTACATAACGTAATATTCGACAATAAACGTGGAATCAATTTAATAATACCTTATATCAGGTAAAACAGTCTGAGTGCTACATACACCATGGTTATTAATATGCCAATTACGATGACTGTTACAGCCATACAAATGCCAATACCACTAGAGAGCCCAGTCATATCTACTAGTCTGTTAGATTCTGGTGACAAATATCCGACAGCCCCACAAATTTATACGAACACTCCAAAATGTGTTTTAAGTACCCCTATGATAGACGCTAGTGAACAACACTCTGGTAACATTTGAAAGACAAAATCATTGTGACTGAAATTAATGGGAAACATAATGTTGTTACATTCTTAAGTACTGCAAAATGTATTCTCCATGAATTCTATGCACAGAGCCGCTCAACAGACAATTCAGAATTAGAGGCCATTAGAATCCTAAAGGCGGAAGCCAAGCTCATCAAGAATTACATTAAAGGTATCCAGACAAATATTACTCGTCTAAGAATGATCTTGAACAGGATGCGATTCTTGAATATGTTCCTAAACCATTGTTGATCTTTCTCAGGAAAGTATTTGCAGACAAAGACAATGATTTGAAACTTGCATCAGTTTGTCAAGCGATAATGCAAGCTGCTAGACCCAGAGTTCTCCTTGCACGTTTGCAGTTTGGTTTAGCAGTGGAAATGCATGACTAATTTGGATCGAGGTTCTTAATTGACACTCTGAATAAGCATGGCTTCTCTTCATCCTACTCGAAAGACAAGAAATTCGAAAGAAGTGCTGCTCTTGTTCATGGCGCTGAAACCCTTTTCCCTGTTGAAACTGAATTTGTGCAGTTAGTAGCTGATAATGTGGACCATAATGTAAGAAGTGTTAATGGATTCAACACATTCCACGGTATTTACATCATAGCATCTTTTACGCCCGGGAAAGTTAAAGCAAAACCAGTTCCAAGTATTCAGATCCTTTCAGAAGATATAATAAGGGTTGGAAGGATCAACATCAAGTACCTAGATTCACAACACACTAACAAACCCCCAGTGACATTTAAAGAGCTTCAGCCCAAGAAAGTTGTCGATTCCACTGCTAATGTTGACATCCTTTGAGAGGTTTCACTAATTTCACATCCGTCCAGACCCGCATGGTCAGGCCTTATGCAGTCAGTGCACAAAGGAACATATCCTGTGAAATCAGCCACAGTTTTTGTCAATGATCGACATGGACTCTGGTAACCCAACCTGCGTGTACTCAACGTTATGTTACATTAGTGATTTAGCCAGGAAAAACAACATTGCACCAAATCTAACATTCGATCAACCGCTTGTGATGATAGTCGAGTCACAGCCTAGTTCCAGTCCCCTAAAATAATTTGTCTTGCGACTTGGTGGGCTCCATACACAAATAAGCTTTCTGGGGCAATTAGTCATTTGATGACAGGTTTTGGATTGCAAGAACTTTTTGAACTTGTGTATGCTGAAAACACCGTCAAACACATGCTAAGTGGCAAAGCAATTGCAAGAGCTATTCGTGCTCACTTCTTAGTTGATGCTGCTCTAAATGCTATTGTGTTAACATAAACCTATGATTTGCAGTTTCACATATCACTCAGGATGATCAACCCAACACTGATGCAGAAAAGTCATTTCCTCAAAATAAAAGCCTGAAGGAAGCTTAGGGGCTATTGAAAGGTCTCCTTGATGGGACTGAGACATCGAATAATGTTCTGTCATCAGAGTCTATGACCGAGATTGCCAGAGAATCAACCATGTGAAGAATGCGATGGTTGACCAGCGAACAGCAAAATTGTTGATTCAATACCTTGATATGGTGAAGATCCTGCAATTGTTTATCAAGGCAGTGCGTACCGGGAACTGGGAATTGCACCTTGACGCTGTAAGGAAAATGCTGCCAATATTCACTGCAGCAGGAGACATCCTATATGCAAAGTCAGCCTACTTGTACTTGCAGCAAATGGAGGAGCTGCCGAAAAACCATCCTGAAGTGTACCATAAATTTCCTGAATGATCCAATGTGATTAGATGGAGTGATCGCTACTGGGCTGGCTTGTCGACGGATCTGGTTATTAAGCAGGTGATAATGAGAAGCATGAAGACATCTGGGGGTTTTACTCATGGCAGAGAAATGGACGAAATTCAACGATTGGTTTAGACGCTATCACTGCCAGCGTGCGCTGAAATCAAGTTTACAATGCAAGAACTAGCAGGCATTCGTTATGGCACTAGTGACCAGCACCAGGGGGATACTTCAGCAAGAAAAGAGCGTAATGTGAGGGATACATGGAATCTCCTTGCGTTTCTCCAGACATATGACCCTTTCACGGAAGATCCGTCCATTCACAGCATTTCAAGTGGAGTAACTGGAGACAAAAAGGTAAATGTAGACAGAGCAAACTCCATACGAGAGGCAATCATAGCTTCAATGGTTGGAGAAAATGTCCACGAGTGCACTTTTAAAAGAAAGAATCAGACAATTACACTTGAGTCAAAAGTTTCCCTCAGCAAAGATGAAGCAGTTGAGACTGATCCACAACTCCTATTCCAGAGATTGTGTGTGCTATCTACCAATGAACCGTCAACTCAGCAGCAACAAGAATATTTCCAGTATGAGCTTTGTGGTTCCCGACCTGCACTTTTTGATTCTTTCGAACTACAGCGAGAGGCAAAAAACGGTCAGGGGCTGACGCAATATGGGAACTGACTTCCTTGTACAATCAGGTCCACAGTCTTCAGATCCACAGTATCTCTTAAATGGTTGAGCTCTACTTCAACGCCTCCAATGGCAAAAAGGTCACACATTTGATGAGATCTGTTCCTAATACCGCAGATATGTCACAGCTAGATATGGAAAAGGATGAATTGTCTAAGATGGGTATGAAAGTGGTCCATCCATTAAAGACGCGACTCACCGACGCCGAGAAGGAGACTCTGTTGGTGTTAATGTGTCACTGCTTTAATGGTGTTCAAATTTAAAAAGGATGTTTTCCTAGCTAATCAAATAAACAAAGAATTGTGCATCAACTTGCTGGGAAAGAGTTTGGAGGAAGCCGGTTGTAAAGTAGTCCATACATCTGGAGACGTTGGCGTATTGATTGTGGAGACTGCTCTAGAACTGGCACAGACAGGAGAAACCATTTTGATAGCAGATGTCACTGGCCTATTGGTCCTTCTATGTTATAATGCCAATAGAGATTATGGTTAAAACATTTTCTTCAAGCCACAACCAAAGGATAGTGCAAAAAGTGTGAAAGTCTGGAACATCAAAGACATGACGAAATCTTTGGAAAATGTGGTCTGTTCCAACTTTCTTTTCATCCATGCACTATTGGGTTGTGATTCTACATCCAGTGTTTATGGAATTGGGAAGGTAGCATCCCTTTGAAAAGTGATGAACAATAGAAATTTCCTCAAACTGACAGAAGTGTTTGGCAAGGATAGCAGAGCAGAAGATGGTATTGAAGTAGGGGAGACAGTTTTAGTGTGCCTGTACAATGGCAATGATGGGGAAAACATCAATCATCTCCGACCTAGGCAAAGGTTGCAAAAAGCTCAAAGTATTTTGAGGCCAAATCATTGCCATCAAGAAGAGCAGCTATGAAATTCCACAGCCTTCGAGTTTACTTCCAAATTCAGAAATGGAAATGTAGAAATCAGCTAAAACCTGACGAGTGGGAATGGAAACTTTCAGATGGTAAATTACAACCAATCAAGACTGACTTGCCAGCTGGTCATGTAAATTTGTTGGCTATAATTATGTGTATCTGTACTTCAGGGTTTACTACAGCAAGATGTAGTTGTAGGAAACATGGCATTGACTGTTCAAACGTGTGTGGTAATTGCAAAGGCCTCCACTGCAGCAACTCACCACAGCCAGATCTTGATGATGATGAAGTTACCTTTGACAAGTTTTTGACAAGAGCCTTGCCCCAGCATTCGACAAACTGACCATTCCTTTATTGTACTTATTTTGTACCTATATTTTTATGAAATGTCAGGAATTAATGTGACAATTTTTCCCTTGAAAAGGCTACTTAGTCTGTTTTTATACCTTTTATATTCATAATTGTATAAGAAATTTTTAAAAACATGTGTTAGTTTATTATTAAACATATAGCTATCTATCATTACAATTTAAAACACCAAGAAAATGTCAAGCTGGCTTGGGGTGGGCCCTGTGTGGGTTTTCATGCAAAAAATATTTTTTTATTTCTAATTTAATAAAAGTTTTTTGTCAGAAAAAACGTTTATTTTTGTCATCAATTGTCAGGAATAATGGACATACTTGTCAGGAAATGTCAGAAATTTTATGTCTCGAATTTTTGTATATTGTTAAGTTTGATTTTAAAGATGGCGCCCGTTGACCTCTTTCCGCAAGGCTAATTTTGGTAAACTTTTTTTATCTGAAAGAGAGGTTATTTATGCCTAATATCCAAGTTAAAAACCTTTGTTAGCAATTTGTTTGAGGTTCAGCCACATTTTGACAAGACTATAAGGGAAGCATTTTCCCACGCCATTTCCCACTTTTTTATATATTTTTGTATTTAAACGGTGGAAATTAGTTTTTAATTGTTCTTTTTATAGCGTCTATTTTTTTAATTTCCCGGTGTTTTAAAGAAAGTGAGACTGATATTTTTTTCACGTTCAATAAACTTCCTTTTCTTTTTCGCTGTAAAAACTATACAGAGGTACAAATATAGATGATAGGCTGAGTGCACCTGTGATTAATCTAACAAAAATAGATCAACTTTGACCTAAAAGGCGCCAAAATAATCAAGTATGTAGTAGCTACGTCACAGGTCAATGACGTCAAATGGGTTTGTTATTATTATCTCCGGTCGAAGCATTCACTCAATCGAAATCGCCATATTTATAACCGGCGAAACCTTGTTTTTGTTAAAACACGTTCTGTTATTTTTAGGCTGGGTCGGCAATTATATTCAGACCAAATTTGATCGTTGGCACTTTGCAAGTGTGTGGGGTTTGCCACCGATCAGACAGAAAATGGAAAATAAACAAGTTAGTCGAGTCTAAATAATCGTAGAGGAGGGTGTTAATGCGAGTACCGCTGACATTTAAAACTATTTGTAAGAATAGCCTCAAATATGGTATAAAGAATCATTTAGATGCCGAATGTGTCATGGAGTATCAACATGATACTACTGTTACTAACAATATCACTACTAGTAGTAGTAGTAATAGTAGTAGTAGTAGCAGCAGCAGCAATTCTAACTGTAATACTAAACATGACAGCTTCTAAAACCATTGGTCTGAATTGTATTCAACTTGGTGTGAAAGCTCTTGGCCTGCCGGCTGTATCAGAAAGGTGGGCAAAATTAAAATACTACTGCTACTAATTTTTTTTTTTTTTTTTTTTCATAATTTTTTACTAACTAGGAGTTCCCACAAGAATAATTTCCAGTGATCGTTCACTAGTAAAAGCAAGTGGGTTTTCTTGGAGTCTGAGTGGCAACAATTCTCCTCTGAATTCGAGTGTTCGTCGCTTCTTTCGACCATTATTAATACTGGCTGAGTTCTCACTGATAACGGCCGATGGCTTTCTTTGGTAATTGCGTGACTCCTCGGAATTCCAATACACTCCATGGCCTTCCGGTCGGGGTCTAGACGCCACTATTCCTCCTCGGCCTTTTCATCTTCTTAGAATTTCAACGTCCATTTTTTGTATTGTCAAACGTTGTTGGTGCCACAGTCGTATGTGTGTGAGGAATAAGGGTCCTCATATTTGCGGAATTTTTTAATTCAATCTTAGTCCCCCATGTTCCATTCGTATTTCTAGTTGTGTAAAAGAAATGCTATTTTATTTCTACTTCCTTGTGATTAGTTATTGTTACTTAGCTTTGTCTATGTTGATTGGTTTCCGCGCTCTATGACTTTTTTTAATATTTCGGCTGTTTTCATTAGTGCGGTGGTTTGGATTGTGTTAGCCCCCCTCCGTTCTGCTAAACCTAACGTCTGCCTCGTCTTTTTTATTTCCATGCGTAACCCTTAATAGTGCCTCTAAAGTTTTTTATATTACGACAGTTTTCTTAATGTTCCACATTCCCTTTAGCTCTCTATGTATTTACTTCGTTTTTCTGTCTCCTTCAGCTTCAACCCGTGGAACGGAGAAATCAACTGTTTGGCATAGACGAGTATTCGAAGGCTATCACAATGCAAGAAATGGAATTATATCGGTGCTCAGAAGGATACACACAATTAGTATTACTGGTTTAGTTAAAACTTTTACACAGTTTTCTAATGTGTGTGATCGTGCTCAATAATATATTTTATGGAAAGACCCCTTTATCAAATGGTAGGGGTTTCAAATCTTCTGAAATCTGTGTGGACTGATAATAGGATTTTTATGGTTATACTGCGGTAAATATAAATGTGGCCTGCAGCAAATAAAATAAAATAACATTTATATTTCTTTTTTATTATTTAAGTGATGAAATGGTTCTTGTTACATTTATTTTCATTATTTATTTCATTTTATTGTTGTAACTGTGAATTTATATACTAAGTGTGTTATTCTATTAATATTCTTTTTCATTTTATTATTTATTTATTTTAGGAGGGTAATCACAAATCATATACTAAGGCTGTGATTCTATTAATGTCACGATTATTATTTTATTTTTTATTTATTATCATTTATTTTTATTATTTATTTATTTATTTTAGGAGGGTAATCACAAATCCTATACTAAGTCTGTGATTCTATTAATGTCACGATTATTATTTTATTTTTTATTTATTATCATTTATTTTTTATTATTTATTTATTTATTTTAGGAGGGTAATCACAAATCATATACTAAGGCTGTGATTCTATTAATGTCACGATTATTTTTTTATTTTTTATTTATTATCATTTATTTTTATTATTTATTTATTTATTTTAGGAGGGTAATCACAAATCATATACTAAGGCTGTGATTCTATTAATGTCACGATTATTATTTTATTTTTTATTTATTATCATTTATTTTTATTATTTATTTATTTATTTTAGGAGGGTAATCACAAATCATATACTAAGTCTGTGATTCTATTAATGTCACGATTATTATTTTATTTTTTATTTATTATCATTTATTTTTATTATTTATTTATTAATTTTAGGAGGGTAATCACAAATCATATACTTAGTCTGTGATTCTATTAATGTCACGATTATTATTTTATTTTTTATTTATTATCATTTATTTTTTATTATTTATTTATTTATTTTAGGAGGGTAATCACAAATCATATACTAAGTCTGTGATTCTATTAATGTCACGATTATTATTTTATTTTTTATTTATTATCATTTATTTTTTTTATTATTCTATATAGTGTTTTCGTAAATGACCGGTAATTTTGTTTAATTTTGTACCGCGGAAAAATCAACGTGAGCCGCAGCAAATGAAATAAAACGAAAGTATTTTTTTTAAATAATGAAATGGTTCTTGTTACATTTATTTGTAACTGTTATTTCATTTTCTTTACATTATTTAATGTTTATTTCATTTTAGTAAATTGTTATTATTAAAGTTTTAATTTCTTAGTAATTTTTAATCAAATATTTTACTTTAATAAGGGGAGATAATCACTTACCATATCTTACGTGAGTATTTCCCTTGCGCTATCCTCGAGTGGCTTGAGTCTATCTGTACAAGGTTTTTTTTTTTTCAGGACAACCTTCACCCTACAAGTAAATCTTGACCAAATAGTTAAACTAACATAGTATTCGAAGCCGATATAAGATCTACTCGACACGGCTATACAATAGTTCATACGAGGAATGTGTATCTTCTCCAAGTAATGTTACTGGATACTTCACCATACTAAATAGATTCTTGTCCTGGAATTCGGTAAGACAAGAAAACACAATGAAAATATACAATAACATAGTTTACTGGTCAATTGGGGAGAGGAAAATTGATGTTCTCAACTTCTTTACTAACTCGACGTTTAACAAATAAAGAGAACTTTAATATAATATTCGAATATCTATGTATCTCATATAGAGATAAAGTGTTTGCCCCAGGAAGGCGCCCCTTGATTTCTGAGATCTTCGAATTAAGTAAAATGAAACAATATATATATATATATATATATATATATATATATATATATATATATATATATATATATATATATATATATGAAGACGTTCGTTGATACGAACGAAACCTGTCAAATCTCTCGTTTGGGGTGTTGTGTCTGTCATATTCAACCCTATGTATAAAGAATGTGCTATTCCTTTGTTCCGGCAAATAAATCTATATATTCTTTTAGTTGATGTGTCTGATTTAATCCGCAAATACAACAGCTAAATATATATATATATATATATATATATATATATATATATATATATATATATATATATATATATATATATATATATATATATATATATATATTATTTTGTGAGGAGGTAATTGTAAATCTATATACCAAATGTGTTATTCTATTATATTATTATTTCTTTTTAATCTCTTTTAGGAGACTGGGGGTAATTTTACTATTTTAGGGTGGAGCTCGTTTTTTTAGGGTTGAGGGTTTAATCGTATGTCATATACTAAGTCTGTTATTCTATTAATATTCAGATTATTATTTTATTTATTTATTATTACTATTTGTATTATTTTATAGATTTTTTTATTTTTATTATTATTTCACTGGCATTTGTGTTTTTATTGCATATCGCCACAAATGTCCAGGTGACTCGCAGCAAATGAATTAAAATTTAATTAAATTATTTTAAATTATGAAAGTTTGCTTCTTACATTTATTTATGTTATATTTATTTACCTACGTTTAAATTATTTAGTGTTAATTTAGTTTTAGAAAATTGTTATTATTAAAATTCAAAATTTAATTTGCTCGCGATATTTTAATCAAATATTTACTTATGATTAAAAAAAAGAGATTATCACTTGAATCACCCTGGAATGAAACGAAGAACCTGCTCAGTCAGGGGGATCGTCCCTGGTACGACAAAGAGGGCTGTGAAATCTGCAATTGCATCTTGTCGCGAATGGCTGTCTATTGATCCTGCATCCATACGATGGCAACATAAGAAGCTTGAATCATCAAGTGTATGGCAAAGGTTGGGTATGTATGTTACTCACTATGAGGGTGTTCACTACCTAACCCTCATCGATTGCGGCGGACCTACCCGGTTTACACTATGGCAACTTTTGCCGCGAGAGGATTCTGCCGCTGTGCTACATTATCTAAGCTCCGTTTTCTTTGAAGAGTCCACCCGAAGAAATTGTGACCAACAACGGTACAGCTTTTAGTAGCAATAGGTTCATAATGTTTGCTGAAAGCTGGGGTATTCGATTGCGTTTTCGCTGTGCATATGCACCGTCAGGAAATGGTATTGTCGAAAAGTCCCATAGATCTATAAGACGGATTGCTTCTAGGAAGGGATGCACTGTTGAAGAGATGGTTTATTGGTACAATGTCACACCAAAAGACGATATCCATAGTTCTTTGGATTCGGTGAATGCACTCTACAAGTATGAAGTTCGGGTGAAAAGAATCGATGAAGCCTTACCGTTGCTACCAAAACACAGGCATTCAATTTATGAACAAGGGCACGCTGTGCTGGTGGAAGTCCGGTCAAACAGGTTCATGAGTGAATGGAAGACAGGAACTGTGACCAAGTGAGTGAGTCCCCAAACAGGGTGTGTGGACGGAGTGCCTCGCCATGTAAAAGATCTTCGCCCGCATCCTCGGATGGTGAGCAATTCCGAATACAGTGTGAGTGCAGCGTTGCCGTTGATGAATAACGATGATGGCCCTAATCGGTTGAGAGACAGTGACGACAACGACAATGACGACGACAATAACTAAGATCAACATGTCTCAGTGGAACCACGTCTCAGACGGAGCCACAGCCTTGCAGCTGCTGCATGTGTGATCATGAGATCAAGTGGGAGTGTCATGAACTGAGCAAATCCCCTCGATATAAACTACTAAATATAACCTGTGCCGTGCATGAAGTTTGCATAGCGTCCATGTGAATTGCTAAAAAAGGGATTTGAGAATAGAAAAGCGGTAAGAACGACGGTTGATTGTCCCGGATTTTCGTTTTATTTTGTGCGTTGCTTTCTTACAGATTCATAAGCATGACAGGTGAAGAGATTAATGACACAACACCTGGATATTGCTCCGAAAATGACATTGGAACAGAAAAACAGAATCGCTACACAGAACGATGCAATCTGAACTTACTATATCAAAGCTAAAATAGACAATTTAGACTGTGGACAGTCTGCATTTTCCAAGTCGTTACGTTGTTTAATTGTGTCAGAGTTCATAATGAATGCTTATTCAAGAGGTTATCGGCGAGATGTATATAAAATGAATTAAACGAGTCTACATCGTTAAAGGAATAATTATGTTATAATGTGTGAGAGAATAGTGCATTTAGGGAATTTCTTAATATCTCTTTTGTAGTTTTGGTTTTCACGGTTAAAATCATCACACATCAGTACTGCACGTACACATGATGTGGTCAAAACTCACGACTCCATATCACACACACCCCTTCTCTGAAAACATGCTTTTTTTATCCAAACCAGCACCATCTCATTTGCATATGTGTAACGAAATTTCACGTTACTGCATATAATCAGGCGCGGGCGGCATTTTGCTTTTTTTTTCGCCCGTGATCGGACCTTACATGTTACACAAACTTATCCAGAAATTTGAGGTAAGTCTCTTCCACACTCATTTTATTTGCTACGAGTGGTGAAAGGTATTTTATCAGACGCTCTATTGATCTTCAAGATCAATAATTGGTTTCATAATTCGCCATCTAAGCCGGGCGTTTTCGTTCGTGTTCCGACTTTCGTACGGTTTCTTCTTGGGGGAACTTCATCAACAATATCTTCATCTAATAGTCAGGAAACTCTTCGTATATCTAGTCCGTGACGTGGCACTCCGTTAACTAACACTTTGTTCTAAGATAACACCTCCGTTACTGTTCCTCTTCCCTAGCGGGTTGTACAGCGAACATTGGGCGGTTTCACCCACACCTTCTCACCAACCGTGATATTCGATTACCCCCGTTCCACTTTCTCTGTTATTCCTAATCGATGTCGCCATTCATATGTGAAAACAGATCGATGCGGCACCAACGTTGCGTCTTGGGGAGTCTTCGATGCCATGCTATACCAAAGGACTGCCGAAATTTGGCTTCTTACTGCCACAGCTTTTATACTTTGACGGTGTCTCTCTAAAGTCTGACATCGGAAGCATTTTCCAATAAATTTACAGCTTTTGTTTTCACTGTCTGCTCTGCTTCGCTGGGTTTGTTTGCGGTAGAACTTGCAACTACCCCTAGTTCACTGAGATGTTTCGCTAGCACCCTAGCATACCTCAATATTTCCTCTACCGCCATGGTTTCGATCTCAGTTATTCGTTGCATTTCCATCGAGATGCGGTCAGGAAAATTACTCACGAAAGTCATTTTAACAGTCTTTTCAAGGTTCGTCCCGTGTATCCGGCCAATCCTGCTAGTCGCCATATTGCTGCTGCATACACATCTACCGATTCTCCGGTCCAGATAACTCTTCTGAGATTGTTATAGGTTTCAAGGCATTCTCCGAAAATGTTGTCTGTAATCTTTTCTCAATACTCTTGGGAACTGTGGTTCTCCTCTCCCATTTCGAGATTGACCGCTAGCGCATTCCCTTAAAATACATCGGGATCAATGACATCAGCAATCTTTTGCAGCTTCGAAAACAAACAACAGCTTATTAAGCCACGCGACCACATCGCCTTCTTTCAACGGCCTCAGGATGTCTCTGCTTAACTTCACTTGTTCGTCTATTTTCTCCATTTCGCCTCAGTACCTACACACGCTTCGGTCCAAACTCACGGCTCAATATCATGCATCCTTTTCTGCAAAACAAGCTTTTTATCCAAACCGGCACGAATGTATTTCATCTTATCTAAATTTGAATGAGATTCTACGCATGACTGTCTTATACTCCACTAAGAGTCCGAAATTTTGTTTATAGAAATTATTGTTAAATTGTAAATTTCAGTTATTAACATGAGTATCTCTATAAGGAGGGAATGGTAAGTTAATATTGATCTTTTCTAGATGTTTATGGAGTAAATTCAAACATTTATTTGCAGGGACACTATTGTGTAGGAATAGAATGTCTTACTGTGTATGATTTGGTTTTGCATATTAATGTTTTTCCTTTTGTTTTAGTCTTCGGGGTTTTTTATGTGGTGAGTGCGGATGGTTCCCATTAATCGGGTTAGAATATTAGCTATAGCTCGTGCGATCCTGTGCGTGTCGCTACCGATGGCAGATGTCATTGGGCGCATCACATATTTTGAATTTTACCGTTTATGTTTCGTTTTGTAAAAAAAAAGAAAAAACATGCTTTCCACGTCATAGACGCACCATATATTTTAATATTTTGACTTGCATTTTTCTTAAAATCAGTCGTATTGAGAAAGTCTTTGAATAAAGACGAAACGTCGATGAACATATAAACAATTTTCGGTTTTTCTTTTTTCATTTTTCATTACGTTGGATTATTAATTCCATCATTATAATATATATATATATATATATATATATATATATATATATATATATATAGGTGTGTGAGTGGGTGAGAGAGAGGGTGTGTATATGCGTGTTCGTAATGCATATTATACTATTGCATTGCACAAAGGAACCTTTTCGATCGCGTATCTACTATCTCCAATTGTGTGTGCGTCTGAGTGGCTCTTTTGTCAATTTTTTTCTCAATCGACCAAAGGTTTGGCAAGTGATAGGATTAAGGAAAAAAGAGCAAGTTAAATTTAAGAAAGCACAATGTGGGTGTTCTTTTGTTGCGATGGCATTGTGCCAGACGGGACAGTGTCTGATAGCTTTCCAAAGTTACAAGTCGCAACAAAAGAGCAAATTGACTGGCAGATTAACATAACTTGCAAAGGTGAGTCAAGACTGACTCAACTGTGTGAGCATGTTTGTTTGCTTTTTGTTTTGTCTTTTATCGGCAAGATAGCACAGCCATTTCTGAATTAAAGAAGTATTCACAGACTGGCAGTGATCAGAAAGCTTTCAAAGGACAGGCAATGAGTGGATGAATCAAGAGAAAGAGCGAAAAATAAGGGGGAATGTATGAGTAAACGAAGAAAAGAAAGACGAAAAGAATTGAAAAAATGAAGGTAAAAATAAAAGAGATTAGAAATGAAAGAAAAAAGGATAAAGAGAAAAAGAAACAAAAGAACAAAGTTGAAAGAAAAGATGACATAAACTGAGAAAACAAAAAAGGATGCACAAATGATAAAGAGATGGAACAAAGGTGATAGAAAGAAAAAGGGCAAAACTGAAGAAACAAATTAAAAAGTGGAACAGAGTAAAAAAAGAGAAACGAAGGAACAAAGTTGAAAGAAGAAAAAGAAAAAAGTGAGAAACGAAAAAAAGGTTGTACAAATTAAAAAGTGGAACAGAGTAAAAAAAGAGAAACGAAGGAACAAAGTTAGAAAGAAGAAAAGGAAAAAAGTGAGGAACGAAAAAATGGTTGTACAAATTAAAAAGTGGAACAGAGTAAAAAAAGAGAAACGAAGGAACAAAGTTGAAAGAAGAAAAGGAAAAAAGTGAGGAACGAAAAAAAGGTTGTACAAATTAAAAAGTGGAACAGAGTAAAAAAAGAGAAACGAAGGAACAAAGTTAGAAAGAAGAAAAGGAAAAAAGTGAGGAACGAAAAAAAGGTTGTACAAATTAAAAAGTGGAACAGAGTAAAAAAAGAGAAACGAAGGAACAAAGTTAGAAAGAAGAAAAGGAAAAAAGTGAGGAACGAAAAAAAGGTTGTACAAATTAAAAAGTGGAACAGAGTAAAAAAAGAGAAACGAAGGAACAAAGTTAGAAAGAAGAAAAGGAAAAAAGTGAGGAACGAAAAAAAGGTTGTACAAATTAAAAAGTGGAACAGAGTAAAAAAAGAGAAACGAAGGAACAAAGTTAGAAAGAAGAAAAGAAAAAAGTGAGGAACGAAAAAAAGGTTGTACAAATTAAAAAGTGGAACAGAGTAAAAAAAGAGAAACGAAGGAACAAAGTTAGAAAGAAGAAAAGAAAAAAGTGAGGAACGAAAAAAAAGTTGTACAAATTAAAAAGTGGAACAGAGTAAAAAAGAGAAACGAAGGAACAAAGTTGAAAGACGAAAAAGAAAAAAGTGAGAAACGAAAAAAAGGTTGTACCAATTAAAAAGTGGAACAGAGTAAAAAAATAGAAACGAAGGAACAAAGTTAGAAAGAAGAAGAAGAAAAAAGTGAGGAACGAAAAAAAGGTTGTACAAATTAAAAAGTGGAACAGAGTAAAAAAGAGAAACGAAGGAACAAAGTTAATAAGAAGAAAAAGAAAAAAGTGAGAAACGAAAAAAAGGTTGTACAAATTAAAAAGTGGAACAGAGTAAAAAAAGAGAAACGAAGGAACAAAGTTGAAAGAAGAAAAGGAAAAAGGTGAGAAATGAAAAAAAGGTTGTACAAATTAAAAAGTGGAACAGAGTAAAAAAGAGAAACGAAGGAACAAAGTTGAAAGAAGAAAAAGAAAAAAGTGAGAAACGAAAAAAAGGTTGTACAAATTAAAAAGTGGAAAAGGTAAAAAAGAAAAAACGAACGAATAAAGTTGAAGGGATAAAGAAAATAAACCTAGAAACGAAAAAAATGATGTATGAATTGAAGAGGGGGAAGAATAAAAACGAAAGAAACGAATGAACAAAGTTAAAAGAACGAAATGAAAAAAGTAAGAAAAGAAAAAATGATGTAATAATTAAAAAGGGGAGAAAGAGTAAAAACGGAAAACGAAGGAACAGGTAAAAACTGTGAAAAAGAAAAAAAGGATGTAATAATTAAAAAGGGGAAAGGAAAAGAAACGAAGAAACAAAAATGGAAGAAGGAAGGAAAAAAATGATAAAGAAAGGATGTACAATAAAAAAGAGAGTATGAGTAAAAAAGAAAGACCCTACGGAATAAGGTGGAAGAAAGGAAAGGGACAAAACTGAGTAAATATTAAAATGATCTACAAACTAAAAAGGGGGAAGAGTAAAACAAATTGAAACGAAGGAACAAGGCTGAAAGAAGGAAAGGAAAAAAATGGCGCAATGGAAAAAGGGTGTACAAATGAGAAAGGGAGGGGTAAAAAAAGAAACGATTGAACAAGGATCAAAGAAGGAAGGGGAAAGCTCAGGAACAAATAAAGGGTGTACAAATTAAAAAGAGTGAAAGAGTAAAAAAGAAAGAAAGAAAGGACCAAGGTTGAAAGAAAGAAGGGGAAAACTGAAAAAGAAAATAAGAGTGTACAAATATAAAAAGGGGGCAAAGAGTAAAAAACAAAGCGAATAAACAAAGTTGAAAGAGGAAAGGGCAAAAACTGAGAAACGAAAATGATTGTACAAATTATAAATAGAAAAACGCAAAAACGAAAGAATAAAGTTGAAAGAATGAAGAAAATAAACCGAGAAACGGAAAAATGATGTATAAATAAAAAAGGGCAAAGAGTAAAAACGAAAGAAACGAACGAACAATTTTGAAAGAAGGAAAAGAAAAATACTGAGTAAAGAAAAAAGAATTTACAAATTAAAAATGGGCGAAAGAGTAATAAAGAAAAAAAACGAAGAAACAAGTTTATAAGAAGAAAAAGAAGAAACTGAGAAAAGAAAAGAAGGATGTACAAATTGAAAAAGAAAAGGGGTGAAAAAGAAAGAAATGAAGGTAAAATGGTGTAAAAAAGAAAAAGGAACAAACTGAGAAAATAAAAATAAATGTACAAATTTAAAATAGGTGAAAGAAAAAATAAAGAAAAAAACCAAGGAAGAAAGGTTGAAAGAAGGAAGAGAAAAAGCTGAGAAAAGAAAAACAGGGTGTACAAATAAAAAACGGGAGGATTAAAAAAAAGAAACAAAGGAACAAGGTTGAAAGAATGAATGGAAAAAATAAGAAAATAAGGATGTACAAATTTAAAATAGGTGAAAGAGTAATACAGAAAAAAACGAAGGAATAAGGTTAAAAGGAGGAAGGGAAGAAATAGAGAAAAGAAAAAAGAATGTACAAATGAAAAGAGGTGACAAAGAAAGAAACGCATCGAAAAGGTTGAAAGAAAGGGAGGTAAAAACTGAGAAAAGGAAAAGATGTACAAATTAAAAAGAGGGTGAACTAGTGAAAAAGAAAGAAACAAAAGAAACAAGGTTGAAAGAAGAAAGGCAAAAAATGAGAAAAGTAAAAAGAATGTACAAATTTTAAAAAGGGTAAAAAAGAAAGAAACAAAAGAAACAAGGTTGAAAGAAGGAAGGGAAATACTGAGCAAAAAAAAACAAGCATGTACAAATTAAAAAAGGGGGAAAGAGTAAAAACAAAAGAAACGAAGGAACAAAAAATAAAAGAATGAAAGGAAAAAAAACTGAGCCATGAAAAAAGAGTGTACCAATTAAAAAGTAGTGAAAGAGTAAAAAAGAAATAAACGAAGGAACAGGGTTGAAAGAAAGAAAGGAGAAACTGATAAACGAAACAAGGATGTACAAATTAAAAAGGGGGACAGATAAAAAGAAACAAACGAAGGAACAGGGTTGAAAGAAAGAAAGGAGAAACTGATAAAAGAAACAAGGATGTACAAATTAAAAAGGGGGACAGATAAAAAGAAATAAACGAAGGAACAGGGTTGAAAGAAAGAAAGGAGAAACTGATAAAAGAAACAAGGATGTACAAATTAAAAAGGGGGACAGATAAAAAGAAACAAACGAAGGAACAGGGTTGAAAGAAAGAAAGAAAGAAAGAAGAAACTGATAAAAGAAACAAGGATGTACAAATTAAAAAGGGGGACCGATAAAAAGAAACAAACGAAGGAACAGGGTTGAAAGAAAGAAAGGAGAAACTGATAAAAGAAACAAGGATGTACAAATTAAAAAGGGGGACAGATAAAAAGAAACAAACGAAGGAACAGGGTTGAAAGAAAGAAAGGAGAAACTGATAAAAGAAACAAGGATGTACAAATTAAAAAGGGGGACAGATAAAAAGAAACAAACGAAGGAACAGGGTTGAAAGAAAGAAAGAAAGAAAGAAGAAACTGATAAAAGAAACAAGGATGTACAAATTAAAAAGGGGGACCGATAAAAAGAAACAAACGAAGGAACAGGGTTGAAAGAAAGAAAGGAGAAACTGATAAAAGAAACAAGGATGTACAAATTAAAAAGGGGGACAGATAAAAAGAAACAAACGAAGGAACAGGGTTGAAAGAAAGAAAGGAGAAACTGATAAAAGAAACAAGGATGTACAAATTAAAAAGGGGGACAGATAAAAAGAAACAAACGAAGGAACAGGGTTGAAAGAAAGAAAGAAAGAAAGAAGAAACTGATAAAAGAAACAAGGATGTACAAATTAAAAAGGGGGACCGATAAAAAGAAACAAACGAAGGAACAGGGTTGAAAGAAAGAAAGGAGAAACTGATAAAAGAAACAAGGATGTACAAATTAAAAAGGGGGACAGATAAAAAGAAACAAACGAAGGAACAGGGTTGAAAGAAAGAAAGAAAGAAAGAAGAAACTGATAAAAGAAACAAGGATGTACAAATTAAAAAGGGGGACCGATAAAAAGAAACAAACGAAGGAACAGGGTTGAAAGAAAGAAAGGAGAAACTGATAAAAGAAACAAGGATGTACAAATTAAAAAGGGGGACAGATAAAAAGAAACAAACGAAGGAACATGGTTGAAAGAAAGAAAGGAGAAACTGATAAAAGAAACAAGGATGTACAAATTAAAAAGGGGGACAGATAAAAAGAAACAAACGAAGGAACAGGGTTGAAAGAAAGAAAGGAGAAACTGATAAAAGAAACAAGGATGTACAAATTAAAAAGGGGGACCGATAAAAAGAAACAAACGAAGGAACAGGGTTGAAAGAAAGAAAGGAGAAACTGATAAAAGAAACAAGGATGTACAAATTAAAAAGGGGGACCGATAAAAAGAAACAAACGAAGGAACAGGGTTGAAAGAAAGAAAGGAGAAACTGATAAAAGAAACAAGGATGTACAAATTAAAAAGGGGGACAGATAAAAAGAAATAAACGAAGGATAAAGCTTTAAAGAAGGAAGGGAAAAAATGAGAAAAAAGGGATGTACAATTTTAAAAGGTGGGAAAGAATCAAAAAGAAAGAACGAAATCAAGAGCGAAGCGAACTTACAAAATGTGGGGGAAAGAAAGTTAAATAAAGTAAATAACAAGAAAAGGAAAACCGAACTGGTAAAGAAAGGAGGAAAGAAAGAAAGGAAAATAAAATGAGACGACTGTAACAAGTTCGGCGGATTACTTAAGATGATGTAAATATAAGTCTATATGATTTCATTCGAAAATTCATAAACTATGACATATCTTTTAAGACATTCTTCTTGCATAACTAAAAATAATAAGTCTCTTTACTACTACTACTATTATTATTATTATTAGTAGTAGTAGTAGTAGTAGTAGTAGTAGTTGTTCATTGAAGTAACTAAACTTATTTTGCCATCTAACTTACATGCGTGTTTTCGGTGTGTACAGACACGCATGTAAATTAGATGACTACTTCGAAAAACAGATACTATGTCTCTAAATACTCACAGATTAAGAAATATTATTAGAGAGTGGGTGAATTGAGAAAGAATGGGAGGGCGATAGGGATACATGGATAGCTAGGAGAGAGAAAGACGGATGATTAGTTTAGTTAATTATAAATTACGACTAATCGGAGCAATTAAAACTTTTTCAAACATAACTCAATTCCAGAACTAATGGATTTTTTAGCATGTTATTAAAGTATATAGAAAAATGCTTTAGGGAAACAAAGATTGATTTACTTACATTTAGTATAATAATAGATCTGTTTCGGAATGTTTTTAGATTAATTTTTTTTTTGTATGTTTTGGATTATTCCGACGACTGTTCTAGTCTTGGAACATATTCTCACAACGTTTCGGCCGATGTAACCGACATTCTTCAGGTGCGTCTTGTCGAAATCGGAGATCTTTATGCTGAACTCGTGAATCTGTACAGAATTTTAGAATAAAGGGCTCCGTTCGAAATTCCGTACAAATTCCCGAGTTCAACATAAAGATCACCGAGTGCCACCAAGACGCACCTGGAGAAGTGGGAGGTTACATCGGCCGAAACATTGTGAGACTAACATCCTAGATGAGAACAGTAGTCCGAATAATCCAAATAATACTAATAATAAATGTTCTTCATTCTTCATACAACGTGCGATTGCACATGATATACCACCAAAAAGGGATGACACCCCTCGACTGGCAACTCTATTGACAGTCGTTTTGTCCACAAGGCACGGCATTATTTTGTCTTATTAATAGTATCGTGTTTTGTCAGCAAAAGTTGTCCTTACCTTCCGGTGGCTTCTGGCAGAGTGATGGGGAAACAGCTACCTTGTTTGGATTGTTTATTTATCCACCTAAATTTGCATAGTGGTCACATGACACCCTTTTGGCTAAATAAAAAAGGCTGTTTGTGACTGTTTAGTGGCTTCCTTTTGAGACCGTCAGTAGGTCATAGTGTGGCTCCTATTACTATAATTCTTACCAGACCTTGGCTTTGTTTATAAAACCAAGGTCTCAACACCGGCAATCTGTTCCAACACCCCCTCTATCCACAATTACAGAGGCAAGGTGTCTACTTTCCTGTTCCTTCTGCCAGTTGCCGTTGTTGGTCAACCTTGTAGCGTCACTTTTCGCTACAGTTTCTTCTTATCTTTTATTTGCGTTTAGTGTAACGTTAATCGTGTAGCTTTTTATTTCCGGATCGGCACGCGCCCAAAACAAGTCTCACACATCACAGTTGGATCTTTAAGATGGTTGGCAAGTATTAATGAAAGTACCTGAACAATGTTTACCTGTAGGCAACTGAAGTATTGGCCTGCTCGTATTTTCACTCGGACGTTGACGATTACCAATGCGATCCTGAATCCTCTGGGTGGAATCCGGATTCGTGCCTTATGAATGCTAAATCTTCGTAGGCTCCTTGTAGTCGGGTTCCAATCCAGGTTATCTTTAAGTCTATCATATAGTTTATATATTCTCACACCTTTGGTATGTTTCTGCTTTTGGGCTTGTCATCTTCGACAAATACAAAACAATAATAATAAAAATTATATATATATATGATGTTTTATTATTTTATGTATATACACATATAATATTAAAGACAATATAATACATTGCGTATATATAGTTTTAGTATTTACTTAAAAATTGTTCGATATGTGAGTAGAGCTTAGTAGTTGTATGAAAATATATTTATGGCAAGTAAGCTACAAGAACGTTCATTTTTATTTCCCGAGTGAAATTATCAGGCTAAATGCGTGGATGTATCGTTTGCGATTGTTTTTATATCTGAATAGTATTACCCTAGCACTTATTTTCGTTCCCACGTGTAGTGTAAATTAACCATTGTAAATTTTACAAACTTAAAAGTAGAGAGCACCAAAACCGCTCCCAAACAAAGGGCTGTCAGGTCCTTTGTTTGGGGAGTGTTTGACCATTGGCTAATGAAAATAATAGCCCGGGAGTAAGTAATATAACTACTGAATCAGATTGGTTGGTTAAAAGCAATCGCAAACCATGACTGATGAGTTCCTTTAGGAATAAAACATGAACGTTTTGTGTAGCTTACTTGCCATAAATATATTTTCATGCTATTCTATATATGTATCGTTATCCACAGATACGTGTTGCGTCATCTTTACAACTCATCAGTGTGGCCAGACATAGCGATATTCAATGCCGGCACCTCAGTGATGACGTCAGGCGTTTAACCACTGAACCACTAACTCGCTGTAAGTTGTAAGTACTACTAGTACTAGTACTAGTATATATATATATATATATATATATATATATATATATATATATATAGTAGAGAATGGTAGTTTGCTTGAAGCATTGCTGGGTATAGTAGTAGTAAGTTTTTGAAAGGCTGTGGGCAATGCAATTCCGGGTAAGATGCAGGTTGAAAGGAAAGGAACAAAAACAATAAAAATAAATCGAATACGATATAAGACTTACTATTTATTTTTCCTTTTTTTCCTTTTATTTATTTTTTTTTTTTTCTTACATAACAGCAAGAGTGTTTTAGCTGTTCGTGTGGTGTCCGGGTGATTAAAAATCACTATTTGATATTTCGGGAAAAGACATCCCTTCTTCAAAAATAATTAGACCAGAAGAAGAAGAATATTTTATTCTTCTCCGACTGTGTAGAGAATAATACAAAACAAAATGGCTGCCAGATATAGACCGCAGCAAAAAAGCAGTTTCACAGGAAATATAAATTAAGTTAAGTTTTATTTTAATATTATGTTAAATATATGATTGGTGTTTAGAATATTAGTGTAATGTTGGTTAGGTGTATGGTGTTCGATAAACTGTTAGTTTTGATAATATATATATATCATTTTTTTATTTTATTTTTTTTATATTTGAATATTTACTTTGTTTTATCTTCGTATTTTTATTTTGTTTATCTTTCTATCGTAATTTAAGAATTTTAATATAAAGTAAAGTAATTAGTCTCATATTTTAAATATTCTAGATCTATCTACTTATCGATTTCGATTATCATCTATTAAAGAAGTGTTATTAATTACTAATTGTGAGTTTCGTCAAATTAGATTAACGAATTAACTTATTAACTTGATATATTTATTATACGATAAAGGGGAGTAACTCTGGATTTTTAAAAATATTTTTTTTTTATAATTAATTTTTTAATTTTTTTTTTTTTTTTTTTTTTTTTTTTTGGTGGAGATCTGTATAACAATATTAGTATATATATACAACATATATACACATAATGCATATATACATATATATATACATATCTATGTATTATTGTTTGTTTAATTGTTTATCTATATATATTCATCAATTTCTTTACATATTTGTTTGTTTGTTTTTTTTTGTTTTTTTTTTGTTTTGTTTTTGTTTTGTTTTTTTTATTTATTTATTTATTTATTTTTTATTATTATTATTTACTTGTTTAATTTATTTTATGAATTATTTATTTAATATTTGCATGTTATTTGTATACATTCTATATGTGTTTGGATTTATTAATTAATAATGCTAGGTTATGGAGTGACTTATTTTGGTGGGTTAGAAGAGTATGCTGAATATGGTTTTTGGTTTGTGGTTGAAAGTGTGTAAGGATGGAAGTTCATATGGGGAGGGGCCTGTTTGATTGATTGGGTGTGTGGTGAGTTTATTATGGGAGGTGAGTAATGAGTGAAGTGGTGGAAACGGACTCTGTTAAGTGTTAGATATGGGGGTTGGTTGGTGGATGGGGGGTAGATATTATAGAATGAAAGGTGAGTAGAGCTCGTGACGTTGATTGAGTGAGGGGTTTAATCTGGAGATGAGGATTGATTCTGTGATTCTAAGGTCACCAATGTTTCTGACAGACGCTTAGATGGAGACGTGAATATCGCGCTGAGTGTTTGAGCAAATCTCTATGTGTTTGTGGAAAGAGGATATACGGGTATTCAAGTGCTCCTTTATGCGCAAGTGTAGCGGTCTTGTAGTGTTGCCGATGTAAAATTTTTTTGCATTTATTACACTGTAGTTTGTAAACACAGTTAGTGCGAAGGCACAGACCTGTGTTGGAGATAGGGCAATTGGCCAGGGAGCAGGGTTCGGGTGTGTGGTTAGTGTGTTTATTAGATAGATGTTGGCGTAAGGAGGTGCCAGTATGTGTTAGTTGTATGTTAAGGTTTTCCTTATGTATTGCCTTGCGGATGGAGGTGGTGATCTTATCGCTGAAGAAAGGGAGTTTTAAGAAGCATGTGTTAGCGAGGGTGCGGTGTCTACGTGTTTTGGGCTTATTTAGGTGGGCTATGGTGGGGGCGGGGTAGCCATTATTTTGGAGGGTTTGGTGGAAGTTTTTAGTGTGTGATATTTTGTCAGCAGCAGAAGAGCATTTATTTTGTATTCGGGTAATTTCATTATGGGCATAACTTAATTTGGCTTTTGTGGGCAGGGCAGACTTATAGTGTATGAAAAGGTTTTTGCAGGCAGGTTTCCTATAGAAGTTAGTGTGTATAGAGCCATCTTCGGTGATGTTAAGGTTGAAATCAAGGAGAGAGAGTGAGCCGGACTCGTTTGGGTGTTCTATGGTGAATTGTATGTGGGGGTCGGTGTTGTTGAATGTGTTGAATATTTGTGTGGCTTCGTCTTGAGAGGACGTAAGGATTAGAATGTCATCTATATATCTGGAGAAGAATATATAGGAGAGGCAGGAGTTAAGTGCTCGTTGTTCTAACCGGTTCATGTAGGTGATGGCTAAGAGACCGGAAAGGCTAGAACCCATGGGGAGGCCGGAGATTTGTTTGAAAGTGTGCTGCTGAAAGGTAAAGTATGTGTTGTCGATGATGATGTATAAGAGATTGTGAATGTCAGTAGGTGTTAGTCCGAAGAGCTCTAGGTTGTCAGAGGAAGATATGTGTTCGGTGATGAGGTCTATGGCTGGGTGTGCGGGTATTGAGGTGTAGAGGGAGATTACGTCTAGGCTAAATATATAGTTGTTAGTTTGTAGTTGTTGGTGTTGGAGTGAGTGTAGTCTGCTAATTACTTGGTCGGAGCTGCTGACATGTGCGGGGAAGGTGGAGAGTAGTGGTTTGAGTTGTTGAGAGAGAAGCCAAGAGATTTTATAGAGTGGTCCTTCGATACTAGAGACTATAGGTCTAATTTGTGTGTGTGTGTTGGTCTTGTGTGTTTTAATGAGGTGGTAGAAGGTGGGAAGTCTGCTATTTTTGGTGGTGAAGTTGATTTTGTATTTTTTGGGGAGGTTACGTGTGAGACAGATTTGGGACCAGGTGTTGTTAATGGAGTTTTGGACTAATGTGGCTGAAATGTTGGGGGCGGGGGTGTATAGGTTGTTGTTGTTAAGATGTTCGAGAGCGAGTATGTTGTATGAGTCTTGAGAGATGATACAGAATTCCTTACCTTTATCAGAGGGTAAGTAAACTAGGTTTTTATTTTTCAGGTTTTCTAGGGTAAGGCGTTGGGATCTGGTGATGTTAGGGGTGATGTGGGGTTGTTCTTGTTGGAGTATATCAAGGATCCTCTGTTTTAATCTAGAAAGTTTTTGATCAAGTAGATGGTTACTAGGTGGTGGGTGTAGTGGGTGGTCAAGCTGGTAGACAGGGAAGGAATTAGTAGTGTTGGTTGTATTATTAGGGATGTCTAGAGTAGGTTGATTAAATGCTGTGAGCCATTTGAGGTGATAAGCTGTTCTACAGAATTGAGTCTCGATCTTAAGTTTTGTGTGGTCGTTTAGCTTTTGGGTGGTGATGAATTTGGGGCCAAGGCTGAGAAGCTCAGTCTCGGCAGTAGTAAGGGAGCCGGTGAGGTCAGTGACCATGGGGGGGGGGGCTAGTGAGGTGGTTGTTGGAGTTGTAGGTTCTGGTGGTACTAGTGTTCTTGGTGATGTGAGGTTGAGAATATTTCTGGGAAAGCCAAGTGAATTTCCGTTTAAGTCGGTTTTTCTCGAGGTTGAAGCAATGGTGATAGGCATCATTGACAGCCGTAGATATGTTGTGTGTTGATTGTTCTGTGGGTGTGGATAGTGAGGAGTTGATCTCTGTGATGGTGTTGATGAGTTGATGAAGTTTACAATGGAGGTATTGGATAATTTTCTTGATACAATAGTTATGTATGAATTTTCTGGCTGGGTAAAGTATGGGTAGGTGGAGGCAGGCGGGTAGGTGGATGTTTTGTATAGTGTTGGGTGTTATGTTGTGCTTGAGGCATCTTTTGAGGAAGCGGATCTGGCAGCTGGCTTTGGCACGTTTCTCCGAGAGTCGGAATAATTCTCTGGCGTATGCAAACTGTGTCTGGCCTAGACGAAGTGTTAGTAGAGAATAGTAGTTTGCTTGAAGCATTGCTGGGTATAGTAGTAGTAAGTTTTTGAAAGGCTGTGGGCAATGCAATTCCGGGTAAGATGCAGGTTGAAAGGAAAGGAACAAAAACAATAAAAATAAATCGAATACGATATAAGACTTACTATTTATTTTTCCTTTTTTTCCTTTTATTTTATTTTTTTTTTTTCTTACATAACAGCAAGAGTGTTTTAGCTGTTCGTGTGGTGTCCGGGTGATTAAAAATCACTATTTGATATTTCGGGAAAAGACATCCCTTCTTCAAAAATAATTAGACCAGAAGAAGAATAATATTTTATTCTTCTCCGACTGTGTAGAGAATAATACAAAACAAAATGGCTGCCAGATATAGACCGCAGCAAAAAAGCAGTTTCACAGGAAATATAAATTAAGTTAAGTTTTATTTTAATATTATGTTAAATATATGATTGGTGTTTAGAATATTAGTGTAATGTTGGTTAGGTGTATGGTGTTCGATAAACTGTTAGTTTTGATAATATATATATATCATTTTTTTTTTTTTTTTTATATTTGAATATTTACTTTGTTTTATCTTCGTATTTTTATTTTGTTTATCTTTCTATCGTAATTTAAGAATTTTAATATAAAGTAAAGTAATTAGTCTCATATTTTAAATATTCTAGATCTATCTACTTATCGATTTCGATTATCATCTATTAAAGAAGTGTTATTAATTACTAATTGTGAGTTTCGTCAAATTAGATTAACGAATTAACTTATTAACTTGATATATTTATTATACGATAAAGGGGAGTAACTCTGGATTTTTAAAAATATTTTTTTTATATAATTAATTTTTTAATTTTTTTTTTTTTTTTTTTTTTTTTTTTTTGGTGGAGATCTGTATAACAATATTAGTATATATATACAACATATATACACATAATGCATATATACATATATATATACATATCTATGTATTATTGTTTGTTTAATTGTTTATCTATATATATTCATCTTTTCTTTACATATTTGTTTGTTTGTTTTTTTTTGTTTTTTTTTTGTTTTGTTTTTGTTTTGTTTTTTTTATTTATTTATTTATTTATTTTTTATTATTATTATTTACTTGTTTAATTTATTTTATGAATTATTTATTTAATATTTGCATGTTATTTGTATACATTCTATATGTGTTTGGATTTATTAATTAATAATGCTAGGTTATGGAGTGACTTATTTTGGTGGGTTAGAAGAGTATGCTGAATATGGTTTTTGGTTTGTGGTTGAAAGTGTGTAAGGATGGAAGTTCATATGGGGAGGGGCCTGTTTGATTGTTTGGGTGTGTGGTGAGTTTATTATGGGAGGTGAGTAATGAGTGAAGTGGTGGAAACGGACTCTGTTAAGTGTTAGATATGGGGGTTGGTTGGTGGATGGGGGGTAGATATTATAGAATGAAAGGTGAGTAGAGCTCGTGACGTTGATTGAGTGAGGGGTTTAATCTGGAGATGAGGATTGATTCTGTGATTCTAAGGTCACCAATGTTTCTGACAGACGCTAAGATGGAGACGTGAATATCGCGCTGAGTGTTTGAGCAAATCTCTATGTGTTTGTGGAAAGAGGATATACGGGTATTCAAGTGCTCCTTTATGCGCAAGTGTAGCGGTCTTGTAGTGTTGCCGATGTAAAATTTTTTGCATTTATTACACTGTAGTTTGTAAACACAGTTAGTGCGAAGGCACAGACCTGTGTTGGAGATAGGGCAATTGGCCAGGGAGCAGGGTTCGGGTGTGTGGTTAGTGTGTTTATTAGATAGATGTTGGCGTAAGGAGGTGCCAGTATGTGTTAGTTGTATGTTAAGGTTTTCCTTATGTATTGCCTTGCGGATGGAGGTGGTGATCTTATCGCTGAAGAAAGGGAGTTTTAAGAAGCATGTGTTAGCGAGGGTGCGGTGTCTACGTGTTTTGGGCTTATTTAGGTGGGCTATGGTGGGGGCGGGGTAGCCATTATTTTGGAGGGTTTGGTGGAAGTTTTTAGTGTGTGATATTTTGTCAGCAGCAGAAGAGCATTTATTTTGTATTCGGGTAATTTCATTATGGGCATAACTTAATTTGGCTTTTGTGGGCAGGGCAGACTTATAGTGTATGAAAAGGTTTTTGCAGGCAGGTTTCCTATAGAAGTTAGTGTGTATAGAGCCATCTTCGGTGATGTTAAGGTTGAAATCAAGGAGAGAGAGTGAGCCGGACTCGTTTGGGTGTTCTATGGTGAATTGTATGTGGGGGTCGGTGTTGTTGAATGTGTTGAATATTTGTGTGGCTTCGTCTTGAGAGGACGTAAGGATTAGAATGTCATCTATATATCTGGAGAAGAATATATAGGAGAGGCAGGAGTTAAGTGCTCGTTGTTCTAACCGGTTCATGTAGGTGATGGCTAAGAGACCGGAAAGGCTAGAATCCATGGGGAGGCCGGAGATTTGTTTGAAAGTGTGCTGCTGAAAGGTAAAGTATGTGTTGTCGATGATGATGTATAAGAGATTGTGAATGTCAGTAGGTGTTAGTCTATATATATATAGGTGTTAGTCTATATATATAGTTTATGGAATAGTAGATAAGCCAGAACATGCTAGTAGAAATAAAAACACAAAAGCTGGACCCAGATATTTCGGTCGATTCGTTCGCTTATATTAATTTGGGAAAATTAGAGAACTCGACATTGTATACAATGGGGTGTTGCAGAATCATCGTTACACACTTTGGAGGACAACCAAGCTTCTCTAGAATACACCACAGAGAATTTCTATTGACTGTGTCAAAAGCCTTGGTAGGGTCTATAAAGACTTGTTACAAGCTAACATGCTGCTCAGGACACTACTCTTGGAGTTGCCTAACGAAAAATATCATGTCAACTCTTCTCTTCCCATTTCTGAAACCACACAGAGATTTTCAAAGAACATCATCTACAAGGTAATTCTGTAATTTATCTAACAAAATACTACGCATAATCTTACCTGCCACGTTCAGTAAGGCTATCCTACGAAGTTACTACAATCATCCCTCGCAACCCCCTCTTGTACAAGGTCACATTAATGCATATTTCCAATTTTATGGTATGTCTCCAACATAGAGCAGACGATGGTAAGATCGGCATCAATGGATGACCCTAACGGGATTCAACCAACTGAAGTGAGGATTTGAATGAAACGGAAAGGATGAACACTTCAAGACGCGGTGTAAAATAGTGAATGGTCTTGCGCCGTGCGAAATCGGACCGAATATATCTTTTAGCAAAAATGCGACCCTGTGATCTGAGAACCAAGAGGCACACTTTTGAATAAGTAATTATCACGCCAGATTAAAGGGGTACCTTGTGGGGTGGGAGTAAAAGATAGTAAAAGTAGTGGCACAGCACGAGACAAATCAGAATGACATAAAAACGACAGACGGATAGACTGCGAGCGAACGGTTCTTCACACACTAAAGACGGGTGGGGAGGCACTCGTTATCTGTGCATGATTCTTTCTTTAATTTAATAAATAACGTATATGTATATCAAATTAAAATGAAAACTATTGTTACACCGGCCGTTCTTACACAGGAGAAACAACACCGGTTGTCACTATAAATAGTGCGAGTCACCAGAGAGACAGTGCAGTCTTGTAACTGTCGTTCAGTCGCGTTCGTGGCCTTTTAGCCAAGATCAAAGTGTAGTATCTGTTCCGATGGATACTGCACGAGACTGGTCCTGTGCAGTTCTAGGAGGTCCACCCTCCCAGGCTTTGCCTCCCCTCTTTGGGGAGGAGTAAGTTTATTGCTTACTGTCTGAGGCGCCCCTACCGGGGAATGCCGACGGGGCTGCCCAGGCAATTTTTAAATGGTCAGATGGCTCACCTCTCGAGCGCTGGCTTATCTAATCCCACTTTCCGACCTTGTGTCACATTTTACTCTGTGGGGAGTAGATAAATACCCAGTCTTGTAACTGTCGTTCAGTCGCGTTCGTGGCCTTTTAGCCAAGATCAAAGTGTAGTATCTGTTCCGATGGATACTGCACGAGACTGGTCCTGTGCAGTTCTAGGAGGTCCACCCTCCCAGGCTTTGCCTCCCCTCTTTGGGGAGGAGTAAGTTTATTGCTTGCTGTCTGAGGCGCCCTTACCGGGGAATGCCGACGGGGCTGGCCAGGCAATTTTTAAAGGTAATATGTGCTCTTCCTCTAGAGTGCTTACTTATCAAAACCCCACTTTCCGACCTTGTGTCACATTTTACTCTGTGGGGAGTAGATAAATACCCAGTCTTGTAACTGTCTAGCCAAGAGCTAGTCAGTTTCTTACTTTGTTAATACACTTGTTAAACCAACCCTCGACTTGACTTCCTTTATTTATTATTTACTGTGGGACAACTTCACAACAACTATAATTGTCACTTATCACAGACGTGACGACAAAGATAGGCAAGACATAGAAAGTTCCAGGAAGAAACAACCAAGGATGTTCGGAAAGATAGAATCAACAATTTAACAGCAGGACTAACATCGAAGCAATTACAAGCTCGCCTGCCTCACCGAACACACCCCACTGTATAATTGGAATAATTTACAATTTCGGTTAAGTTAAAAACAAAGAGGCAGTTTTTTTTTATACATTTAGCAAAAAAATGTGGATATGATTAAAATTTGTTTGGCATAAAAGAAATGAAATTTAGGTCAATACAGATAAAGAAGAAATTATTTTGATGATAACGTCACTGGTCAATAAATGTAGAAAAGATTAAGAGAGATTCGAAAAAAGGATTGAAGATCGAAAGATAGAAAATCCGAGTGAGTATGAAAACAGAAATTAAAAGGAAAAAACAATAACATGTAATCAACTTCCACTGTTACCTATTTGGCGGATAGGTCCACTAGTATATGATATAGTTAGTTGAGAATAACAGAACATGGAACCGCTGGGGAGTTAGTCGTGATGAACTTGATCATCTCGAGTTTAAAATTGCTGAAGCTGTGAGAATGTCCTAAAACGGATATGACGTCACATGGCTCAAAGAGAGAGAGAGAGAGAGAAAGAGAGGGCATAATAGGCAAAAGAGTCCGTTTAGAAGAACGCGAGGCGGTCGGATGTGTCAGGACACAGGCTGATAAGCTATAACCAATTTCGATTTCTCTTTCTCTCTCTTTCTCCCTCTCTCTTCACCCTCTCTCTTCCCTCTCTCTCTCTCTCTCTCTCTCGCTCTTTCTCTCCCCTAATGGTCAGTTATTTGGAACGAAGATCGCGTTGAATAATTTACCGCTGTCTTCCATCTGTTTTGTGTCGAGTTATTCTTTTTGAAATATGAATAACAAGAAGCTTTAGTTACAGGACAGCATTCACTCAATCTAAGGCATCACTGCAGGAGCGCATACGAGAGGAACGATCGGTAACCAAGGTATGGATAAGTATTGTAAACTTTAAGGATTCTGTAATTTTTATAGCAACTTGGTTGCTGTGTATGGAACAGGGTTGAGAATGCAACACCCAACAAACAAATATTTATCAAATACCAGTCATTTTAAATAACCAGGTTTTTTTTATTAGTGTTGAACAATAAAGTAATGCGAAATCAATGTCGACATACAGATCTAAATACCCAATATATAGTCTAAATATATAGTCTAAATATATAGTCTAAATATATAGTCTAAATATATAGTCTAAATATATAGTCTAAAGAAGCTTTGAGTCATTTGAGTCATTATATATATAAACAATATTAGGCTATATCCCAGTGACCAAGATTTTATTCATTTTTCTTATCATCTTTTAAAAACAAAAGCTTCGGGACATTTTTACGGGCCGTTTTCTTTAATGCTTGGTAAGATCCTGTCCAAAATTCTTTTACTAACAATTCGATACACATAGGGAAATATATCTAATACTAGAGTTGTTGTTAAGGTCTACCTTTTGATATTTAAGCGTAACTCTAGAGCATTTGGGCGTATATTTCAATGGTTTTATCAATATTGATTTTAGAACATATCTCCAACGTTGTATATATCTTTTATATTTTTCCCTTTAATTTTATGATTATACGGAACTAAGACTTTAATAGACCACTTTAATAAACTCTGCATTTTCATGGTTGACACCCATTAGTGCACGTGGTTTCATATCTCTGTACTTTGAAATGATTCTCTTTTCAATTTAACTCTAAATGCTATATCTTATATTATTATTATTTACTCACTAGGAGTTATCACACTGGTCATCGTCAGTGATCGCCCACTGCCGACGACCTGTGGTATTCCCTGGAGTCTGAGTGACAACAAGTCTCCTCAGACTTCCAGTATGCTCCACCTCTTTTCGTTCATCACCGCTGATGACCTTGCGGTAATCGCAACAGCCACCTACCAACGATTTCCCGCTGATAAGGGCCATTGGTCCCATCTGGGGCCCGAGTGGCAACAAGCCTCCCCAAGGTCCCAGAGCTGTCCGCGCTCTTCCAGTGGAGGTCTGGTTTGCGCTTTCTCTCCTCGACCCTCTGTCCATTATTTTATTATTATTATTATTATTATTATTATTATTATTATTATTATTATTATTATTATTATTATTATTATTATTTGTATATTGATAAAAGAATGTTTTCTCATTTTTTTTCTAAATTTCAACCAATTAACTATTAATTCTTCTTGCAGTTTTTTCCTGGTTAATATTGTGCGTATTTTTTCACAGCTTTACTTCATAAAACAATATGGCTGCTTTTTCTGGGTAGCGTTTTCTATAGCACTCCTCGAGTAAAAATATCATTTATGTGAGTTGTTTGTTTTGTTTATGATTTTTCTTTTACTGCCTCACTTTGTATATTTTCTTAAAGTGAACTTCTTTGGTTTCTGAAGAGTCCATTATTGAAAGATCCGGTATTACCATACTAATGTGGATGTTCTTCTGTGAACGCAACGATCCGTAAAAATGTACCTCAGTTTTTGTTTTGAAAAGATGATCAGAGAAATGAATAAAATTTTGGTCACTGGAATGTAATATTGTTTATTTATTTGCTTTGTAGTTATATGTTAACGATCATCGAGCTTTTACTATGAAAGCTTTGGTCTATAAAAAATAGAAAGTATATGCAAAACATGTTTCCCACATAGTACCTGTCATAGTCAGACACGCTGATGAGCTACAGTAATGATGAAAATGTGTCCGTGATAACTATTTTATATTTGAATAAAAACAATATATATATATATATATATATATATATATATATATATATATATATATATATATATATATATATGATCAAATATAAACCAAAAGTAAAACATTTAGTAGATGAAACCTATAGTGAAGAGGTTTAGCTCAATATACGAGATAGAGCAATTGTAGAGATAGAAGAAAAAAGAGTGATAAACATGCGACGATTGTCCAAATTTATTTCAAATTATAATTGTTCAATGCAAGGTGTATTCAGTAATAAACTAGTGTTTATTATTCTTTCCTTAAGCCAAGTCTTTTCAAAGATCTGGATCTTATCATCAGAGGAGAAATACAGATAGATAAGTTAATTTTCCGTTGGAAAGATGTCCAGTGAATAGGAGAAATTGTAGAAAGCGAAAAAAGCTTTTGCGTAAGGGCAGTATGGAGAGAATGTTCAAATATAAGTAAATCCAAACGCACTTAAATGGAATTGAAAAGAGAAAAGCTGGTCATTATTGATATACCTCTTGGATCATAGAAAAAGGGAAATGATATCGAGTCCAAAGAAAAAACTTAAGTGAAACAAAAAAAAAACTTTGGCTTTTTCGACCATATGTTTGACATAAAACGTCTTAACATCTATGTGATCATAAGCAGTTTGTATCTCTATTGAGAGATCAAACCACTATTTGTTTTTTTTTAATTTGGCGCGCACACAGCGCTGAACCTTACTATTCAAAAATGAGAAGTTAGCAGCAAGATCTTACCTCTTCGAAGAAGAAGAAGAGTTGAGAAGTTTCAAATGAGCTTGTCGTTTTTTGTCAATTTAAAGATTGAAGTAATTAGATAACCAGTCTCACTGTCCGAGGACTCTCACTCAAAGATTATAAACAACTTTCTTGCACATTGGATCGCTTAACTTCTCCCAATCGCAGTTAGAGAAATTGACCTGGTCAAAGACAGATTTGAGAGCATTTCTTACGACTGGATTCATTCAAGGTACGTTGAACAATTGAAACGATTTTCTGGTGAATAGAAAATTTGAGTTGAGCTTTGACAATTAAGTGTTCAATATCATAGACGGAACCGCTCATTACTCTTAATTTGCAAAAGTTTCTGAGATCACCGCATCTTCATAACATGTAATCATGTAAGTGATCGTGCTTAGACTGGTGATAGAACCAGTTTGCCTTGTTATTATGGTGCAAAAAGTGTTGGTGATAACTCGATGCAGTTCACTACATAGCTTAATGGACAGCAGACCATTTGAATTAACGCCACCAATGCCATACGGACCTAGGGGATGCCCGGTTCTTATTATCCGAGGCGATACGCGCATTAAAGTCACCAAGGTTTACTAAACTCTCGGCACCTGATAGAAAGAATTAATATCATCTTTAGGTGAAGCCAAAGTCAGCGCATAAACGGATAAAACATTCATGTATCGACCAGATGCAAGGGAAATACTCAATCTCATTATATGATCATTAGCGCCAACTGGCTGTATAATCTTGTCGATTAATGAAATTCTTAACGTAAATCTCACATTTCCCTCACGACTTTCATTTTCAGATATACATGACAAGAAGATTGTGCAGCCTGGATCACGTCCAACAAGTTGATCCTCACCAGCAAAACGGGTCTCAGAAAGTGCTGCAGTATCTACAGTAGTACCTCTGCAATTTCCTGTCCAAAATTGTATTCTTATATTCAAGTATTTTTCCATTGTCAATACGTACTCTAACATTTCATCAACAGAGCCGAAATGTGTATCCTTCAGCATAATATTTCTTGTTCCTGCTAATATGGACAGCAATCAGTCGCAGGATTCTAACCAGCCGATCAAAGACAGCTTTGTTTAGGATGTGTTTGTTCCCCCATGAATTCTTTGCAATGTTTCTTTCAAAGAATATGACTTAAAATAACAATAGACATTATTAATGAAATAGTAAACTTCCTAGATATAACACTGAATTTAAATTTAAAAAATACTTTAATACCCTACCCTAAACCTAATCATACTCTATACTATGTGGATAGTAAGTGCAACCATTCACAGGTCGTGAAAAGGGCATTAATTGCAAATATTTCTAAAATAATATAGAAAGTATCTTATAATGAACAGATATCCCATAATTACAAACAATTATATAATGATGCATTAAAAAAGATCGGGTAATAAATAGGAAATTAAATTTTTTCAAAATGCATCAAAGAGTACTGTGGATGGAAAATCTGAATACAAGGTACCACGTCATGTAATACTGTATAACATGGCCCTTAGAAACCCAGTACTTAGAAAACATGTCAATAATAATTTAAAAAAATTATAATGGAGTAAAATGAACGAAAATGCAGAAAATTACTTACTTGTACAAGACCTAGAATCTAAAAGCAGCAAAAAGTAATTTTGAAATTACACAAATGATAGTAGTAAAAATAACAAATAAAGACAGCGAAATTCGGTATTGCTTAATTAGCCATACAGTCATACTTAATACTTAATAACCTTCTAAATTAATTCTACTTAAAATTCTACTTAGAAATTAATTCACCCAGGAATAATAGATTAGGTAAACTGATTAATAAAAACAACGTAAAACTAGCATAGCCGCTAATAATACTAAAATAAATAGGAATCTAATAGTTGAAGTAGCCACAAATTCGCATCGCAATGCAATTGTAAACTAGCTAACGAATGTCCTAACGAGATTAATGCCTAATTTAAGACATCATTTATAAATATCAAATTATAGAAAGAGATGGACCTTAGTCATATAAAGACGCAACCAAATTCTAATGTAAAACTAGATACAGGAATCACTTAACTTGATTTAGAAATTAAAACAAACGCCAGATGGTTCGAATGATAACCTAACATCTTTAGTTAACTATATTAGGGGGCATACGAATTGAAATGGTTTATTATTGGTACAGCAAAAACACTCCCCACAAAATGTAAGAAATATAACCTATGTATTCTAGTCCTTATCACACAAAAATATCAAAAGATAATCTAATTAATAGAAAACATGCACTCATTCAGAATTTCATTTATCTTTCAAAATTAACATTTTTTTTAAGTAAATGGAAATTTGTAATTATTTGAAAGATTTTAGTAAAATTAAAGTAAAAATTCGTGAAGGAATTGAGTGTGAAAATGGGCAAATTGTTGGCGCGTGTATGGCAAGATCGTTAAAATCGTTGAATTGTTTTTATTTTCGAGAGGTGCTATATGTAGGATCAAAACAAGATGAAAGAAGCCGACAAAACCTCTAAAAACCGAATTCATTCGGATGAAATTCGATCTTATTGACACAATTCGATGGCATTAAAATTATTGTGCGAGGAAATAATTGGACTACTGCTGCTAAATAATTAAACATTACGGATTATCCTCGCCTAACGGTCCCGGTTTACTATCTACTTTGAAACCGCTGGTTTAACTAAGAATTAATCTGTATAGTATGATCTAATATATACATACATATATATATATATATATATATATATATATATATATATATATATATATATATATATATATATATATTTATATATATATATAAATATATATATATATTTATATATATATATGCATTTATATTTATATTTATATTTAAAATTGTTATAACTAATTATAAATTTTATAACATAAAGCAATTTAAATAGCGCAATAGTGTAAGGCTAGAGCTATGTTGTATACAATATTTTTTAATTTCATTTCATACCATATCAAATTGTTTCGGCTTACACATAGAAATATGAAAAAGGGTCCAGTGCATTTATTTCTTCAGTGCTAATTATATCAAACAGAACAAAAACAATGAAAAAACAAGACAAGCAAAGCCTAAATTACAAACAGTCCTCATTATCAGCATCGTTTTTTTCCAAATGGAATTATGATTTAAATGTATCTTAGTCGCAACATATGCACATCTGATGTTTTTCGCTATTTGTATTTTAATCATTCATCATCAGCTTAAATATTGATCTAAATACTCCTGAATTAGATATTTTCACTAACCGTCGTTTGTTGTTTCGTCCAATTATTTCCTTTTTCTTCTGTTTTTAGCCATCGATTTCTCCTTATTTTACATTCCTTTCTTACATTATACTTTTTATATCAGTAAAATTAGGTCACTTCCGTCTTATCGAGTCACCGGAAGTGGACAGACTTATCTATTTCTAGCCCTTAAATAATTAACTATAATAATAATATTTAGAAGATTATCGATATTATTTCAAATATTTTTATATTTAATCATAAACATTTTTCATATAATTAATAAAATCAGCTATTTTATTTAACACTAAGAAATTTCTTACATATTCTTGCTTTTGCAATAAGCAATTGAAAAAAGCTCCTACGCGGGTATTCCTAGATTTTTTTAACTGAATTAAAATATAATGTTTATGCAATTGTTTATTTAATTCTAATTTTATTTTGCATATACTCATTCAAAATCTTTTATCCTATAAGGACATTAAAAGTGTACGTATCTTATTTTCCATTTACCACGATTGCTTATTTATTTTAATAATCACGGGTTTTCCTTCTTATGTAAACAAACCTCTCTGTCGGGATCATTATACTATGCAGTCCTAAGATTTAAAATAATATTCACAAATAAATTAGCAACTAAAATCTAAAAAAAAACATATCTAACTATGTAAAAATAATGTGTTACTATGGGATGAATTGTCATTATGATCGCATCGGCTGAGATGTTTATTTACTGATCACAAATAAAAAATACGAAAATTAGAATAGCGATTTGTATTCATATATAATAATAAAAATAATTTATTGCAACCACTACATTGAAAGTACGTATGAAGAATTTAATAGATAGATTAAATAAATAAAACTTAGAATAAGTGTTATATTATTTTAGGGTAACAATGTAATTGGATTAATCGGTACTATTGTCAAGGTTATAGTACAATATCTAACGGATAATAGCTAGTAGTATATTGAATTGATAAAAACAGATATATTTTAATATTGTAATATAATTTAAAATGAAATAAGGTATATAGAACAAAAGTTTGCATATCACATTATTATATCCTTTATTCTAAATTAGGACTTCATAGTATTATGATCCCGACACAGG
>OY744529.1:3115000-3137500 GCA_963556195.1 Sepiola atlantica
GTCTTTGCACAATCGTGTTATCATGGCATAGGATTAAACATCGAGCCGTCAAAGTTTAGAATCGTGATTATGTTTAATAGAAAGTGCCCTCTGTGTATTGAAGTGATGACCGAAAGAAATCATGTGGGTGCATAACGCATTAGAGGTATCACAGTTTTTTATAGCACGATATATATATACTAGCTGGACTTGGCGCCCTGCGTTGCATGGGAGAAAAAAAAAGAATGAATTAGAATTTGTCAACATCCGAGAGAACGCAAATAGGTCACACCCGACAATATTAACCCACAAAAAGGATTACTTTTGAGTTGAACAAAAATAGAAATTGCCACAATGTAGAAGGATATATCTTTCACTAATTGATTATGGAGAGGGTTCCTTGTTTCGGGCCGGGATGTTAGCTATTCTCTCGTCCGTCATAGATTGCGTTGTAGATTGCGTAAATGTCGGGGCCATTATACTATGTTTTTGGATTTTCGACACAGTAAGAACTTACGTTGTCTCTAACTCTGCCCTCGTGGGGAGTCAAATGTGACTGAAAGTGAACCATGTGTAACGAATGTACATTTTAGTTTAGGCACTTAAATTAATGTTATAATAAAAAAAGAAAGAAATTTTGATCTGAATTGCGCAAATTAAGATGTGGATAAATGACTATTTTAACCACGTGTTAAATATGTATTATTAAAATTCCGAGAGAACGAAAATAGGTCACATTATCAGCAGCATTTTTAGCGACGCCGGTGTTTCTTTTTAACTGCCGTGAGTTAAGTAAAAGAACGTTATTCGTCATTATAAAAATATATTTTTAAAAATCGACGAATGCTAATTAAAACCGTATGTTAGCAGAAAGAAATGTACGTATCTTTGTAATCTTTATTGGCTGCGAAAATGTAAACGTTTTGTTTAGTAATTGTTGCGAACGAAATGTATATATATATATATATATATAAATAGATAGATAGATAGAGAGAGAGAGAGAGAGAGAGTGAGAGAGAGAGAGGAGAGAGAGAAAGAGAGGGATAGAGAGAATGGGTAGGTAGAGTGAAAGATAAAGAGAGGGAGAGAAAGTGAAATGTAAAGAAGAAAAGAAAATGTCTTACGTAAAATCCCCCCAAATAAAAAAAAACAGAAGAATACTCAACGTGAAAAAAACAGAAATGCTAGATTAATGTTAGGTTTTGTATGGATGGGCAAAAGTGAAATAATGAACTTGTGTTTTCTGTTAGTTAAAGTAGTGTAAGGTTCGTAGAGAAACTGATATTACGTGCTTCCATGAAATTGGTATCAACAATTGAATGTTGTCGAAATGAACACTGCAGTTCGTTTTATTCGGCAAGTATTTGGAAAGAAAATGTTCAGCTTTAAAAGTGTTATGTTTTAAATTGTCTAAGTGTAAACAAAATGGCATTATACTTGAACAAAACGAAGACTGATAAGGAAATGTCTTAAGTTGAATCGTTGAAGAGAGGGTAGCTGCCATTTTGAATCACGGAAAACTATAAGTAATTATGCTTGTTAATTACATTCTCTAAAAAAACGGAATGAGTATAACTGTATACGTAATAGGTATAAATAACGTAATCCGATATTCTCGAAAATCAGTGGAATTATTGGAAGCGTCTATTAAATGTGTGCGTAATGTATTGTATTATGTAGTAAATTAATAGCCGACCAATAGTAAATAATAAGGGTCATTTTTTTAAGTAGACGTTGTTTATTAGTTTCCGGTGTCAAAAGGAGAGTGTTAGTACTAAAGTTATAATAGGAAAAGTTTTAGCTACAACCACTGTGGAGTATGTTTTGGGGAGAGTCGAAGATGGTGGACCAAAAGTCATATTTAGTGTGAGCTGGAGAAAATAATCACAAATGGACTATAACACTCTCGAGTGAATAAGCGTAATATAGTGGTGAGTGTAATAGCCTATGATGTATGTGGTTATTTTCCTATTCTTCACAAAGGTACAATGGAAAATCGTCTTAACTTTATTTAGAATATATATATATATATATATATATATATATATATATATATATATATATATATATATATATATATATATACTAGCTGGGCCCGTGCCCCGGCGTTGTCTGGGATAGATATATATTAAATTTATAAAATGTAAGTATTAGAGTATGACTTCGTCAAGAAGCAGTTGAAAAGAATCCTGCAAGTAATTTAAGTGATTAAAATATTATTTATCCATAAATTTCTCTATGTTTCAGGTGACTGCACCCTTAAGATTGTAAGTAGCGGGTTATTCGTAAAAATAGAAACCACTTCCCCTGTGGCAAAGTCGTTTGCCACTGGCGATCTTGGGACAATGTGTGACAACGGGACGATGTGTAACAACATGTGTACGTATATGCAATGTCTCGTCTTGTTATCGCCAGTGAGCAATCATCGTTTGACGATAGTCACTGTCGTCTGTTTCTGGAACTGGCTGGCTGTCTGGCTGGCTGTTTGGTCAGGACTATCGTACTGCAAATCAAACACTATCTAATAATGGAACAAACCATTGTACTAATTAAATAAAAAATATAATTTATTATATTTCGAAAAGTAACATCTAAGAGCGCGCCAAATCTCTGAATGTTCAATCTCTTTACCAGAGAGAGAGAGAGAAAGGGGAGAGTGGGATAGAGAAGAGAGAGAGAAATATAGGGAATACAGCCGTCATCATTGTAAGCCTTGTCAAATGTTTTGTTTTGAGTTTGATAACTGATTTTCTCGAACGACGACAGTCTGATCTCTGAACCCATCACATGCACCTGTAATTGAATTAGTTTGACACCGACTGAGGCACAGGTGCACTCAGTGATCTCAAAACGCAGAGAATTACTGTTTTTGAAGGATCACGAATATAACGGGGAGCACTTAGCTCCCCAAAAGGTCATGCATTGTGTCACACACACACTCAAAAAAGTAAATGTGATTCAAGAATATGCGTGAAGGTTTCCAAGGTGAGTGAATGAAAAATTCTTCTAGACTGAAGCAATTTTTATCTTAATAGGGAGTGCCTATTTTGATAGGAAATTCAATTTACGAACATTAAACATCGACCCTTTGTCTAACTCTGGCGATTTATGCAAGGTATTTGTCGTGGTTATTTTGTTTTAGGTTTATCGACTGTTAACTAATCTGCACTTTTACCATTGACTATGTTGTTTCCATTCCGAGAGGACATTATAAAATAGTTGTTTTTAATGTGTTGAAAATGCATCTCCTATGAAAAAAAATTGCCGCAGTGTAGAAGGATATATTCTAAAATCGACAAATCATTTTATAGAGGGAAAGTAATCCAAAAAATAAAAATTGTCGCAGTCTAGAAGGATTTCTTATAAAATCGACAAATAGTTAAATAGAAGGAAAGTAATCCCAAAAATTGAAAACCAATCCCCCCCCCCCATAAAAAAACTTCCTAACAGAACGTGCGGTCTACAAAAGTAAAAGAATGAGAGAATCGTCTGCATTTATCAATCGCAACTATTTAAAAATAAAGAGAATCGTTTGCATTTTATGTAAAAAAATACAATTAGGCGCTTTGTTATGCCCTGCTCCCATGGAAACATTTTTTTTTGTTTTCAGTTTATTTTTATTCTTATTTCGTTAATTTTCAAAATATAATTAACGTTGCTGGATTATCCCTACTTTATTAAATCTGCTCTCGATTTAAATATTGTTTACATGTCACTTTGTAATTTATGTTAAACTTTTAAAAATAGAATCAACGTTATAGTGTAGTCTCTTTTATACTATATTTCATATTTTATCGGTACTTCTAAACCATACGAACTGCGCTGAAATACTAACGGTATTATTAACGAACCCATTTTAACATAGGAGGGTGGGGGCTTTGTTAGTATAGTCTACTTTCACCTTACAATTTAAATAAGAAAAGATAGCGTAAAAATTGAACTTAACCTGAAAATCATATCTGAAAAATTAGTTGAGATGTTTTGTAATCATCTAGCTTCATAATGTCTTCGTGTAAACGTAGGTTTAGTATGGATGGACAGAAGCGATACATTTTACTAATGGAGAAAACGGAATCGAATAGGTTAAAGAATTTAACAAATTGTTTCTACGTAGTTGTTATTTATGAAGCGTAAAGAATGTACTGACAAGTCGTGAAAAGTGAACAGTAACAGTAATTTGAAGGTGCGAATTCTAGCAGTTAATCTATCAAAGAGAGTAAACATAGAGGCTCACATGTCCGGGATAATGTTTAGATGTTAATGGTAGCTCAGTGCGTAATAAAGAAAGTGACTTTACGGCTACTGTACAAGCGTTGTAAACAATGGAATTAGAGGCTGCTATTGATGTGACCGTGCCATGTGTTGGGAATGATGTTGAAGCCTTGAAAATGTCTTGCATGTTTGTATTGATGGTTTTATGTACGAAATTATAATTTAAGATAAAAATGATGATGTGAAACAGTGGCGTAATTGGAAGTAGGATTGCGTCGAACTTGAGAGTAGTAGATAGAGGACGCCATTTTGAATTGAGTTTGGTAAGAAGTTCATGTTTAGGTGGAAAAGTAAGAAAACCTTAAGCGCACACTCATTCTGTAATTTTTACAAAAGGGAACGCTTCTTGTTCAGTTTATGATATCTACGTTATTAGTAGTGTGGATTGATGATTTTAAATTGAAATAATAATCGGTGTTGCGAATAATAGTTCCTTATTTATCATTATCTACGGTGTATAAGATGTACGTCGCAGGATTATAAGCAAAAACAACGAACGCTGGTGATAAAAATCGTACATATTTCTCGGCAGGCCTTTGTAGTCCATTGGTAAGACGCTGGACTATAGACATCAATAAAAGGTTCGATCCCTGTCTAAGTTAGCCATGATAGTGACGGCTGTGAGCCAGAAACACGGGCCCATGGATTACTTTTATGTACGTATAAAATTAATTAAAATATATACCATCAAAATGAGGAGGAAGAAAAAAAGAAAAACACTATAAGACAGTATCGCCTGACAAAGTTGTTCTACGACGAAAGCTTGCAAAAAAAAATTAAATTAATTAATTTTTCATTTAAATTGCATGAGTATTGATTTTCAAAATATTTCACTTAAAAATATATTAACGAAAAATACGCCCTACAAAGTTAAGGGCGACTAATAATGCAATTTTCTGCATCTTAATCACTCAGAGAGTGAAACAATCGAAATAGTAGTAGTAAGCAAAAACAACGAACGCTGAAATCATCAATAAAACTAATTACATAAAAATACATTTAATATTTAGGTGATAAAAATCGTACATATTTCTAGGCAGGGTGTTGTAGTCTATCTGTAAGGCGCTGGACTATGAACATCATTATCGAAGGTTCGATCCCTGTCTAAGTTAGCCGTGGATAACTTTTATGTACGTATGAAATTTTTATATATATATATAGTCTCGGAAGTTTCTCAACCATTAAAACTATATTAAAAAAAAAAAATTTTTTTAAACTTATAGTCCCAAGTCTTCCAGTGGAAAATCACTCATGTAAGTCAATTTATTTTTTACAGTTATTACATTAGTTTGTTTCTAACACTATTTTAAGGGATCATCAGTTGTTTACCATGAAAAACTGTTTCGGGAATTTATATATATATATGAAGATAGAATGCACGATCTATTATAAAATGAAAAGACGGGGTGTGTGAAAAGGAAAAACAAATCAAATCCAACAAACGAGAGATTTTACCGGTTTTGTTCAGAAAAAGTGGTTCTCCAATAAATTTTTAAATCTTCACTTTTGCTGGACGAAACCGGTAAAACTTTTCGTTCTTTCCTGTATTTGATTTTTTTCCTTTTGTTTTTTCATATATATATATATATATATATATATATATATATATATATATATATATATATATATATAATTAATTATTAAAGACAATATATGTATTATCATATATCATCAGATCCTTTTACTTTGTAGTCTCCTTTGAAGATTCAGCTCAATGTTTGTCAATTATTGATAACAGAGCAAAATATAGAAGTTTTTTTATTATATTCCAATAACTATGGTTTGTTTTATTACTTTTATTTTTATTTTTATTTTTTTCACATTTCCAAAAATTCCAAATTTCTGTGAGATATATTTAACGGTCCGTTTCATTTGTTTTGTGTTAAACAACATTTGTATGTCAATATCGTCTCTGCAACACTACAAAATCATCAGAAAAAGTTCACAAATAATCAGAGTTCTTAGATTAGAGTGTCTTGAAAAACACCCACATCAGTTTCATTTTAAGGTGAAAATAAACAAAAGAACAAACAAAAATTTTAGAGCAAACACTCACATTTGTACATATATATATATATATATGGGTTATTGCATCACTTCACTAATACCCTTTATAAGGTATGAATCTACATATCGTGCATCCAGCTTTGGATTAAATAATAGTGTAGACTTTTAAGACTTAGTTCTGCAGCTAGTCTACGAGAAAACTCCGTTTTTATCTGCTTATCCTGTCACTATTTTAAGTCGTTCTAGCCTGCTTGTCACTCCAAACTAAATGCTAGTCTAGAAAAGATTCGGTTTGGATCATACAACCATTGCTTCTCTATAGACTCCTCGCGAAAGCAACTTTACAGAGTGTATCCATTGTCTCTCGAAACTGAGAAGAGGCCTCTTAGTCATATCCTGTTTCTGCCAACTCTTTTCTTTTTGCATTGTGTTTTAAGGTGAAATTGCTTCATGAATATTTGTATAGTGTTATAGTCGCGGAACAGGATGCGGACAATGTTATGCATAGGCTTTTTAGGATAACATTAAAAAAAAGATGTGACTGGATTAAAAAGACCGCAAACACCGAAACTCTCTTTGTTACTGAAAAGTGCCGTTTCTTCCGGGTTGATAAAGTAGAGCTGTCGTAGGAGACAGGCAAGTGGGACGAGCGGGTCTCAACCGTCTGCGTGATTATGCCCCCTTTTAGTTATGCATTCCAATAATCTCTCTATTTGGCTGAGTCAACATTCTATTTATGAATTGAATACAAAATCTAAGAACAACTTGAATAATTTGCCCAACCAAACAAATTACAAGAAACACTTTCAAACATCGATCGGAAATGATGACATTCGATGGCGTTCAATAGAAATCGAACGTGAGATGGATTCATCAGTCGGGTAATCGAACGTGATATGGCTGAGGCCAGACTTCCCCAAGTGGTCAAACCATCAATTCCGAAACCCGACCGAATTACGACAGCAGCAGACATTTATCCAAGTAAAGAACTCAAGATATTTTCAGATAGAGCATTCTAACAATAATAAATAGTAAATGTTATTTATTTGAACAATTTGTAGTAGTTTCATGGTTATCCATGTCATCAGACGTATATATGCTGGTGCTTCACGCCGTAATACTTATGAAGATGGTGCGTCGTCTAGTGGTTACACACATGAACTGGGTAGTCGGTGCTCTGAGTTAAAGGTCTGTCGGGGCTACTGCATCACTTTCACTTAAAACTTGGGGAAAGGTATGAATCCATATATCCTCCTTCCAGCTATGATTTAAATAGTAGGATAGGCTAGACTTTCATTTTCATTATTTTAATTATTTTGACTACTATTCCCATCTTCGGTGTTATTCTCACAACGTTTCAGCCGATGTAACTTCCGACCTTCTTCGGGTATATTTTGTCGAACTCGGGAATCTGTACGGAATTATTTATTTAATCCACAGGCGTAGATCATTCTCACAGAAACATTAAGAAAGATTAGAGAGTGGTTGAATAGGGACAAGAGAAATACAAAAAATCGCTAAGAGATAGATGGGTGAATTGTTCAACTAATTGTAAATTAAGGCTAATTAGAAAAATGAAAACAAATTTTTCAAATAACTCCATTCGAGAACTAAGGTAAATTATATCATGTATTTTGTGTTATAAAAGTATAGCGGAAACAGCCTTAGGGAAACAAGCGTTGATTAACTGACATTTAGCATAATACTAATATATATTTTGCATGCAACCTTTTCTGGAAAACGTATTATTCAATCCGGTGTACGCTACAATATGTTTTCAATACTGTGTAAAATCAAGTACAACTGGGTGTATTTTTTCTTAAACAAACATTTCATTGGGCTACAAAAATGCAATCATATTTCAACAAAAAAAAATTCGGAATTAAAACGAGAAAATATATACACATATATTAAACGTTATTATTCTTTTGAATTATTACTTAAGTATTTTACTTAGGGGCAATTAATCAAAATCGGAATCGGGAATCGGAGAAATTAGGGCCTAATTTCCGATTCCAAAAACGATTCTTTTAATTTTCTTTTGTTTTTAAAAACTTAATGTTCCATTGCTGGTACTAATGATAAAATGATAAATATTTATTGATTTAAAACTACCAGTGAAACTAAAATCTATAGATAATTTAGGTAAACGTGACACAGGTAAAAATATCACGGTAAGCGTGACACAGGTAAAAATATCACGGTAAACGTGACACAGGTAAAAATATCACGGTAAACGTGACACAGGTAAAAATAGCACGGTAAACGTGACACAAGTAAAAATATCACGGTAAACGTGACACAGGTAAAAATATCACGGTAAACGTGACACAGGTAAAAATAGCACGGTAAACGTGACACAGGTAAAAATAGCACGGTAAACGTGGCACAGGTAAAAATAGCACGGTAAACGTGACACAGGTAAAAATAGCACGGTAAACGTGACACAGGTAAAAATATCACGGTAAACGTGACACAGGTAAAAATAGCACGGTAAACGTGACACAGGTAAAAATATCACGGTAAACGTGACACAGGTAAAAATAGCACGGTAAACGTGACACAGGTAAAAATAGCACGGTAAACGTGACACAGGTAAAAATAGCACGGTAAACGTGACACAGGTAAAAATAGCACGGTAAACGTGACACAGGTAAAAATAGCACGGTAAACGTGACACAGGTAAAAAATAGCACGAGTGGATCAATAGAAAAGATAGCAAAAGTGAACAATATAACGAGAAACCCACAATGAGGTTATAAAAACCTTGTATACTATATATAAAGCGAAAACATTAAGAAGTTTTTGAAATTAGAAAGAAAATTTAAAAGTAGATAAGGACCCTCGGCTATATCACACCGACATCCCCCCCACAAAAAAGTACTTTTTAGGCGATTACATGTGAACACTTTGAAACACCTGGAAGAAGAGAATCCAATAATTTTAGAATTTAAAATGGGGTAACAGTTTCGCATCACTAATTTCCTGGTCAGTGTCTAATAAAATTGCGTGTAAAGGGCATATAACCCCACATTTTATGTTAATGGAGATAAATATTGTGTGTGTGTTTCAGGGGGGGGCTAAAACAACTCTTCCTTAACCCTACCACTTACCCTAAATCCGGATGGCAACAGCCACCTCCAAACTACAACCCTCTTTTAACCCTACCATTAACACTAAGTCAGGTATCCCGCTACTCGAAAACTTTCCATTAATCCTACTGCTAACCCTAAGGCCAGGTGGTTACACCCCCTCTCTCCATAAAACATCCCTTAACCCTACTACTAACTTTAAATCCGGGTGGCAACACAATGATCCTTAAAGTAAATCAACAAAACATGGTTACATCTAAGATTTTACAACAAAATAAGAAACGTTGATGCTTTGAATTCAATATTGGATATAAAGGGGGGGGGTAAAATGATAGCGTAGATACCTAGTCCTTATAACTTAGTCAAATAGACGTTATTTGTTTGAAAACAACAGAGTAAATACTTATTTTTAAATATTCATTTTTAAATATTTACAACTGTAGGAGAGTGGACCAAGTCCCCCCTCTATCAATAAAAAAAACTTTGAAAATCGATTTTATTTAGTTGACAGAAAAACAAAAATTATTTTTTTTAAATATGTATTTTTTAAATTATCAGGGCGTTACCTCTATTTAAAACTACAGGGGAAAAAGCCTAGTCCCCCCAAATTAGAGAAATCGATTTTATTTACTCGAAAATAACAGACTAAATACGTGTATTATTTAGATTACTTGGATTAGTGTTCTCATCTTGGATATTTTTCTTCCGATGTAACCTCCGACCTTCTTCAGGTGCGTCTCGTTGAACTGTTTTCCTATTAATTCACTTGTGCAGTTTTTACCGCGCACCGTCATTATGGTAATATCAAAATACAATGTAAATTTATTTTACTCTTGTACAAATTATTCAAGCCGATAACGTCACATAACTCCGTTTTGTGACGTTTTTTAAAAAAATGTAGTTGCATTTACAAGGTTCTGAAAAATGTTTAAAAATTGAACAAAACATATATGACGAGAAAAAATACTGACAAACATCATTAATAATTAAATATAAAAAATAAATACAAAAATGTTTTAATTTTTTTAATTCATTTTATGTTATGCTGTTGGGCTTTTGCCATTTTTTTTTAATTATATGGTGGTCTTTTGTCCGGTGATCTTTTGTCCGGTGATCTTTTGTCCGTCCCTCCTATTGGCGAACCTTACAAAAGGTGTGAAAAAACTAAACATTTTGAAAGGTTTGGTGTAGAGTTAAATTAGGTATTAATGAATTAGTGAATGTAAAGATGTTTACGTCTATGTGTGAGAAGTCCACACTTTCGCGTCAGTTTTTTTTATTTTAAGTTTCAATGTTTGTGAACTGGTTATAAAAAGAAATTTAAACAGATATTAAACATATTTTAACTCTTATTACACACAAACAATTTTTTTAACAAAAGAAATCTTTTAACATTTTTTGATACAAAAAGAAACAAGTTTGAACGAAATCTCTAGTTCCTATTTACTTCCCCCACGCGGTCAGAGTAAGACATAATAAAATCAAGCTTCACAAAAGGTGCATTCTGGATTGGTATAAAAAATTAATATTGCCTCAGTCTACAAGAATTTCTCCTTCACTGACAGAAAAATATCAAGTGTTGTATCAAAATAGGTGTCGATATGTAGGCAAGAAATTTAAATTTTATATACGTTCAAAAATGGATTAGAATGATGTATTAGGACTAAAAAAACGTGTTATGTTATGCAGACATGTTATTGTGCAATAACAATATTTCAAATTTAGGGAAAACAAGCAAGTATTTGTTTTTATTTAAGATTTTCCAAGACAAATTTGGCATTCATCTTAAATGTTAGTCTAAATGAGTCTTATATAGTGTTACCTTCAAATCACTAGCAGACTTCCACCTTGAAAACGACATAATTATCCTTTTTTAAATACAAAACAATTACTGAATCAAAGATGAAATCATTTCAGACATAAATGTCCATATGTAACATGTAACCGTTCCCTGGTTTATCTGCTTACCACCAATAACTGTGGCGTTACGAGAAAGACAAGACTCAATCGAATGGCCTTCTCTATACGAATGTCATTGTCAGAGCATATATGGTGTTTTTCTCTTTAAAAACAACGTATTTATAAAGAGGATGATGCTTGAGTATCTTTCTGTTGTGGATACTTTAACCATTTTACCCAGAATTTCAAAGAAAGTATTAACAGAATGATTTTGTATATTTGTAGCATTTTTGCACGTATGTTACTTCTTTATTTATTTATAAAATAGAATTTAAATTAATTAGAATTGCATTTACAATTTAATTGTATTTACAGTTTCACTGTAAATCATTTACATGATTCAATTGCGATCCTTCAATTTATAATTACCAAATTCGGAATTATCCTACATTGTCACAATTACACAATTTTTATGACACAACAAATGTTAATATTATAAAAAATAAACCATTCCTGTTTAATATTTAGATTAAGAGGAATAGTGAATTTGATATGTAAGATTGATGTAAATTAACCCTTAGGTAATAGGAGGTGACATTCTCTCGTGTAGGTGGTTAATTTACGTAAAACTAACATAGTGAACTGGACATACTCTATGGCCTCTCTAAAAATTAAACAGGTAATTTTTGTAAACAGTTGTTTATAATCTAAAAGGTGTTGCTGAATCGAGTGTACCGTAAAAGATCATAGAATGTGCGCACCTGTGTAATGTGAGTAGGTGCTTTTCAGCATCAAATTTATTTTAAAAAGTGTCTACCCATGTAAAATTAAAATCTTAAACATTTCAGAATTGTCATGAAGAAGTGAGTGGTTTTCATACTAGTTGTATTTAGCATATTTTTCTTAGTTACGAACTTAGGGGATTATAGTTTTAGTAACCAAGTAAACGTAACAGTTCAGTTTTATTTTGTGAGACATACATTTCAATATTTTCTTAAAAGGTATGACACCGGATGTGGGGTTAGATGTGTCCTTAATATGGGACCACATCACCTTTACAAGTTTGTTCGAAATGATCATCAAAGCAGTGTACTTTGTAACATTCAGCTTAAAAAGTAAGAACAAATGAGACAGTTTTTTGTTTCTTTTCTGTTTTTCTTTCTCTTTGAAGTACTTTTGTTTTTTAAATAAGTTACTTACTAGTCCATTTTTAATACTAAAAACAGTCATATTCGACAACGTTTAATTGTTTATGAAAAATTCAAATAACATTTTGTCAACTTATAACAAACTACTGTAACGATCTTCGTTTTTGTCTTACTATTTCCAATCAATAACGGGGAAAACATTAGGGAAAAATAGTTAGAAAAGTCTAGTCGTGTAATGTATGCACCTCCAAATAAGTGTATCTATACGGACATTGCACGTTTTTTACGTTACTCCGAAAGTCAAAAAAGGAAACAACTCTATAACTAAATATTTAGAAATTAAAAAAGTATCGGAATCGGTAATTGTATCGGAATCGGTAAATTAGGAAAGAATCGGTAATTGTATTAGAATCGTCCCATCAGTAATTATAATATATAATTATATAATATTTTTGGGTATTTTTAACAATAGCCCTACAACGAAAACGCTGAAAAAAACAAATATACAACAAATAAAAGTTACCGTAGCATGTAAAAGTTGATTTCAAAGTTACCTGTGACATTTATTAATGATTATAATCTGTTTTTTTATAAATCGATATTTTTATCACACGCAGACTAGAAAATAAAATAGCGTCGGCTTCTTCACATTTTCGAAGCCTCGTGTTTTTTTTTACTGGGACTCATATTCAAAGCGCAATTTCATTTTTCATAAATAAAATCATTTTCTTTTGATTTACATATCATTGTTCTTTGATTTGCATATTATTTTCATTCGTCACACCATAATGTTTTTTCCTGTTGTTTCTGTAAAAAATTCCTTACCATAACCCTAACTCCAAATGTTTTTTTCCCCGTTTATGTAAAAAAATTCCTTACAGTAACCGTAACCCTAACCCCTAACCCAAACTCCAGCCCTATCCCTAACCCTAACCCAAACTCCAGCCCTAACCCTAACCCTAACTCCAGCCCTAACCCTAACCCTAACCCTAACCCCAGCCCTAACCCCAGCCCTAACCCGAACCCTAACTCCAGCCCTAACCCTAACTCCAACCCTAACCCTAACTTCCACATGGGTAGCTTAGACTTGGCAAGGAACGACCCTACCGGGCTATAATGCCCACACTTCTGGCAAATGTTATTGTCTCGTCGATGTCAGTACTAAAGCGTACTCTTATCGACATAATAGTCAATTCGCTCATGGCACGATATATGAGTTGCGCTTGGGTCATTTCCGCACGTCTTTGCAGCAACAAGAAATACATGGAAATGTCCCCCGTTAAAATGTTCGTTTCATAAAATTAAATTTCAAAAATGCAAACCAAAAAAACGCCGCTTTGATTATAAGACCCGGTAAAAAAAAACACACACCACGTGACAACTGTTGACGTCATTTTTATTAAGTAAACTTTTCGTTTCCGAAAAAAAAATTTTTCATGTCTAATAAAAACCCATTTACCATACGTAAACATACAAACAAATGGAATAGAAAACTAGGAAAATCTCCAGTCTCTACGTACGTCGCATTTATTTGTTGCATATTCATTTTTTGACTACGTTCTACAACTTTTTTTCAACCCGACTCGCAAGTTGTAGGGCTATTGTTAAACATTCCCATATTTTTTTCTTATCAGGACATAACTAAACAGCAGAGTAACTCTATTTATATGTTTATATTTGGTTACGATTTCGTGTTTTTGTTTTTGAAGTTGATCATCTTACTTAAAAATTTGAGATTTGTTTAAAAACTGTTGAGGATGATTAAAATGGTTATAAATACATAATGCGATATTTTGTTTTCTAAAATCATGTTTCATTTTTAAAGGTGAAAGTTATATCTAAAAATATTACTTCCTTTACATAAATGTTAGTATTTATATAAAGTTAGGTACTTACATGTATTTCTATGTATAGGATTAAATCTTAAACTAATTAACTGACCATTATGAGATTTTGAACACAGTTACTCGGCGTAAGGGATGACAATGTAAGCTATATTTAGTTAATTTAGTTGTATGCAAAGGGTGCAATAAGAGGTGAAATATCTTCGTGAAATTCAGATACCTTTGAGTTTTGTGAAATTTTAACAATAGGTAATGAACAACAATTAATAAACATTCCCCAAATTTCACTTTCTTAAATTTGATCCATAGTAAGAAATTAAGCAAGATTTCATGAATTTAAATTTTTTTAAGAGCCTTTAAGTTTAAATTTTAGACATTTTCTAAAATAATAATAACGTAATAGTTTTGATAAGAACTGTGATACGGATTCTAGACAAAGTTTAATAATATAATATCTTGATTTTAATCTTCACGGGGGTAGCATAAAAGTGGTGCAAAACTGCTATGGAAATTAAACGAGGAATTAATTTTACCCGTCGTGTCACCGGGGTTCTTCTGGTTTTCGCTATAAAATCATTTTTTATTTGCATTATTTTCTTCTAATTTGAATATTTTTAATATTATGACAACATCACACCTGTAAAAACGAATATTTTTAGTCAAATATTGAGCCTAATTCATTAATTATAAATATTCACATATTTAATCTGTATCGTTTTTGCTTATACTTACATCAGAATTTATCATTTGCAACTTACATTATTACATAATTATATATATATATATATATATATATATATATATATATTTCTGAATGAAGGAGTGGCACTCGTCTGACAAGACGTTACAGCAATATATATATATATATATATATATATATATATATATATATATATATATATATATATATGGCTGTAACGTCTTGTCAGACGAGTGCCACTCCTTCGTTCAGAAAAGTGATGTTAGCATAGGCTTAATGTTGACCGTGTGCAGATCAGTAACTGGCAGGCATAGACGCGTCGAACCCTTTCCATCGCCACAGTGCAATTGTTTGAAGGGGTATCGGTACCGAGATTGTTAATATAGAGAGCTAGTTTCGTAAGACAGCTAAATTTCTCTCTCGGTTCAAAATGTTGAGATCAAGCAACAAGTGAAAGCAAGATAGCCAGTACTAAGTTAAAAATGCAGACCAACATGATGTGAGGAGTGCTTTTCCATCTTTATTTTTGGTTTTGATTTTGTTTTTGAAGTAAAGACAAGTGATCATACCACACGGAAAATCCAACGAAAATGAACATTTATTTCGTATTGCACAGATATTACAACCATTGAAACCTAGCGTTTCCAACAAAAAATAATTTCGTTTGTTTTGGCTTTGTTTTGCTGTTTTTTGTTTTGTTTTGTTTTGAGGTTTTTTTAAAGTAAAAACAAGTCACCATAATTATCGAAAAATCCAATGAAAATATACATTTACTTAGTATTGCAGAAATAATATTACAACCGTTGAAGCCAAGCGTTTCCAACACGGTTTAGATTCGATTGTTTTGGTTGTGTTTTGCTATTTTTATATTTATATGAAATTTAAATATGAATAAATATATTTTGCTCTTACAAAGGGGATTGAGCACTACGGCTTTACTTTTCCAACAATACAAAATTATACTATATATATATATATATATATATATATATATATATATATATTATAACTTAATAGAATACAATATTTATTACATGATCGATATTTTGTAATAATGGTCGAAAAATTAAACATCAACAAATATTGTGTGCATATGTTTCAGACATTTTTATTATCCATAATCTTATATTCAGCACACAGAAATTATTTATCAAATCGTCACAGGCAAACCTATTAATGGAATTGTTAAATTATCACAAACGTATACAATCGACCAACATAATCCAGAAACGGTATTTTCGTGTTTCTTTTTCTCTTTTTCTCTTTTTCTCTTCTTCCCTTTTTTATAATAATTGGATTCAAAAGTCAAATTTATGTTGTTGTTTTTTAGATAGATTCATTTTTTGAAGAAGGTTTATAGTGCAAGTTTATAAAATGTTTTATTAACTATCATATTTTAAAAGATGATGTTTAATTTCTTTTGGCAAAGATTAATAATGTAAACAGTAAATAATTTTCAAGTTAAAAATACGCAGGAGATTAACATTCATTCAATGATTTTCGCAAATAACCGCCATTAAATACAGACGTGACTAGAAAACAACAGTAAAACTTTCTAAAATCAGGGACGACAATTCAACATTACACGCATGCTAAGATTTAATAATCTAATTCAATTTCATATAAACCTAGTTGAATAGTTATGGGGAAATCATTCTAATTAAACTTCTTAGTTTATTTAGAAAACAAAATTAACCAAACAAACTGTTAGCCAATCTTAAAGCACCTATGTTTAGCGTCTTATTACATAATAAGTAATATGAGACACATTTTTGCCAAGTTGTTCGAAAGGAATGCTCTAGTATAAATTATCCTGTTATTATTCAAGATAGTATTTTTAAAAGCCCTAATCTTGCAGGTTACACAAAAGTTTATATTAGCCTATACTATTAAGAACCTAATAGTACCAAATAGATGGATATTGATGTTTATGAAAAACAAATTTGTAATCCGAGGCTAGAGCAATGTGATATAGGTTATAATAATTAATAAATTGATTTGAGATTCCATTCTTGTTTTCTCTTCTCGTTTGTTTTTGTTCACCTTCTCCACCTCCCGGTACCTATATCACATTGTTCCAGCCTCGGATTACAAACCTACACTATATATATATATATATATATATATATATATATATATATATATATATATATATATATATATATATATATATATATATATATATATATATATATACAGAGACATACGTACATATGCCTACATGAATACATACACACATATAGATATATTTATATATATACATATACATATACACATACATACATATATATGTACATACATACCATATTGTATACAATTGTATATCAGTTTCCAGTCCAATGTCGTTATCATAATATTAAGATTAGTTTCCAATAGTATCGATTAAGGCTAACATTCTGATGTATGAGATATACAAAAACCAGTATATTTAAAGGCATGATAAAATTAAAGATAATAAATTACTATTCATTCCTTGTTGTGTATATTGTTTAATACGATATAATGGAAAATAGAAATGTGAACAATGAGACCTTATAATAGTTGTATGCGAACCATTTCTTATGCATATAATTAGAGAGAATGTCGTCATTTCATCTCTGATTAATATTTGTTGTTATTAAAGATTTGGAAAATGATTACAAAATAGTGATTATATCATGAATCTTGTACTTTACTTTACTTACTATATATGAGCTATGTTGACCTAATCATTGAGCTAAACTTTTCTGCAGTATTCACTGTATCATAGAGATTTTGAATATTTCATTTTTTTATATTTATACAGTTGTGTGAACATGCGCAAAGCGGAATGTTTAATGGGTTGTATATCGATATACAATCGCAATGCATGCGATTAAAGGCTTGTTGCGAGTGAGAAATATTTTACTAAGAGAACAGGGGCCACTCAAGAAATGGGAAATGGTTTGGGCTTTAGCACTTGTTGTTGTAACCAGTTTAAGAAAGAATGCGTCATTTGGAGCCGCTGATAAGTGAGAGTAGTAAGCATGTGATTTTTACTGTTTGTTGGTGTAATTTTTATTTCATTTAATAAAATGAAATAATTTGTATAATATAAAAAAATTGTATATGTTTTTGTAACCAGTCCAGAAAAAAATGAAAAGGTTCGAATTAGTAATAAGAGCAGTGAATCTGCGGTATTTATTTTTTTAATTCTGGGTGTGTGCATGAGACCTTTAGCTAAGTGGAGTGTTTACAGATATTTTTAATGAAAGACAAGGATTGATAAATTGTGGATTTGACCATTTAGTTAGTAATTATATAACACCAAGGCTATATGCATTATTTGAAATGCGGGAGTTAAATTGGGACGAGAAAAACTTGTGTTTCGATTTCTTCTTGTTATAAATCGATTGTAAATCGAAAGAGCGTTTAGGAAACAAATGTAAAGTAATTGGAATTTACCAGGGAAAGTTTAGTTAATTTGTGGACTGGAGATATTGTCCCAGGACCAAGACATGGGGACACCGACAGCAATGACTATTACTGGGTCTATGAAGGGTGGAAGGAACCGAATTGTTGTAAAAAAAACCATGTCTGGAGATTCCGAGTAGCACAGTCCGAGTGGATGTTTCTAGAGCAATGATTGGAAATGGACCCGATTAGTTTAAGTTGGTGTATCACTTGGGGGAGGGGGGTGCACGCTCATTACTTAGACTTAAATAGTCCCCTGTTGTTGACGGCACCACTGTCACCGTACATAATGCCTATGGTTGAAAGCGAGAGGATTGTTGAGTGCTCACCCATTCAAAGAGAGCTGTTTCGTCGTTTCAAAACTGATCCTGGCCGTCCGACACTTTACCCTAAAACTGCTAGCGTTAGTGGAATATATATATATATATATATATATATATATATATATATATATATATATATATATATATATATATATATATATATATAGTGTGTGTGTGTTTGTGTGTGAATAAAGAGCCATCAAAAAATTATACTCAAACAGATAATTATATTATGTTTGCTTAAATTAAAATATGCTGACTAAATACACACAATATATATATATATATATATATATATATAATATTTGTTGTTTATTATCTATGTACGTATACGTTTCATCCCTTTTCAATCAGGACTCATCAGCATAGAGATATGACTATTCACTACCGGTTGTACGATTCGAAACCCTGGATTACAAGTATTTTTCAACTCAAACGTCGTTAACCGCGCGGCTAATATTTGAATAGCAGATAAACAATGATGATTTTAACACATTTAAAAGCGGCACGATATCCAGGCATTCTTAGATAATGGGCGAATATTTGATTGCTCACCACACACACACACACACACACCCATATATATATATATATATATATATATATATATATATATATATATATATATATATATATATATATATATATACTAGCTGTACCCGGCCACGCGTTGCTGTGGCTGTTAGTTGAAATGAAGAGGTTGCCTTTTGGAGTTCATTTTGATCCAGTTCCTTAAGTTGCCATTTAATATGAATGGTTTAATTTTCCAATACTTGTGGATACACAATATTCTTAGTGGTTCCCGTTTCAGTGTAGATGAAGAGATTGTCCGGTTTTGAATGGTTCTGGTAGATCTGCCAGTTGAGGTAGTTTAATTTTCCCTGCGGCACAACACAATCCTTTAGTTTCTCCCTTAAATTTCAGAGCTTTGCAATAGGGACACACTTCAGTCATAGTGCCTATGTGAACATGGTGGCTTAAACTATAATCCTCATGAGGGTTGTAATGAAATGCTAGCCGATCCCAATCCAGGGATTGTTGAGCATGGAGCCTTGTTTGACGCCGATCTGCTAGTCTCAGCCTCTCGCGTTCGTTACGTTGTGAACGAAGCAGATCTGAAGATGCCTGACGGGATTGTTGTACCCGCAACCGTTCCTCTTCAAGTCTGGCTGCACGTCGCTGTGCTGATTCATTCGCACGTACTTGAATCATCCTTTGTCTAGCTTGTTGGTTTGCAGATGCCAGTTGTTCATGAGTTTGATTTGCAAGTAATCGACGCCTTGTTTCTGCACGGCGAGTATGACGACCTAAGTTTGATCTTCGGGGGGGGGCATGTTTACCTGTATAAATGTAACAGTAGGAAAGAATAATTGTATAAAGGTAAATGGATTAAAAAAAACAATCAATTATAACCCGCTTCAGGGTTGTCGAAGAAATGCAAGTATGGTTTTTGTTTTATAGATGAAGCATGTTAAAAGTAAGAAAATGAGGAAGGAGGCAGGTTTAAAAAACAACGAAGTAGATACGAAATGAAATTAAAGCACGTCTGTTAAGTATTAAATCGTACCTGAAGGATGGTTAAAGTCTAAAAAATGAGTAAATGCGAAATGAAATTAAAGCACGTGGGTTATGTATTAAATCCTACCTGTAAAAATGAAACAGTAGGAATGAATAATTTTATAAAGGTAACTGGTTTTAAAATAAACAATCAATTATAACGCGCGAGTAAGGGTTGTGTAAGAAATGCAAGTAGTGTTTTGTTTTTTTTAGAGATGAAGCATGATTAAAGGGAAGAAAATGATGAAGGAAGCAGGTTTTAAAAACATCGAAGTAAAGAGGAAATGAAATTAACGCACGTTGAGTTTGTTTTTTTTAGAGAGGAAGCATGGTTAAAGTCAAAAAATGTGTAGATGCGAAATGAACTTAAAGCGCGTGGTTTATGTATTAAATCTTACCTGTAAAAATAAAACAGTAGGAATGAATAATTTTATAAAGATAACTGGTTTTAAAATAAACAATCAATTATAACGCGCGAGTAAGGGTTGTGTAAGAAATGCAAGTAGTGTTTTTTTTTTTTAGAGATGAAGCATGATTAAAGGGAAGAAAATGAGGAAGGAAGCAGGTTTTAAAAACATCGAAGTAGAGAGGAAATGAAATTAACGCACGTTTGTTAGGTAAGTATTAGTGTAAACGTTTGTTTAGGGAAACAAACAACGAATAAGGAAAACACTTTTTACGTATGAAGTAGATACGTGACAGCGGGAGGAGGAAGGTCAATCCGGAAGTGAAGTTGGGCATGCAGGTTCGCAGAAACGGATTGTAAACCGGAAGTGCAACTTAGTAGGAACGAATTGTAATAAAAAGTGTTTTTTTATGTGTAAAGTAAAAATTATGTTAATAACATAAAAACATAGCTCGGATGTAAGGATTTGCTATAACAAAATTTCAGTGGTAATGGTATAGTGGAAGTATATTTCCATGGGAAACGAACAAACCAACTTTACATTTTTATATATATAGATATGTTAATAACAGAGAGCTCTTTCGTCGTTTTAAAACTGATCTTGACCGTCGCTAACTGCTAGCGTTAGTGGAATATTTATATATATATATATATATATATATATATATATATATATATATATATATATATATATATATATATATATATATATAGTGTGTGTGTGTGTGTGTGTGTGCGTGTGTGTGGGGGGTGAATAAAGAACAATTAAAAATTCGCCCACTATCTAACATCCATGATGTCGTTTGCACGGCAACGAATAAGGCTGAACTGTTAGCCCAGCGGTTCGCCTTAAACCCACTTGGACTTCACAAACCACTCCCTCCCTAATTTCTTACTACGGACAGAAGTCACACTTGGTGATCTGATCATCACCCGTTCCATGTCCTGGATATCATAAAAAAAACCTTGACACCTCCAAAGCATGTGGGTCTGATCTTATCTTGCTATAGTAATAAAGAAATGCCCTGCTGAGATGGGCCTTGTTTTCTCTAAACTCTATAACAAATGCCGTACAGAAATTTGCTTCCCTGATAGTTGAAAAAATTGCCATTGTAATACCAGTGTTCCAGTATGCTGGTGAAAGAATTGACCCACAGAATTATCGCCCCATTAGTTTCTTTCTGCTCTTCGCTAAAATCTTTGAATCATTAATCAATCTAGCGATAGTCCACCACCTCGTAAATACTAAACTTCTGTCTAACCAACAGTATCGATTTAGGCAAGCCCGTTCTACTGCGGATATTTTAACGCATATACCATACACTGAATAAGGTATGTGAAGCTAGAGCGGTAGCGCTTGATATATCCAAAGCCTTTTAGAAGGTCTCCTGTGAAGGCTTTCTCATAGAAAATCTATTTGTAATGTATGACGAATATTTAATATAATCATATCCTTCTTAGCTAAAAGAAAATTTCAGGTCGTCCTCGATGGCCGTACATCTAAACAACATAACTTCGATGCAAGTCTGCTCGAGGGATCGATTCTTGGACCTTTATTATCTCTGATTTTCATAAACGATCTCCCTGATGCAATTGCGTCAGAGATGAGATATTTGCTGGTGACACCACTCTCTATTCTCGACATGTGGCAAAATGAACGCACACATATCAAAGTCAATGGATACATCTTTAGAAAACAACCCCCAGTCTGTAGTTAGAAAAACTGGATGGTAACATTTAATACTGCTAAAAAAAAGATGGCGACATTTAATTCTACTAAGACAATGCAATTGCGTCAGAGATGAGATATTTGCTGATGACACCACTCTCTATTCTCGACA
>OY744529.1:3140000-3150000 GCA_963556195.1 Sepiola atlantica
GGCCGAATAAAAGAGAGAAGAGGGTGTGTGGTTGAGTTCATTTTATTCTATCGTTTGTGTGTTTGGTTTTATTGTTTACTTATTTATTTTGTTAGTTCTTATTTTTGCTATTATTTATTTATGTATTATTATTTATTCCTATTACTATTATTACTATTATTTATTTATTTATTTATCAATTTATTTATTTATTTATTTTGTTTTTACTTAATTTCCATTTAATTATGGAATACGTTTAATATGTTGGTACCTGTGTTGAAAGCTATTTTGTTAATGTTAGGCTGTTTAGTTTTAATGAATATTGCTTCTAGTATTTTAAGTCTGTTTGTGCAGTTATTTTTGTGTATTATTTTCGTGTTAGATATTAATATTTTCCGTATATCGGCCGACTGTAGTCTTTTGTTATGTGTAGTAATGTGACGTTGGATGGCACTGGTATCGGATAAATGGTAAGTTAATGAACTCAACCACACACCCTCTTCTCTCTTTCATTCGGCCGTAGCGATAACTATAAAACACTAACTCTAGTCTTCTTATTTAAATTTAAAAAAAAAAAAACCTAATCCTGAAGACGACTACGAAAGTCGAAAGCGCTCGAGAAAATGGCCGAATTAAAAACTATCGGCGAAGTACTATACGGATTGCCACCTGAAACCAGAAAGATGGCTCGACGGTTTGAGAACCTCACGAGGATAATATACAAACGCGAAAGTTCCGTGATGTTCAACAACGCTTGCTTAGATAATGACTTGCTGCCTAAATATACATATATATATATATATATATATATATATATATATATATATATATATATATATATATATTCGTATATGTGTTTGTGTGTGAAAAAGCTGTGAAATATAAATGTAATATTTAAGTTGCAGCATTTGCAATGCAGAAATCTATTACCTAGTCTGCATTTGGGTGGTCCACTTTTTAATTTATTAAACTGTCCTTGTCCTGTTTTTGTTTCATTTATTGTATGTTTTTATGTTTTGATGTTGTTATCTATATAATGTTATTTAATCTTTATTGTTTTTCTCCTCCAACAGACAATTAGTCTGGCTCTTAGCAACACTCTTATCACCTCGTTCACCCAACACTTTCATCATTCCGAGATAATACGACGAGAAGGAGATAACTCCTTGTCACTATCAACCCGAATATCATTATTGTTTACAAACGATGCTGTTTGTTTGTATTTGCCAACATCAACGAGAACGAAAACAAATTGTCAAAACAAAATCACTCCGAAAGCGTAGACGTGCGTTAGCGTCTGTCTACTACTCCTGGCAAAAATATCAATTTATCAGTTAGCTATTTTATTTTAATCCATACCAAATAAAGTAAGCGCAAATTTGAAAAGAAAATTTATTTGATAGCCAAATTTATTTTAATATATAATCGAGATTTTTGCAATATAAGATAGTGGAAAAATTATTGAATCACTATATTTTTTAGTAAAATTTCTGTAACCACCATCACGAATAACTTCCAAGAGGGTCTACTTGTCATGGGGTGAATGACTGTTATAATTGTTGTCTAGATTTACCTTTTTTCTGAAGAACACAATAAAACAGGAAAATGTCAGTCATGAAAATGCATACCTTCGCCTTACAACGTAATAATGGGATGCAGTCTTATTTGAGCCTAACCTTTTGCAGTGTGGTTACTGTTACCAAAGAGACTCAAATCCATACATCAGATTTGAAAACATCAGAAGTTGAAATTCCGTCAACATTTCGACCATAAGCGAACTTGACAATGTCAAGGAGAAGATCATATAAGATGCGAGACTGCATTGGTTACAATATAGGCCAAATAGTGATTCTCTACGATTAATAGAACCGAAGTTATCGCCAAAGGTGTGACTTTTTTTTTTCTGTGACATTTAACCATGACCTAAATATCCAAAATGGAATCAGTTCTAAGTTAGACTATAACCGATACTTTGACCAAGGTTGGTAATAGTTGGTCAAGCGATGTAGACGTTAGGCGGTACACAAACAAACAAACAAACAAACAAACAAACAGACAGACAAACAAACAAACTCGACCGAAAGCATAACCTCATTGGAAAAGATAAAATAAATAAAAAAAATTCTAGCAGTTAACGAAGATTTGCCTGGTATAATTTCGCTTAGCTCCATACTATTGGATTTGTTGTTCACCGGGAAAGTATCGTCGCCGAATCTCCAGACGACTTGCATACTCGAAACTGAATTGATGGCGTTTGTGATTTTGCAAAGAATCTCCGAACCTCCGAACCTCCGAACCGTTGATTCACTTACAAAGTTATATAACGATAACGGGGGGCTTCATTAGAGAATGAAAAAGAATACGTGTTAGTTAAAACTGTGCCAGAATGAACGACAAACTGCCCGAATGATTGAGTGCTGTAAGGTTAAGTATGACCCTCGATGGATAAAGGAAGTTGAGATCTGGCGTCATATCATCAGAAGAGGGTTGTGGTCTCTTTTGCAAGCTAGAGTTCACGACAAAAATAGGATGAAGGCAGAGCGAGTGATAAAATAGTTTGCAATTGGGGGCTTAATGTCCATCTTTCTCTCTTGTAGCAAAGTATATATATATATATATATATATATATATATATATATATATATATATATATATATGATTATTTTTATTTACACAGACATGTACAAAATCTGCGACACTGGCATGTCGATGTTATCGATCAACAGTTATTATAAACTGAGATCTCATCAGGCAGAGTTGGAATCCGATCTTAACTCTTCCTGATGAGACCTCAGTTTATAATATGTGTTGATCGATAACATCGACATGCCAGTGTCGTAGATTTTGTACATGTCTGTGTAAATAAAAATAATCATATATAAAAGCTCTATTTGATATTGAGCACTTTTTATAAACTCGGTTGAAATTCTTTGGATTACTACCCTGTGAATGTTTTACCTGGATCATTATTATTATTATTATTATTATTATTATTATTATTATTATTATTATTATTATTATTATTATTATTATTATTATTATTATATATAAGCAAAGTTCATTTACATTCAAAAAGCCAAGATTTTTTAATTTTTAAAACACACACACATATATATATATATATATATATATATATATATATATATATATATATATATATATATATATATATATATATATCTTTGATTGCCTACAGTTAAATTCCATATATCTTTCCTATTCAAATAAATTCTCTATTTAAAGAAGATGTTTCCTTATTTTAATAGAGAGTGGAAACAACAATACAACACGCGCGATTTTCCACAACACGTGTATATAAAAGTATTATACATACCCGACTCCATTACAGTGTATGGCATTTGCCATATCACCTGACGAGGATTCGTAAAATTCAAACTTTTATACTTACTAATGTCTAAAATAACCTATAATACTCTAAAGACTAACATTGTCTCACTATGCAATTTTAACAGTGACAATGTGATTATAGCCGTATAATATAAACTATAGATTTAAATAATGGGCGATAAAAGAGGCATCCATAAATGAGTTCCATAGGGAAACCGGAGAAAATAAGTATGTGTAGAGAAGAAGCCAGTAACAGAAGTAATGAATGAAAAAAAGACTAGGATATAACATTGAGCGTATATGCATATCCTAACTGGCATTGCTTGTTTAGCATTATTAAACTGGGCGTGTCCAGAGGAGTTGGTTAAAGCATATGACAATATTCTATAACTTTAAAAAGTCCGATTTTCATCAATAAGTGACAGCGATAATGGCTGACAAATGTAAGCAGTATTGAGTGTTGGCTTCAGGCGAAAGCGATATGTGACAACCTTGCAAGTACTGGCAACATATCATCTGTACCAACATTGCATGAGGCGTTGGATCAAGTGTATTTTCAGCACCCCCAATAATACTGGAAGCTCAAATGAACGAGTTTAGCACGACAACTTATCTGACATTACTCAAACTTTCTGAAACATAAACAAAACAAGTATTTTGAAATCGACTTGGTCTCTTAAAATGTTTACATTCAAAAATCTAAAACAATTTATATATGTATTATATCATATTATATATAAAATAATAGATTTTTGCCGAAAGAACTATTTTTCGGCAAATATATACTTTTTAGTAAATCTGAGTCAATCAAGGGCTTTTTCTTATATATTTTTTTTATATATGCATGTTAACATATGCCTTAGTTCTGGAATTGAGTAATATTTGCAGAAGAATATATGTTAATTATTAAAATTAACAGTAATGTATAATTAACTGAACAAGGCACCCAGCTCTCTCCCTCCCTCCATCCTCCCCTCTCTCTCTCTCTCTCTCTCTCTCTCTCTCTCTCTCTCTCTCTCTCTCTCTCTCTCTTGGACAGTCTAAAAAGTGTCTATAATCTAATAAGTTAAACACTGTCTACAAAGCTCCAGGTCCTATCCCATAGTCACAATAGTGTATTCATTTGCTTGATTTACAAGTACTTCATTGGAATATGCTCTGACCAACTTTCTGCACTTGTGCCACCTCAACGTAAATACTCCCGACCAACCAGAAAAGCCGCAATATTCCACCCTTCACCGAAAAGATCTCCAGATGTCGGAAAGCTTTCTACTCTACTAACTTCTTTCCTCGAACCGCTTACCTTTGGAATTCCTTCCCTGCTCCCTGTTTTCCCGACTTTACCAACATGCAAAAATTTAAATGTAATGTGAACAAACATCTCACTGTACAACTAAAGATGTCCTTATTAATATTACCTTTAATTCACAGTAGTATCTTACGTCTTAGTGGCAGGCTGCCTTCTTTGGGGTTAATTAAAGTTTTTAAAAAGTAAACATCATCTACAGTGTCATGCTAAACACGTTCCTTTTATCTGTTATCAAAATTGAAGTGCTAAAGTACACTTGTTTTCCGAAACGGTTAACTATACAACTATCAAAATTGTTCAAAATGTTCAGGACCACCCACTATTTCTAAGAATTAGCTTTTTTTTGTTGAGGTCTGATTGCTAATGAAGTGCGTTTTGCAAACCCAATCCTCAAAGACTGGAATGCCATGGCAAACATGCGATGCAAAGTAAAAAGAAATTGGTGCTTACTAAAATGTGGCAATAATATTCGTAGAAACGATTAGAAATAATTGCAGCTCGGCTTCACAAAATATATCCAATGGCAATTACTATTGAATTACACTTAGTCATTTCAGCAAAATTAGATAATATGCGGTAGACGTCTTTTTGGCGGAGGGTGCGCATAAACAAGCCTGAAGAAAGAATGGTAATTTTATGAGGTGACAAAATTGTAGCCGCAAAGTCAAGGGTAATTTGTTCCACCCCTTCCTCCACTATACTTCCTTAAGTGGGTGGATGTTGAAGTGACTGGGGTGTTGTGCTTTGGCTGTTTTTTCTGATTGGTGGTATATACACCGTTTGGGTTATTTAATACTAACAAAAAATCCCTTTTGTATATATGTATTTAATACTAAAAAATAATCCCTTTTGTATATATGTATTTAATACTAAAAAATAATCCCTTTTGTATATATGTATTTAATACTAAAAAATAATCCCTTTTGTATATATGTATTTAATACTAAAAAATAATCCCTTTTGTATATATGTATTTAATACTAAAAAATAATCCCTTTTGTATATATGTATTTAATACTAAAAAATAATCCCTTTTGTATATATGTATTTAATACTAAAAAATAATCCCTTTTGTATATATGTATTTAATACTAAAAAATAATCCCTTTTGTATATATGTATTTAATACTAAAAAATAATCCCTTTTGTATATATGTATTTAATACTAAAAAATAATCCCTTTTGTATATATGTATTTAATACTAAAAAATAATCCCTTTTGTATATATGTATTTAATACTAAAAAATAATCCCTTTTGTATATATGTATTTAATACTAAAAAATAATCCCTTTTGTATATATGTATTTAATACTAAAAAATAATCCCTTTTGTATATATGTGTGTGTGTCCTAATGTTACGGTTTATTGAATCGGAGATGCCGAGTTAAAATCCTATCGGATCTGTCGGATTGATTATTTTTCAAACTTACAAACCGACACGATCTTATGATATACTAGAATCATATACAGCTGATTATAAGAAATAAATAAGCTGATATTTAAGTTTAAAAAGTATATTGTTTATCGGATAGCAAAAATAGATATAGCAATAATGAAATTTTGTTTTTCATTAATGCAGTAAATTCATTTTATTGTAAGGTGGTTATACAAAAATATCTCCATATTATCATTCGTCCGGATTGGATTAAATGTTTTGAATTAAATTGAAGCGAATAGCGTTATTTAAGTGTAAAGAAGATGGTGAAACAATAACAAATAAAAATTGGTCAGTCAGAAGCAAGCTTGGATTTATTAGTTCAAATACTATTCGCTTTCAGCTTCTAAAATCCGACCGACTTAATTGTATATATTAGATGGCCCTTACACAATTTATTGTAAAATCTTTCTTATTTTACACGGTTTATTGCGATTTGAACGTACATACCTTTCACAATGTATTAGAACATAGAAAACGTAATAGATTTGACTGGAGTTCAACTTTGTTTGCCCATTTCATAGTGTGCATCGATATCTATTAGACAACTTGCTTTTCTGTTGGTCAGAGTAGAGTCATTTTTGCAACAAAAAAATAACTGTCGTAAGATAGTCCCTCAACACTAAAAATATTACTTTTGGAAGAAGACGGTGCTATGCTCTCTCTCTCTTTCTCTCTCGTTTCCTCTCTCTCTCTCTCTCTCTCTCTCTCTCTCTCTCTCTCTCTCTCTCTCTCTCTCTCTCTCTCTCTCTCTCTCTCTCTCTGTTATATAATGGGACGCATGTGATGATGGACGTACAGAGAGATCGCTTAACTTGCGCGATTTGTAACGGAGTCATCTCGTGCAACTTTGGTGCGATGGTTTCTCACGATTCGCGGTGACAGTTGATGAGACCTCGGCTCGGATCGAGGGTTGGGTCGCACCTGTGCATTGATCACGAGATTTCGTGACGTCACAGTTTTCCCGGTGAGAAAACTGCAGTGAGATTTCAGTTCTTGACGGGAAGCCGACTAGTCAAGTCGCCTTAGCCATGTAGCGATTAAATAAGATAGGGGAATTCAGATCCCCAAAAATGAGAGCCAGACGATGTCCCCCTCTTCCTTCCCTTACAAGTGATTAAGTAATTAGTTCATTAACTAGCGTAAGCTTCTCTCTCTGTTTCAACGAACTTGATTTGGTGTCGACAAGCTAATAAATGAAAATAAATGGCTCGGAACTAAAAGAGAAGGCTTGTTATATTTTGTTATGTGTAGATTGATTTCAGTTACAGAAAGAAACCGCCGGCACGAAATTGTGACAACGACAAAGCGTCTGTAGAGAGTGGTGGTGGCGACGGGTCAGCTGCTAACAATAGCAGCTAGGGTACAGACATTGAAAGCAGAAAGAGAAGAGACAACAAGAAGAAAGGGAAATATAATTCCCGAATTGGGTTTTCTGCTGTGTAAGCCGAAAGGGAGAGATTGAACCCGGGATCGACTGGCAAGACCACTCGACGTCGCCCGGATCGAGAAACGACATATCGTCCCGTTAGCAAGCGATGCCGTTCGCTGGATCAACAAAGGAGATGTTGTACAACGCCAGATTCCGACATACAAACGTATTATAAACAAAATATTCAACATCTCCTACCGTTATTCAATCGCTGGTTCCTTTTTGTAAGATACAGCAAATACTTGTATTGCCATCTCAAAGGAAAAACACTTTTCTTTTCTCTCTCCATGTGCCTAGCGTCAATCGGAATTTCCATGGACATAGTTTCTTTGCAAGGGTCTCCCGCCTGTGGGACACATTGCCGTCGGTATGCTTCCCTGGTGATTACAAATGGGTCGTCTTCAAATCTGATGTTAACTAATTCTTGTCCTATACCGCACCATAAGTAATCAAACGCAGTACACGTCGTTGATCAATGTTAGTACTCCCATAGTGTTCTTCATCTTTCGGTTGATAAGCATTTCGTCTCATTTATCATTACCATCGAGTGGTTCTTAGCCTCGATAAGTAGTGACCTAATGTTAAAAAAGGATAACTATTTCGTTTATATGAAAAAGAAATAATTGCAATATTCATAAAATTATTTCATATTTTCTAAGGAAGCATATATTTGAATATTTGATTAAAGATTACTGTTAAGAGTTGTTAAAAGTGCGCGTGTCACACTTGTTGTAACCACAAAACGCCATATTTATATCTGTAAAGAATCGTGTCACACTTGTTGTAACCACAAAACGCCATAGTTATATCTGTAAAGAATCGTGTCACAATTGTTGTAACCACAAAACGCCATAGTTATATCTGTAAAGAATCGTGTCACAATTGTTGTAACCACAAAACGCCATATTTATATCTGTAAAGAATCGTGACAAATCGGTTGCATTTAGTCTCTATCATATGTCAATTTGGCACCCTAGTTCCAGCGACATTTGAATGGAAACACAGCTGACATAGGGAGGGCCTGTAGACGAGTGGTTATAGCACTTGTCTTTGGGTTGAACGACCCGGGTTCGATCCGACTCACGGCATGCGAATTTTAGGGTCTGAAAACTCCCACCCAGCAGTAAATGGGTACCTGACTAAAACTCAGGGAAGGTTCAAGGCAGCGGAAGGAGAGGGATGGGCTCCGCCTTCCATATGCTGTGCCCTAGACACGGTGATTCTTAACAAATCGCCGCCGCTACGGCCATGGGCAGTGTGCGATGTCGGCAACGACACTCGTGCGCGTCCAGGCTATGCGACCTTTACCTTTACCTTTTTTACAGCTGACATCATTCAAAAACTACACATATTTACAAATGAAAATAATACGAAAAAAAACAGATTAAATTAAATATCTTCGAAAATGGATGTCTTTAAAAATGGATTTAGGCTAGAATTTTCAATTTTGTCGTTGAGATGTTGAAAAAAGCATTGAAATCGAGACGTCATTTTAAATATTATGGTAAATTGGATTTTCAAAGTAAACTTTGACTTTATTATCATCAAGCTTTAAATTAAGGATGAAAATTCATTTTGCTTTTCTTATTTCAAACCTCGGTATTTTTTCTTTAAATTATAATTAACAATAAGAATTAAAGTGAAATGTAGATGTTTTAATTTTATGTTTTAAAATCACTAGTTCTGATTTTTGAAAATGCATAAAATGTTCGTGACCATTGCTACAAATGTATGTATATCACTTTTGGATAAATGGCTTCTCCGCTATTTTAACCAAACTTGTTCAAATACATATTTGCATGCATATATGCATCTGTGTGATTATACATGCCTATGCACATAGGTGTGTGTGTATCAATATATGTGCCTGCGTGTTTCACCATGTGTGCGTATGTTAATGTGTGTGCATATGTGTATAAAGGAATTGTATGGGCGTGTATATCATAGTGTGTGTGACTATTTGAGTGTGTTTATGTGTGTACCTGTGTGTGTCTATGGTATGTGTGTTTACATCAGATCAGTATGCATCTGTGTATGTGGATAATGCATATTGTGTTGCACTATAAGAACAAAAGTATCATAGTTAATTTTTTTTTTTAATTATTTTGAAATAATAATCTGCATTTTTTGTCGAAATAGCATCGGCCTATCGGTATGGCACTTTGTTTTGGCCACATGAGAATGTTATCGTTGACGCACGTCCTAAAGCTCGAGTGGGATTTATGGATTCCGACGATTCATTTGGGATTTTGACAATCCTTTACTCTCTCTCTCTCTCTCTCTCTCTCTCTCTCTCTCACTCTCTCTCTCTCTCACACACACACACACACACACACACTCACTCTTTCTGTTTTCTCTCTCTTTTTCTGTTTTCTCTCTCTCTTTCTGTTTTCTCTCTCTCTCTCTCTATCTATATTTCTCTCTCTCTTTCTTTCTGATAGATAAAATAAAAATAAAAGGTGCTTAGCTTTAACACTTTACCGCAGTTTTACGAT
>OY744529.1:3155000-3180000 GCA_963556195.1 Sepiola atlantica
ATACGAACTTATCTTTCTTTTTTTCAGTTTTCTTCAGCTTGTATATTTACATTTCCCGTTCCCTCTCGCTTATATCGAAATATCAAAATATGAATCAAGGTTAACTTTTTGCCTTTCATATGACTACTCCACTTGATCTTTTTTTTATTAATAAACCACCACTTTATCAAGGCCGAGGCAATCCGTGGACAAGTGTTTTATCCCTCTCCAAGTGTCATGTGGGTTTGATGGAAGCGTTTTCAGTGGAATAGACTTGGATTTGAACCTGGCACACCCAAGTTCTCAGTCCGCGTCGATATCAACTAAGCCACTGTGCCATCCCCACTTGATCTTGCTCCTCCCAGTATTCCTCATGAATACTGTCTTCCCCTATTTTAACTGATGTAGCCGTCCCTTTTTTCCCCCTTTCTTCCCCCGCCATCTTCATCTCCACTACCCTCTTCCAATTTTCCCAAGAGCCATTTTATGGACAATCATGGAACATATATAATTTCGAATATAATTTCAAAGCATTCTACTCAAACTTACAAATATTTCACTGCATATTAACGGCAATAACAATATGTTGAAGTATCTTACCCACAATGAACACTATTCAAATTTATATTCACTCCAAGTGGCAACATCCTGCGGCATATTAATCTAACAATATTTGGAAGTATATAGCCCCAAGTAACAAAGTTGTTAAGCTTTCAGCGATAACAACTTTAAAGCAATCATTTCGTCATCTCGTGCTGAGCCTTGGTAGTTAATCGCCTCGTGCGAGATATTTTTTGCTCTTGTGTAGCCAGCAGCGGGTATTATTTATTATGCGCTCGCTGTGTGACATTAATAAACAGGTCGTAAACCCCAACAGCCTCAAACAAATAATCAACTGTGGTTAATCGAAACAACAGAGAGATGACTATAATAAAAACGAAAAGCAATTAGAGTCTAACTTCCGTCACCAAACAAAATAACATAAAACAACAGCAATTACTACTACTACTACTACTATCGATGCTGCATAATTGGCCTATATAATCGGATGTGCCAGTTCAGCTCCTGTCGTATTTAATGTGGCTATATAAGAATGAACATACAGTTATTCCAAAGGTAAAATATCAACTTGTCTTCAATTAATGATATAAAATGAATCGTTAACAACAGTCATTGTGTTTCGACATTAAATTACCTAAAATGAGTTAGTAGTAGTAGTAGTAGTAGTAGTAGTAGTATTCGGAGAGGGAGAAAGGGGAAGAGAAGTAAAAAATATTAGTATTATTACTATTTTTCATGGTTTGTCTGTTTTAGACCAACCATGAAAAATAGTAGTAATGCTAATATTATTACTTCTCTTCCTTTTTATCCTCTTCCGAATACTACTACTAGTATTCGGAAGAGGATTACTACTAATAATAATAATCTATTAATAATGGAAATTATGTATTTGTCTGTCCGTCTGTCTGTCTGTCTGAAGCTGAAACTCCATCAGAGTAATATTACTATTTACTTAGTCTGCCAGCTTCTTTATATACTACTACAAAAACCGCCATAAACATCATGCGCATTTCTCAATTTACATAATTAATTGCTTTTCAACTTCTAATGAATTAGTATTCGCAAATATACATTCATGATTGTTTTCTTCAGATTTCCACATGTATTTACGCTATTTTGCTCGCTAATATTCTTACTTATAAATTATAATTATTTTTTTATTATTTATATATATGCATACATAAAATGAGTTACGTAGTTAATCTATCTATTGTGAAACTGATTGAACAGCCAGCGTTACTCTATTGAATCGGTTACCTCCCTCTGATTATTCAGTATGGACGCAAGACGGGCACGTTATTTAAAATGTAAACAAAACGCTGGCATTTACCGTGTTACTTTTACTCTGATTTTTTTTATTAAAACGTTCTGAGTTTGTTTATTTCCTTAATCTTATTAACCATTATGTTTTAAAACACAGATTCACTGAATCAAATTGTTTAATTAAAATAATAATTGATTTAAAAATTACTATTTAAAAAAACACACACATTATAATGAATTTAGTTTAGGTAAACTTTTTTTTCGAGGGCATTTAAAAACCTATTCGTGTTTACTGTATTTGATTTTTTAATAGTTTTATTTTAGGTACACCTCTTCTTCCGATTTGAAAAACTTTCAACATTATCATCTTTTTACGATCTTAACTTTGTTTATGATTTCGGCTGTTAAGCTTTTATTTACAAACTGTTTTTATTATTCCGTGTTTTATTTATTAAAATAAAAGATGTTGATTTTTCTTCTTTTCTGTCGACAAAAAATTAACACATTGTACTGGAAAACTATACAACTGATTTTAGAATCCAATTGTTCAATTTAAAAAAGTGATTTAACAAAAACACACACACACATTCTAATGAATTTAATTTAGGTAAACTTTATTTCCGAGAGCATTTACATAACTAATCGTGTTCACTGTATTTGATTTTCTGGTGCTTTTTCACTGTAGGACCCGCGCTAACTTTGACTCCGTCGTTAGGGTTAGGGTCAGGGTCAAAGTTGGGGTTAGGGTTATGGTTTAGAGTTAGGGTTAGGGTCATGGTCAAAGTTAGCGCGGGTCCTACAGTAAAAGTGTACCGATTTTTTTATTGTTTTATTTTAGGTACACCTTTTTCTCCGATTTGAAAAATAGTGTTTGCTGTATTTAGTTTCTTAAATTGTTAACAAATTTATTGAATCAAATTGTTTAATTAAAATAATAATCGATTTAAAAATTACTATTTAAAAAAACACACACATTCTAATGAATTTAATTAGGTAAACTACATCTCGAGAGCATTTAAATAACTAATCGTGTTCGCTGTACTTGATTTTTTTACTGTTTTTCTTTCTTTTTTTCTTTTTAATCAAAAATATTTATATGTATTGGGGAGGATAACAAAATTGGGGGGCAGTCAAAAAAGATTTTTTTTCTTTTCTCAACTAAAAATAGTTCTATGTATGGGGAGAGTAAAAAAATTGTGGAGGGGCAAAAAAAAAATTTTCTTAACTAAAAATATTTCTATTTATGGGGTAGGTAAAAAAATTGGGGTGGGGTCGAAATTTTATTTTTTATTTATTTTTAACTAAAAATATTCTTGGTCGGAAACAAAGAAAATCAATGTCTAACCACCCAAGTAATATGTCTGGGGCTCCATCGGTTTACGGGTGAGCGTTCATTTCTGACACGACAGCCTAGCAAAAATATGCGACCGGAGGGGGCATATATTTGCTAGTAATGATACTAATGCTAATACTAATACTAATACAAATAATAATAATAATTTTAAAAATCCACGACCCTACATGAAAGGCTAACGCATAAACTAAGAAGATATTTCCACAAAAGAGATGTACCAGAGTCGATGACCAAAGGAAAGACATCCCTGATACAAAAAGATGCCAAAAAGGAAAGATTCCAAGAAACTACAGGCCAATAACCTGTTTTCGCAACAATGTGAAAAATCCTAACGGCACAACTAAGAGAACAAATAAACTACTCCTTGAGCAATCGTAGACTTCTTCCCGAGGAACAAAAAGGATGCTGCAAAGGGAAAAGATGGGACGCATGATCTGCTATACATCGATCAAAAGATCCTGAAAGAGGTAAAAAGCAGAAAAATAAATATATCCATTGCATGGATTGACTACAAAAGACTACGCCAGAATCCATCACGCATGGATAATTGAATGCTTAAAAATATACAAGATACCTGACAGGATTATTAATCTTATTTAGAAAGCAATGGAAACATGGAGACTAGAACTGACAGCTGGAGGACAACACCTGACTGAGATAAAAATACAGAGAGGCATTTTCCAAGGAGACTCCTTATCACCACTACTGTTAATCATGGCCATTATGGCACTCAACTACATACTCAAGAAATGTGATGCCGGATACAAGTTTACAGACACAAACCAAAATAATAAACCACCTCATGTACATGGACGACCTAAAACTATTTGCAAAAAACTAAAAGTAATTGAAAAGCTGATAAATACGACCAGAATTTTCAGCCAGGACATTTAAATAGAAATCGTAATGGTAAAGTATGCACTACTAATGATGAAAAGGAGAAAACTGGAGACGACATAGGGCATGGAACTGTCCAACCAAGAAGAGCTAAGGGCGCTAGGCGAACAGGAGATATATAAATAGTTGGGTGTTCTGGTAGCAGACACCATCAACTCTACAGAAATTAAAGAGAAGATTGGAAAAGAATATTTCCGAAGAACAAGGAAACTCTTAGAAACGAAATCATATAGCAGAAATCTAAGAAAAGGAATAAGCACCTGAACAGTATCACTAAAAATATGCCTTGGACTATTCATTGTTTGCTAGCTTAGTCTTTCAGTACAACAATTTGGTTATTCAAACGCATGTTTACTTGAACCTCGGCGAAGAGGCATTTCAGGTTATATTATGCCGGTTCTGTAATCATCCTCTCATACTACTGCCTTTCCGCCCGTTCAGCATACACTGCCTAGTTCCTTTGGAGCCTATAGACCTCGAACGCCTTAAGAAAACCACCGTTACGAAACTCATTCGCAGCGATGTCGCCCAGCATACTTTCTTGCTTCACAATTCTGGTGAGCCAAGATTTTGATTTCCTCAAGGGAACTGCTCTATCAGTAAGCTGAATAATGTTATATTTGAAGGCACACAAGACATCGTCTACTGAATCCATCATCATAAGCGATCCCCAGTCGCATGAGTTTATAGCATCTAATAGGGCTTGAAAGTTGGTAGGCGAGTAGACTCTTCATGTCCGAATTTGGGGCAGTGGGGCAGAAAAAGCCGTATGCAGCCGAAACCGCAAAACCGCATGATCATAGCGGTGTTAGAATCGAGCGGTGTCAGAATACGAAGGTCAGATACCGATCTGGGGTAGCAGGTGAACACAAAATGAAGGGTAGAGGGTTGCTGACCGCTTCGAAATCTAGTAGGTATGGAGACGTGTTGATAGAGAAAACAATATTTCACTGCTTCCAGAAGAGTTTGGTCAAATTGATTAGCTGAACGACAGGTTGAAATCACCCAGATTGAGACAATCCATAGGCTTAGCAGCTACTGCTGTTATGGCTTTGGGCAAGTTAGTGTCATCAGAAATTGGGGAGAATTAGAAGAAGAAGAAAAAGAAAAAGATGAAGAAGAAGAAGAAGAACAACAACAACAACAACAAGACGTGTTGTCACTCAGACTCTAGAGAAAACAACGTGTAAGTGCGCAATCGCTGATAATTATGTGTGTGGAAACTCCTAGTGCGCCGCTAAAATAAACGCCAATGTGAACAATACGGAGAGCAGCGAAACGGGAACCAGAAAAGTGAGAAAAGTAAAATGGAGGAAGAGCATCAATATGAACGATTTATAAGATTGACCAAAGAAAAAGCGCACGAACATATATGGCATTGATACGAAAAGCACACGAATAGTTTAACCGAATCACTTCTGACTAGCGTACAAAACAACGCGATAAAAACGAACTATATAAAAGCCATAACAGACAAGCATATAAAAACAGTAAAATGAGATTCTGCGGATAAAGAGAAGAAATGGTAAACCACATCATAAGTGAATGCAGCAAACTAGTCCAAGAGTAATATAAAAGCAGGCATAACTGGGTCGGGAATATAGTCTACAGAGAACTTAATTATGAACATGAAAACAATTGTCACAGAAAAAAACTGTAGACAGTATTCCAGAATAAAAGTCATACATTCTTATAGGACATGGCAAACCCATTCAAGCAAGAAGACCGGACGTGATAATTATCAACAAGAAAAAAAAACGTCAAATTGTAAAGTTTACTGTTCCAGCAGGACATAAGGTTACGACAGAAAAACTACGAAAATACGTGTAGCATTACAGAGATCTGAAACTAATATTGAACATGAAGAAGACTACAGCAATAATTGTATGAGGGCTAGGAACAATCCCTAAAACAACGATCAGGAGATATTGACACCACGTGGAGTATTGACAGCATACAAAACACGGCACTGATGAAAACAGCTTGAAATATTATGAAAAATCTTTGAGTGAGGAAGCCAACCCATATAAGCAGATAACACCGATTAACCACAACGAAACTAAAACTGTCAAAATAGTTATGTAAGAAAATTCCATAATTTAACTCCTTTCATCAATGAAAACTAGTGAGACAAATAACGTTTGGTAACACACAAAATAGTCATAAAAGAACGAAAAAGATGAAACGATCGGGGAGGGTGAGCACTATCCGATTGGAAAGAGACGGAGAACACATGAACTCTAAAGAGGCTTATTGCCTTTATTGCCACTACAAAATCTAAAGTAAGACAACGCTATCAGCGAAAAATCAATGATAAATAGCTGTTGCAAAAGCACACAGTGATTCCTTTATGGATACTACACCCCATAGACTGGTATTGTCTTGGCCTTCGGGGCTTGATTTACGCCGGTCTATCGGTCTGTCCTGTGCAGTTCTAGGAGGTCCATCCTCCCAGGCTTGCCTCCCCTCTTTGGGGAGGAGTAAGTTTATTGCTTACTGCCTCAGGCGCCCCTACCGGGGAATGCCAACGGGGCTGCCCAGGCAATTTTAATGGCCAGAGTGCTCACCTTCTCGGGCGCTGGCTTTCTAAACCTCACTTTCCGACCTTGTGTCACATATTCCTATTATGGGTAGGAGTTGGATATCTCCTTTATCGAAAAAGAGTACTGGTAATCTGTGGAGACTTGCAATCACTCAGATCCCAGCGAAGATCACCTGATAACCAGTTAGACATCACCGGCAATGAATTGTGTAAAAACTCTTATTGAATAAATAAATAAATAAATAATAATAATAATAATAATAATAATAATAATGATAATAATAATAATAATAATAATGATGATGATGATGATGATGATGATGATGATGATGATGATGATGATGATGATGATGATGATGATGATGATGATAATAATAATAATAATAATAATAATAATAATAATAATAATAATAATAATAATAATAATAATAATAATAATAATAATAATAATAGAAACTATGATTATGTCGGTTTCTGTCTGGGAGGTGTTTTGTTTTTGTTTTATCCTGTTCTTTCTGTATGTTATCTAAGGTGGTTACGTTCCTCTGCAAACAGGTTTGGCTTCCATAACAGACACACACAATGTTCTGATCATCTGAGACTATCTTGAGTAAGAGCATTCTCAATTGCACCACACACAGTAAATGGACGGTTGCCAAAGAGCAAGGATCGCACCTCAATGCCAAAGAGCATGTTTTTATCAACATGTATTGGCAAAAACTTTCCAATTATCACTACTGGGTGTCATTAACTTTAACCTTGTGATAAACTAGAATATCCAGTAAATATCCTGATATATATATATATATATATATATATATATATATATATATATATATATATATATATATATTTTTTTTTTTTTTTTTTTTTTAAATCTCCGAAACAGTTACATGGTAAACAGCTGATGATCCCCGTGTTAATATTAGATGCTTACGTTAAGGTCTCCTGTTTTTGTTTCACTGTTAGATATTTAATGCCCCTTTTTATTTTATTTACTTACTATTACATATTTTATTTATTTATGAATTTTCCAACGAATGTTAAGTCTGCACTATTTTGGATTTAGTTAGTTTCTGTGGGAATTTAAACTGCATTTTCCTTTTTTTTTTGTCTTTTTGTTTAAAATAAATCAAAGCTTCTTTAGACTATATATTGGGTATTTAGATCTGTATGGCTAGGTTTCCTTCCTCTTATCTATTTGCCTTTCTGGTACCTAAGGTACTAAAGCTTTTATTTTTTTATTATTTTTTTATTTTTAATGCAACTTTAATTCCTATATAATTTTATGTCTAGCTACCATATCGCAGAATGGTTCTTGCGTGTAGTGTTTAGATAGCATTTTATTATTATTATTATTATTATTATTATTATTATTATTATTATTATTATTATTATTATTATTATTATTATTTATTTATTTATTTATTTATATATAAGTAACATTTTAAGCTGAATTATTTCGACACTTGATTGGGGAAATGGTAGTTTGATCTGTACCATTGGAGAGCCATGCATATAACTGTCCTGTTTTTAAATCTCCGAAACAGTTACATGGTAAACAGCTGATGATCCCCGTGTTAATATTAGATGCTTACGTTAAGGTCTCCTGTTTTTGTTTCACTGTTAGATACTTAATCCCCCTTTTTATTTTATTTACTTACTATTATATATTTTATTTATTTATGAATTTTCCAACGAATGTTAAGTCTGCACTATTTTGGATTTAGTTAGTTTCTGTAGGAATTTAAACTGCATTTTCCTTTTTTTTGTCTTTTTGTTTAAAATAACTCAAAGCTTCTTTAGACTATATATATATATATATATATATATATATATATATATATATATATATATATATATATATATTTATATATATATATATATATATTTAAGGACGACTAATAATGAAATCTTTTGCATTAACCTGTATCACTTAAGAAGTGAACAATCGAAATAGTAGTAAGCATTATAGCAAACGCTACCATCACCAATAAGAAGAATTAAATAAAATACATGGAATATTTAAGTGATAAAAAACGTACATATTTCCAGGTAAGGCGTCATGGTCTGGGGGTAAAGCAACAGACTATAGACATCAATATCGATAGTGAGATTCTTTTCTAAGTTAGTCATGCTGATGATAGATTTGAGCCAGAAACACGTGTCCATGGATTACTTTCATGTACGTCTAAAATTAATATATATATATATATATATATATATATATATATATATATATATATATATATATATATATATATATATATATATACAGGGTGGGCAAAAATAAGGGTCCTATTTTTAAAAATTCATAACTTTTTTATTTATTGATTTTTTTTTAATTTTTTTTTTAGAATAAGTAAAGGACCCCTTCCGAAGCAAGCATGAGCCGTATTAGCCCTAAGTAACGTACCCTTATTTAGAAAACATTATTTTTGCTTAAAAAACTCAAAACAATGTAAAAAACAATACTTTAGTTTTTGTAAGTTTTAAGAAGTGTTTTTCGGCTAAAATTTGTTTTGTTTATTTCAAAAAATCTCGGAAGGGTCAGTCTACACACACATAAAGTTTGGTGAGTTTAACTTTTATTTTGTGGAAGTTATTCAAATTCAAGTTATTCAAATTTAAAGATAGGACCCTTATTTTGGCCCACCCTGTATATATATATTTATATATTTATATATATATATATATATATATATATATATATATATATATATATATATATATATATATATATATATATATATATAACCAAAAAATACGTCCTATAAAGTTAAAAGCGACTAACGTCATTACCTACGTCAAAATCATGCCTGAGATTATTTTCTCTAAATGTAAGATGATGTCATTGATCATCAAGATATTATGTTCTATATTATTGCTGTGGTCCTGTAAAGGGGCTGGAAGAAAGACACAAACTCGGAGTTAAAAGAAAACAAGTATATTGAAGAAAAGTATAGTACAACATAGAAACAAGAGTGGGTGTACGCCATATAGACTGGGGTTCATTCAACAATAAGGAGCAGTTTCTCCCGGCATTTATGGTGAATGGAAGAGCCCAAAGTCCGTTTTTGGTAAGGTACCATAACATCGCCTCCCAAGCTATTCTGAGGCTGCTTGAGGTAGCTGTATGTCGAAAGTGTTGTATCTGGTAACCAAAACTTCTTCCTGAGACGTGCTGTCGGTTTCTTCCGATAGTCGTTCCCTAATTTAGTTTAGGTGTCTCTTATAATAGAACTGGAGGCCTCTATGAAATTCAGATCTGATATCCTCCAGTTTTTTTTTATCCTAGACTTCTGATTTTTTAAGCACATCTTTAAATTTTGAAAGATGCCTTTTTGCTTCGACATTCAATTTCAAGACAAGTCACCTTATCTTTCATAGTCTGTAGCTCTTCTGAAACCTCTTTGAGTTGGAACTTTAGCGATTCCAACTCTGGAACTATGAATTCTCTCTCTTGAACATTCAAGTCGTTATCTAAAGAATTTGACTTAGTTTCTTTTAGTTCAGTGTTAGCTATTTTCAGCGTAAATTTTCTTTCCATTATGCTTTAATTTCTGTCGACAATTTATATCGTGTCCATTTTATACGATTTTTGATGATTGAAACAAATTCCTTTTTTCGTTTTTCTGACTCACTTTAAAGAAAGGAAATAAATTTACATTAAATTAAAAATTATGAGAAAAAGCAATCGTCGTGTACCACCCAGAAACCAATTCAAGTGTTTAAATGACATAATCCTTGCCATTTCACAACATGATAACAATTTTAATACTAATTTAAGAAACTCAGTAATAAAAACGGTTGAGTGGTACATCTATGTATTTAATAAGTGACATGTTTAAATATATTTTATTTTTTTAGAAATACAATCAATTTATTTAAATTTAACGTAAACATTTATTTTATCTTCTTAATTTTTTGATCTGTCTTTAATTAAGAAATCCAATTTAAAAAGGTATTTTCGAAATTTCGAAAAAAGAGGGCCATTTTATATAAAACTTACATAGCATCCGGCCCCTCTAAAGATTAGACAGTTAAGTTTTAAAAAAGAAATAATTGATATAGTGATTCTGAGATTTCAGAAAAAAATATGTACAAATATTACAGAATGGTGAAGAATTCTTCTAAAACATAAACTAACATAGAAAATGTATCTTCCACATAAGATTAAGATTGTAAGATTTGAATGCTTTACATGTATTTAATTATGACAACTTCTAAAAAATTACAAAAATAAGAGAGTTAATCTCAACTTTTCATTGTATTGTAATGCTTTTTTACTTTGTTTATCAAGCTCAATTGTATTCTTTTTAAGACCAATTTAATTATTCATTATCTAACCTAATTTTTATTTAATTTCATGCCAAACTTTTAATTGTATTGTTATTTATCAAACCTTTAGTTTTCTTCAACAAAGTTATCAAACAAAATCATTGAAAAAATCAACGCTATAGCAAAAATATGCGACCAGGATATTATTTGCTGCTGCTGCTGCTGCTGCTGATGATGATGATGATGATGATGATGACGATGACGATGACGATGACGATGACGATGACGATGACGACGACGACAACGACAATAATAATAATAATAATAATAATAATAATAATACTAATAATAATAATAATAATACTAATAATAATAATAATAATCATCTTAAATACGGTCGTTCAGATATCAATTAAAAACGAAGGTTATTAGACCAAAGAGAGTATAAATCAATATATTTTCAGAATGAGCTTAGTAACGATAGAAAAAAATACTTTGAATTATTTGAACACTTTACTGCAATTTCATGGCTTATCTATTCATCGGAAGTCTTTGATACTCTTCGACTACGTGCAGCATCATTTTGCTTGCACAGCATATTTGGGCAGATATAACTTTTTAACTATTTTCTTTAAACGCCTGCATAGATATTTACACTATCAATAGAATATCGATATATGTGTGTGTGTTGAATGAAGTCAAGTTCAAAGATTATCATTTTTTTGCGCTCTGGGAAAAACTCGTTAATTCTCCGTTGCTTTAAGTGCTGCTGTCTTTGTAGTTACTTTAAGTAGGATTGAACTTAGCATCTCCAGATAACTGTCAACTTTTGAACCAACGGCTTAGACCTCATGGCCATGTGTCAGTAGCAGCAGCACAACTAAAGCAACTGAGAATTAACGAGTGGGTCTGAGAGCCAAAAAATGGAATCCGAGCATGGTACCGCCGTGACAATAAAGGGAGTGGGTTCGAGAGTACAGACAGACGTTCTCGAGTTCTCGAGTTCGATACAAGACACCTGATGAATGCCGGAGGGCAGAACGGCAGAAACGTTGTGAGCATGGCCGTCAATTTGAGGAAGTCAGTTCCAACACTGAAATCCATAATGAAAACGCCTTATCTCAGAAATACAGACAACTTTTTATACTTGTTTCCTTTTTATGGCAGGATTCAAACGTCCACTAATTTTTTTTTTTCAAATAAGATGGATTCATTCTTCAATGTAGGTAATAGGTTAAGTTTATTCAAACTTATTGTATTAGAATCTTATATTTTAATAGATGATGCTTAATTTCTTTTGAAAATAATGAGTAATCTAGTAAATAATTGTCAACTTAAACTATTGGTGCAGAAATAACAAGTAAAATGCAAACTTGACTTATAAAACAATAGTAGAACTCTCCAAAAATCAGGGGGGATAATTCATCCTCAATCGCATAACAGTATTTAGTAATCTAATTCAATTGAGCTGATAAAGGGAGATAACCGTAATTAAACTTCTAAGTTCCTGCTTTAGAAACCAAAATCGCCAGACCCCTAAAAATATTTACCCACCCTTAAAGCACTACATTTAACATCTTATTATATAATATGTCTAATTGTACCTTACCTTTATAATTACAGCAGTATTTCGAAAATAAATATTCCTCACAAGTCATTTTTCTGTACATATGTTTCTGAGAAATCCAACTTCATTTTGTATCCGATTTTATTTTTGTAAAATTTATTTTAAATAAACAAACTCACCAGCAGCAATTTTCAATTTGATCGTAGTTTAGAGTAAATCTTCTTAAGCAAATATATCCCCTCAGTAATCACTCTGTAAATTTTCAATTTTCAATAACATCCTAAAAAGAGTTATAATCTGTTTCTATCTCTATCTACCTCTATCTCCACCCTTCTCTTACTCTTTCTCTCTCAATCTCTCTCTCTCTCTCTCTCTCTCTCTCTCTCTCTCTCTCTCTATCTCTCTCTCTCTATATATATATATATATATATAGAGAGAGAGAGAGAGAGAGAGAGAGATAGATAGATAGATAGATAGATAGATAGATAGATAGATAGATAGAGAGAGAGAGAGAGATAGATAGATAGATAGATAGATAGATAGATAGATAGAGAGATAGATAGATAGAGAGATAGATAGATAGATAGATAGATAGATAGATAGATAGATAGATAGATAAATGTATCCATGTATATAGTAGTAAATGTATTGTTGTTGTTTCCTAGATGTTAACTAAATGAAACTCCAGTGTTATACAATAGTGCTCAATAACATGTAGAGCTATATTTTAGTATAAATTTCTTTACTTATACAAAGATTATTAGCTACGTATGTGCATACATGTTTCGAAACTACTTTTACATAAATGAATCTGTTATTATTCGAGATAGTATTATTTTAAATGTTCGCAAATTTATTAAGTCCTAATTTCCTAAATAGCCACCAATATTACATTAGAATCATTCAGCAGTCCAATAAAGTCAGATATATATATTTAAAAAACATAAACAAACATACATACATTGATCATTCCCAAAATCTATATGAAATATATGTATTAGAAAAATATGTCTATATATATATACACATATGCATATATGATGATGGACTCTCTCGTCGATTTCGACGTATGAGTGTCCAAAAGCAAAATCGGCTCGTTTTTTTTTATTGTGTTTTTCTAATGCTTATGGCAATTGTAGGATTTCAGTCAAGTGAGTGATTCGCAGACGAGACCACAAATGAAGCATGAAAAATACACAATTACATGCTCAAATCACTTTCCAATAATTCAACATAACAATAATATATATATATATATATATATATATATATATATATAGAGAGAGAGAGAGAGAGAGAGAGAGAGAGAGAGAGAGAGAGAGATGATAAGTCAATGAAAATAATTAGACCTGCAAAGGGAAGCAAATCATAATCTTCGGTTGTTGAAAACAAGGACGTTTAGTGAATAACAATATTTATTTTTCGTCTCTTTCATTCCTTAAGCCAGGCTTTTCAAAGATTAAAATCTTATCATCAGAGGAAATTAATGATGGATAAGTTGACAACTGAAGACAGTCAATATTCGAAAAAGTTTTCCAGTGTATAGGATTGTCACAAAAACGGAAATCCAAGTAGTATGGGGTTCAGAGGTATTGGTAAATCCAAAAGAATCCGTGTAAAGATCCAGCGACGATGATTCCACCCAAGTCTGTAGTCTGTGGAGGGAAAGTTCAGATAAAATTGGTCATGTTGAGAAAACGTAATTCTTCCTGTTTTCTATGAAAATACATATTTGAAGTTTTAAGAGGTTCAGTCCCCATGGGTCACATAAAGGTGGAAGCACGTAGATATTCGGTACATAGAGATTCGGGAACACTTCCATTGTCTTATCCAATTAATTTTACATAAGATTTTATGTAGATTCTCTAAACATTCTTTCTATAAAGAATACACAAGCATCACATACACAGACACATACGCACATACACACATACATATGTATATAGATGATATATAATATATGCATACATCTAAATATATAGAGATCGATACAGATATAGAGAAAGAGAAAGAGATGGACAAAAATACAGACAGACAGACAGACAGACAGTACAGACGTACCCTAGAAATTAAAATGCTTCCCTAACATTTTATTATATTAAAAAGGACAAATATATTCTTTGATTTCATATAAAAAAAAAAATTTTAATCGCAGACTCGATGTTTTAGTCCGATGCTTCCTCAACTAAATACATCAGACATTTATTAAGTCGACTTTTAAAATAACACTCATAGTAATAATCGTAGGTATGTGAAGTTTTAATGCGGTTCTATCTCCATGGGTCACTTAGAGATGGTGGAAGGTAGATATTTAGCATATAGAGGGTAACGTAGATATATATTTGAAGTTCTAAAGGAGGTTCGGCCTCTATAGATCTCTTAGGTTAGGAGGGCACTTAGAGATTTGGGACCACTTCCATTGTCTTCCCCAGAAAATTTTATACATAGAATTTAAATTTCATAAAAATAGGATATACTTTAAGTTTTAAGGGGGTTATGCCCCCATAATCCATTTTAAGGTGTACTTAGTAATTCGGGAACACTTCCATTATATTTTCCGATAAATAGTACACAGAAATACACTTTTAAATTGTATGTACATTTTTAAACCTTGGTTTCCATGGGAAACACACAAGTATCACACACACATACATACATTCAGTTGTATATATTTAGATAAAAGATTCAGTCAATGTCCCTTATTTTCTAACGATAATGTAATCCACCTTGCTGGGTGTCAGCACGTTGACCTCCAAGCAATAACCTAGCCCAAACAATAAAATAAACAATGAGTTTTATTAACTATGTGTCATCTTTCTGCTCTCCCAATGTAATTTAAATTTAAAAAAATGAAGCAAACTTTTCTCGATTTAAACTCTGAAATTAATTTTTCTCACACATGAAGAAACACAATGTTAAATAATACCGATCAGTATATTAAACTATATCGCCACATAAATCTATAACTTGGCATAAATCTATAACTTGGCACATAAATATATATAACTTGACACCTCCAAAGCATATAAGCCTGATCGTATACCAGTAATAGTAGTAAAGAAATGATCTATTGAATTGACCCCTGTCTTCTCCGAACTTTACCACAAATGTATTGCCGAATCTTGCTTCCCTGATAGCTGAAAAATTGCCTTTGTGGTACCAGTCGTCAAGAATTCTGGAGATAGAACTGATCCTCAGAATTATCACCCCATCAATCTACTCCCGATCTTTTCTAAAATCTTTGAATCCTTAATCAATCTAGCGATAGTCCGTCACCTTGTTAATGCTAAACTTCTTTCTGAACATTAGTATGGATTTAAGCAAGCACGGTCTACTGTGGGTATCTTAACGGTCATCTCTTAACGCATATACCATACACTGGACAAGTGAAGGTGAAGCTAGGGCGGTAGCGCGTTATATATCCAAAGCTGTTGACAAGGTCTGGAATAATTATTATTGAATTACTGGGCGAATATTTAATACAATTAGATCTTTCCTATCCAACAGAAAGATCTAGGTTGTCCTCGATGGCTGTTCATCAAAACAGCATGACATAAATGCAGGTGTACCCCAGGGATTGATCCTTGGACCTTTATTGTTCCTGATTTTCATAAACGACCTACCTGATGACATTGTGTCTGGGATGGGATGAGTATATTTGGTGACGACACCACGCTCTACTCTCGTCATCTGGGCAAAACGGACGCGCACATATCCGAGGCAATGGCTGAATCTTTAGAAAGTGACCTCCAGTCTGTAGTGGAATTGAATCGTAAATTGATGGTAACATTTAATGCTGCTAACACAACGCCTCATTTCCTTCACAACTACAAGAAACCTCATCAACCATCGATTGTCATGGTAAATAATACCCTACCTGAGAGGCAAACGTTCTAACTCCTCTACCTAACTAGTAACATGAATTTGAACAAATACATAGAAGACAACACGAAGGCTACTGCAAAGAAGGTGGGTTCTCTCTACTGTGCTAGAAAACTTCTCACACCTGACACTATTCTACAAAGCTATGATCCGCCCATGCATGGAGTATTGTTGTCACATCTGGGCTGGTGCATCAGCCACTAGTCACTCCCAGATAAGGTCCAAAAAAGAGTCTCTAATCTGATAGATCCCTCACTATCCACCAAGCTCCAGCCCTTGTCTCATCGCCGCAATGTTGCATCCTTCTGCTTGTTTTCCAAGTACTTCAATGGAATGCCCTCCGATGAACTTGCTGCTCTAGTGCCCCCTCGGCGTAAATACACTCAACAAACCCGACAATCCGCTAAATCCCATCCATTCACTGTGGAGGTCCCCAGATGCTAGAGGGTCTTTTACTCTAATCGCTTCTTTCCTCGAGCTGCCGGCCTTTGGAAATCACTTCCTGCTCTCTGTTTCCCCGACTGTACCAACATTCAGAAATTTAAAAACTAACGTAAACAAGCATCTCGCTGCATAACTCTCAATTTAGGATGACCCCCTAAACTTTCACCCTAATTCTCAGTAGCCTCTTACGTCTACGGTGGAAACTAGCCTTGTTTAGAGTGAACTAAGTTTTTTTTTTAAATGGCTAGAGTTTTCGTTTACCGAGTCATACGAAAGACTCAAAACATGGTACTTGATGTCTCCTTGCTAAACTCTCTGTACATAAAGTAAGCATCGCCAACAAAAAGGTCGCCCTCGACTACGGTCGACCCATTTATTTATATAATTTAACACCGAGTTCTTTTTAAAATAAAATTCCGATTGATATTACTATGTCAACGTTATAACAATAATAAGTTGTGAGACTACATAAAGTAGATACAACTTTGATCCTTACTTCTCCATATTGTATGAAGTATTCCCGAAGTTATGCTCTGGAAACCGTTATAACTGAAAAACTATTTATCTGATTGTGTTGACATTGTGGATGGTGGTTAATGTTATCAAAGAGCATTTGATCCATATGTTAAATTTGAAAAGATCGGAAGTTGAAATACTGTCAAATACTGGCGAAATTTAGACCATCAAAGTCAAGGTCAAGGTTACGATCAAATAAGACGCGGGACTTCATCAGCTACAATATGTGTCAAATAGCGAGTCTCTCGATGAACAAAACTGAAGTTATCGCCAAAAGTTGGACTTTCATCTTTTCCGTAATCTTGAGCAAGATATCCCACGATTAAATCAGATAGTGTTCTCAGAAAATATTCGCTAAAGTTGGACATTTTTATGTTGGGGAAAATGCTTTTACTATATATTCAAAGCAAAAACAACCCATAAAATGTATAATAGCTGGCAATTGTTTATAACCACCTGTTTTATGAAATCATCTAATGAATCATAGATCGGATTTTCTGTCCTTATTTATTCGACTTCCTAGGTTCGTTTTTAATCCAGCTCTCTAAAAATAGGCACTCTATATTTAGACAAAAATAAAAATTGCCTCAGTCTAGAAGAACTTCTCCTTCACTGACCGAGGACAGAAAAGATGATGTGTAGGTTTAGAAACGATACTACAATTTTTTTTATATTTATTCATTCCAAACAAGGCATATTGCCACTGAGACATAAGAGGCTACTGTGATTAGGGGCATCATACGTAAGGAGTTGTGTAGCAAAATGATTGTTCACATTACATTTAAATTTCTACGCGTTGGTACAGTCAGGGAAACAGGGAGCAGGAAGGGAATTCCAAATGCTAGCAGTTCGAGAAAAGAAGCTGTTAGGTAAAAAGTCTTCCTGCATCTGGGGATCTCTACAATGAAGGTGTGAGGTTTAGCTGATTTTCGGATTTATCGGGTGTATTTAAATCAGAGATGCATCGGGTCGACGACATGAGAGACTAGTGGTTGATGCACCAGCACAGATGTGACAACAATACTCCATGCATGGGCAGATGGAAGCTTTATAGAGTTATAGGATATTAGCAGGTGTGAGAAGACTGTTTCTAACCAAATCAAAGAGATCGCATTTATTGCTTATTTGTTGTTTAAGTATATTCATAAACTTGCATTTTAATTATATTCCCCAAAATATTTTGTTGTTATGCGCAAATTTTACAAATTAGCCATAGTTCTAGTAAGATTTATTTCCAGACAGTACCCCCATACATAAAAAGGCGTCCTCACTTGTGAGGAAATATCAAATGTCAATTTTCTACCTGCATATGTGTACTGATAAGGCGCTGCCAGTTTCCACTATACATTTGACCCCTAGACATACGTTGCAATTATGGCGATGGGGTAACCATTTGGTGTTAATCTACAAGGTGGGCAAAAATAAGGGTCCTATTTTTAAAAATTCATAACTTTTTTATTTATTGATTTTTTTTTTTTCTTTTTAGAATAAGTAAAGGACCCCTTCCGAAGCAAGCATGAGCCGTATTAGCCCTAAGGAACGTACCCTCATTTAGAAAACATTATTTTTGCTTAAAAAACTCAAAACAGTGTAAAAAACAATACTTTAGTTTTTGTAAGTTTTAATAAGTGTTTTTCGGCTAAAATTTGTTTTGTTTATTTCAAAAAATCTCGGAAGGGTCAGTCTACACACACATAAAGTTTGGTGAGTTTAACTTTTATTTTGTGGAAGTTATTCAAATTCAAGTTATTCAAATTTAAAGATAGGACCCTTATTTTGGCCCACCCTGTACAATAATTCTAAAGGAAGTAGGTCCATGTTATCCTCCCAGGCACAAAAAAGCAAAAGCAGGTTCATAATCTATCACCTACGGCACTGTCACCTCTGAAGGAATGCCGAGGGGGCAGTGGTTATTTTTGGAACTCACCAAATGGCGATAAGACACTGGACACACACAATAGGAAAACGACACGGGGAGAGAGTGCAGATAAACAAAGGCACGCATTTTACCTTACTAGTATTAATGTATATTTTCAAACATTAGAACCAGTTCCAGGAGATCTTCCTCCCAGACAGTACCTCCCCCAATACTTTTTCACCAGACTGCTTAGTTATGAGAAAATGACTCGCTAAAAAAAACCACCTAACCCTAACCCTAACCCTACACCCACCTGCTACTACCGTTGTAGGTTTCGAGAATGGGAAAACAAAAACTTGAAAAGTTTGTAGAGACACGCCCCAGACTTGTGCGTCTTTTGTGAGTTCAAAGTTACTAGCATATATATATATATATATATATATATATATATATATATATATATATATATATATATATAGAGAGAGAGAGAGAGAGAGAGAGAGAGAGAGAGAGAGGGGGGGGGAGATAGTAAACATTGGTGGAGCAAACAGTTCAAAATGATAACAGACCTCTTTATTTGTTTTGGGTTTTTTTTTTCAGTTTCCTTGTGATGATTATATTACATTGTTTTCGTTTTCTTCCTTTTTATGACATCTTTTTGTTTCTATAATTTATACACTCCATTCTTTTTCTTCTTCCTCTTCTATTTCTTTTTTTCTTTCTTCTCTTTTCTGTTATCTTATTCTTATTCCTTCTCGTGTAACGTCTTTTTCATCTTCTTCCTTCATCATTTTTCTTCACCATCCTTCTTTCTTTGTCTTCTTTCTGACATTTTCGTTTTCTATAATTTGTATACGGATTCTTCTTCTTCTTTTTCCCTACTTTCTCTTCTCTTATTCTTTCATCTTCGTCTACCTTCTTCCTTTCATTTGTCTTCATCTTCATTTGATCTTAATTTTGTCTCATTTCTAATTCCTTTTCATCTTCTTTTCGTTTCTGTATGACTCACCCACTCCCTTCATTTCATTTCTCACTCATTTTTCTCATCCTTCAATTCTTTTTATCTTCTTCTTCGTCTGCTTCTTTGTCGTCTTATTTCACCCTCCTCCTTGCTATTTTTATTTTCCCTTCTTTTTTCTTCTTTCTCTTTCTTATGTTTTTCCTCTTTATTATTTCTACTTTTATATTTTTTCTTTTCTTTCTTTCCTGTTTCCATCTTTTATTTTCGTCCACTTTATTCGCCTTCTCATTTATTATTCTTCCATCCTTTTCTTTTTATTTCCTCTTTTCATCTAACTTCTGCCCATTTATTTTTTAGTATTCATTTCTACTTCCGCTTCCTCTTCCTCTTCTTATTTTTATTCTTTTCAGTCTCCAACAACTTTATGAACATATATTCTCGTATTTCTTGTTACTTCTTATTCTCTTTTCGATGCCCACCCGTAACCATTCTCTCTCTCTCTCTCTCTCTCTCTCTCTCTCTCTCTCTCTCTCTCTCTCTCTCTCTCTCTCTCTCTCTCTCTCATCTCAATTACGCTTTCCAACTCAGATGAACGCACCCTTTCGTACATTCAGCATTTTCTACATCCTGTACCGTTTCTTACTTCTCACCCACAGCATTCTAATTATTCACCCCATCTGTTCATACTAAAAGCAAGTTTTATTTTACTTTTGAGCAGATGTTTACGAGGCAGACCTTTATCTGACCTAAGAAGAACACAACAAACTAGGCATAACACCTCAAAACTGGGGCATTCAATACAGTCACCGAATCTAGCTAATAACAATAGGAATAGAGTTATTATAAATTGTTGTATACGTTCTTGTTTCATTTTTCGAAAGGTGTTATTTTTAAGAGAACCACGGTTTTAACGTTAAACTAGATTAGATTTATTTGACTTATTTGTTAAAGAACAAAACAACCGAAAACAACCGATCTACATTGCAGGATCAAATTCAAAACATTTCGATTGATCTAAGGATGAAGACGCCAAATGAAGTACTGCCACCTGTGGCAGCAGATAAACAACAAAGAGATTTCTGAGATAACATTGATTTCGAATTAAACACAATCATAAACCGCAGATTAAGCAAAAAACTGAAAAATAAAAGTAATAAGAATCTACTAATTATTCAACTTTGCAACAGAATCAATAACCTCTGCCACACGAAAGCAATCATCGTCTTATGTACTTTTTGAAAAAGAATCCATATATTCCGTCGTGGTCAGGTGTTTTCGATTTTGCTATTTTTCTTAAGGTCAACTTGATGGTTTTTATATTAATTTCACTTAATATTTCTTCTTTAATTTTCTGAGGATTTACTTCATGTTTTTTTTTTAACAATTGTGCATTTCTGTTGTGGTCTTGTTGTTTGTGCCTGGTTCGGTTGCGTTGTGTTTTCCCTTCCTCCGTTTTCGTAAAACTGACTTGTATTAATCGAAAATGTTCTGTTTTATTTGAATTGTTGGGATTTAGATTTGTATCCTTTCGATTTTGCTTTCTTTGTTAGTGTAGAACCATGTGCTGCCCCTCTCGACGACCATCGACCCCAACGTTGTGTTTCCGTGGTCTTCTTCTTTGTTTTCATCGCTTAGCCGTGTCGTCTATCCACTGACGAATCGTCGAGGGCACAGCACTGGTCCACAAGTTAATTATAAAAGAACACACAACTCTCGAGAAAGAACACAAACACATATACGTGTGTACAATTGTGTTTGAACTATGAGTGTGTGTGATCCGTCGCGTACTGTCGAGACCTCCATCGTCGTTGCTAAAGTCGTCAGATCAGATCATCGTTTTCCCGGTCCGATCTGCTCTCTCGGGAGTCTCGATCCTAACTGCCCGGCTTCTCCTCGAAACCCTAACTCGTTAACTTTTTTGTCATAAACTTTACTGTCGTCAACCAAACCTACACCACTGTCGTCAAACTGTCGTAAAACGCCGTCACTCCTAAATGTCGTGTCCGGTATTAATTTCATAGTAACCTGTATGAACAATGGAAATTGACCACTCCCGTATTTCTTTTGTCTCTGTCGATTAGTCACTTCCTATCCTGTCGGTCTTCATTTATCACATTAGTATAATATGTTTAATTTCTGCATATTCTTTGACAGTCTTTATTGTATCGTGTCTTTATCCTGTCCGATCGTTTTCTGGTATATTTAGTCTAACAGCTTAAAGTACTCTTTTTATTTGTTTGCTTTGGGGTTCCAGTCGAGTTTCCAGCTGGAGCTTTTTTACCTACTCTTTTGGACAAGAGTTATTTCTAAGTTCATTTTGAAATCACAGATTTTCTCCCAGCACAAATTAAGTTGTTCAGGTCTGTCTGTGGTACTAGCAGATGTTGATGCCATCCATGTATTACCTCTGCCAATGCTGGGTTATGTTTTCGATCGAATTTTTTTGTGTACAACCTAGCATTTGCATCGCTTGACCAATCGTCACCAAACTTTGTGAAAATAATTTTTGCGGGTATCTAGTCACAGGTTAATTTTCTAGGGTGAGGGAATTGACAAATTATCGGATTGTTTTTAAATTTCTAACCGTGTAGTTTCAGTTCCTTTGGAATTGTGGAATCTTCTTTCTGTGTTTCTAATTATGTTTCCGCAGCTTTATTCTATTTCCACTTAAGAGTGGGTGGGTGGTGTCACCGGGTTATATTGTTGGTTTCCGCCCTCTATGATTTTTTTCAACTGTTTTCATCAGTGCCGTGCATTGCATGGTGTCAATCCTCCCTTTGATTTGATTTTCTCCTTGTACTTTTCCAGGTTTTGGAGACTGTTCCAAATGCTCATACAATTATTAGTATTACTATACTTTTTTATTATTATTATTATTATTATTATTATTATTATTATTATTATTATTATTATTATTATTATTATTATTATTATTATTATTATTTTTAATATTATTATTTTTATTTTTAATATTATTATTATTATTATTATTATTTGTATTATTATTATTATTATTATTTGTATTATTATTATTATTATTATTAGTTTTATTATTATTATTATTATTATTATTTTTAATATTATTATTATTATTATTATTATTATTATTATTTGTATTATTATTATTATCATTATTATTATTATTTTTATTTTTTTTTAATATTATTATTATTATTAATATTATTATTATTATTATTTGTATTATTATTATTATTATTATTATTATTATTATTATTACTATTATTATTATTACTATGATTATTATTATTATTATTATTTTTAATATTATTATTATTATTATTATTTGTATTATTATTATTATTATTAGTTTTATTATTATTATTATTATTATTATTATTATGATTATTATTATTATTATTATTATTATGATTATTATTATTATTATTATGATTATTATTATTATTATTATGATTATTATTATGATTATTATTATTATTATTATTATTATTATTATTTTTAATATTATTATTATTATTATTATTATTATTATTATTATTTGTATTATTATTATTACTAGTTTTATTATTATTATTATTTTTCATAGTAGTCTCAACTTTTGAATGTGTTTAGTTGGGGTTTTGTTTTTTTAACATCAAGTCAATTCCCTTGACCATAGATATTCAAGCTGTACCTTATAGGCAAGCCTTTTGCAGAATTGGAAAAGAAATTGTCTCGTCAATTTGTTTAATGAAAAGCAACCATAAATGGCTTAAAGAAAGTAGTAGTAGTAGTAGTAGTAGTAGTAGTAGTAGTAGTAGTAGTAGTAGTAGTAGTAGTAGTATTTGTATTATTTGTATTATTTGTATTATTGTTTATATTATATTTATTATTATTATTATTATTATTATTATTATTATTATTTTTATTATTATTATCATTATTATTATTTCATACCAGTTCCTTGGGCGGTCTTGGTATAGTACATGGTTATGTCCATTTTCATCTTTACCTAGCTTCTACCACTTTATAGCTCGTACGAAAAAAATACTTAGTATTGGAATGAGAGAGTAAGTAACTATGATAAATGTATTTACGTATTTTTATTGGCAAAAAACATTTAAAATTATGTTTGTAAGCAAGAATTATTCGTTTTGAACTAATATCAAATATTTTATACCTATTTTTGCAAATTATCGTAAAACGATCACTTAGTTCTAAAAAGTATTTATGTAATGTTTTTATGTTTTTATGTTATGTTAATTTCTTTAAATTCATAACGCACGGTTATAGTTTTTTTTTTCAAACTTACGTGAGATTCGAACTTGAGGATTGATATCGTAAAAATGACTGCCTTAGTAATGTGTACTCTGCCTATTCTTTTTCAGTTAACCAATTACATGTTCCTATTTACCCACGAACAGACAAACTTCAAAAACACTATAACTTTTTTGAAGTATATAGATTATTATTGTAAAGCATGTGTTCCCAACCTCATTTAGCTTGTTGACATCTGAGGTCTATTTCTCATCTATGTACTTCATATATGCATATATATTTTTACATCAACTATTTGTTTCTATGTTAATAAAATCTAACAGTGAATCAATTTCGCTATATAACATAAAATCTAAATACAAATTTGGAAAATTTCAATAAATACACGTACTTAAGTGAGCAAAACAAAATAAATAGAAACTAGTTAAAAATGGTGTGTTCGTGGTCCCTCTTAAAGCTTCTGTAGACCCAGGGTGCTCAATGTGAAGGAATTCGAACGTTCTAAAGTAATAGTTCAGCATGTAGAAAACGCATTACTCTATGCAAGGTATGTTTATTAGATGCGCCTTCCCATGGCTATGAAACACGTTTCACATCTTGGTCACGCTTCAGTCTAAAATTCCATTTCCATAGCTGAACGCGAAGATTGAACAGACGCA
>OY744529.1:3182500-3227500 GCA_963556195.1 Sepiola atlantica
TTTATATAAATATCAGGTACTTATGCTTGAAAATGTTTGTAAATAGATTAAAACTTTGAAGTGTTAAATAAAGAAGTAACGAATCCATGCTAAATAGGTAATAAGATAATAGAAAACAGAATGAATTAGAAAGTAGGTAATAAAAATGATAAAAAAGATTAAGATAGTTAATAAGTAAAGAATGTAACTCGATACTAGATTATAAAAAATATCTCATCCTCCAAAAGGATTTATTTAAAGGGAAAATTTTCCAAATTCATCTCACTTCTCTGTCTTCTTTGGTCTGAAGAGGTTTACTTCCTGTGAAGAGTACAACCGAAACATGTATGCACATATGTAACCAATAATGTTTGTATCAATAAAATGTATACCTATATATATATATATATATATATATATATATATATATGCGAGCAGAATACGGTCCCAGTACGGGTAAAACTAATTCCCCGAACATAAAAGAATTTCATCATTTTATGTCTAGCAGCCCTTTTGAAATTATGATCAGAATTCGATTCTAGAAAATGTTTGAAATGTTAAGCTTAGGGGGGTCTTTAACAAATTATAATTCAGTTTTTTTAATATTATGATACCTAAAACTATTAAAAATACTCCAAAAGAAACTGAAATTTAGGGGAATTAATTGAAGTCTAATCAAAATTTTCACAAAATTCGAAGGTATCTGAATTTTCGCTCTTTCCATCTTCGCATAAAACTAAATAAAAATAAATCTAACTCACAATACAAACCTTTACGACTTGCATCTCTTTTCCAAAATTAGAAAATGATTTGTTACCTAGTTTAGGAGTGAATCCTGTACATACAAATATATAAACACGCACACACACACACACACACACACATATATATATATATATATATATATATATATATATATATATATATATATATATATATATATATATATATATTAGTAGTAAGTTTTTGAAAGGCTGTGGGCAATGCAAGTTCCGGGTAAGATGCAAGTTGTAAGGAACAAAAACAATAACAATAAATCGAATACGAAATATGACTTACTATTTATTTTTCCTTTTTTTCTAAAATCTTACATAACAGCAAGAGTGTTCTCTACACAGTCGGAGAAAAAAAAATGTCTTCTGGTTTAATTACTTTTGACAAAGGGATGTCTTTTCCCGAAATATCAAATAGTGATTTTTAATCACCCGGACATCACACGAACAGCTAAAAACACTCTTGCTGTTATGTAAGATTTTAGAAAAAAAGGAAAAATAAATAGTAAGTCATATTTCGTATTCGATTTATTTGTTTTTGTTCCTTACAACTTGCATCTTACCCGGAACTTGCATTGCCCACAGCCTTTCAGAAACTTACTACTACTATACCCAGCAATGCTTCAAGCAAACTACCATTCTCTACTATATATATATATATATATATATATATATATATATATATATATATATATATATATGCAGCCATTGTTAAAAATAACAGAATTCATCTTTTTTATTTTTAAATTTTTCTGATAGTTTTTTTTGTATTAAAATTTAAAAAAATGTTCCATAGGTTTCCCAGGTTTAATGAACGTTTTCGATTCTTCGTCGAATCATCATCAGGTGTTAAAAACAAATGAACAAAAATACTGGAGAAAGAAGAGAATTTTTTTAAAGACAGCGGATAAACGCGCAGAGAAGGTTTTCGCTGTGTTCCAGGTAGTCGTTGACAGTTTAAATTCAGCAACGCTGGATTACATCACAGAACAAAATCGCATTACGTTAAGAATTTTAATATATATATATATATATATATATATATATATATATATATATATATATATATATATATATATATATGCACATATATGTATATATATATACATATATATATGTATATATATATTGTGTGTATTTAGGCAGCAAGTTTTCATTTAGGCAAACGTTGTTGAATAGCACGGAGTGTTTCTGCTTTGTGATCTTTTTTTAATTTTTTCCATCTTCCGAATGGTCAACTTCGTACCTCGATCAAACTGGTGTATGAAGTTTCCGTAGTTTTGTTGTTCCATCTTCCTTGCGAGTACTTTCGATTTGATATCCTCAAATCATCTTCAGGCGTGTTAGTGTGAAAAAAGAATATGTATTTATAGAGTGTAAAGAGAGGAAAAGAGTATGTCTTTACTTTTTATTTTATTTATTTATTCTATTTATTCATTTATTTTTTATTTTTATTAATTAATTTATTTATATTTATTTTATTTTTGTTTTTTATTTCATTTTTATTTTTAATTCATACCATTTAAAAAAAAAAAAGGAGCGTCTAAAGTATTGAAAAGTTACAAGGGCGTGATTATGTTCGAAGGGGTGTGAAGTTAGAGTTTTATTTCTTAAGCGCAAAAAAAAAAAAAAAATAATAATAATAATTCGACCATGTTTTAAGAGCGTTTAAAATTCAAACGTGTAGTTGTTTAATGGTTAGGAATTTAATAACGTTGGTTACTAAGCTAGACACTTCAAAATGTTGTGACTAGTCTCATAAACAATGTTATTGATTGTAGGGCGTTTCGTTTTTATATAAAGGGCCTCAAGAATCTTCAGCCTTTTAATGTTGGTATCGTGGTGTAATATATTTGTATTATTGACTAAGATTTCTCTGTATTGAGAAGGGAGACAGTCATGCTTTTTTAAGTGTTGGCAAATGGAGCTAGTTTCGGAAAGATGTAAGGTGAGTCTTCGGGACAATGTTGTAGTAGTTAAACCAATGTAAGACCCAGTTTTATCATTGTTCTTGTCGGAGATGCACTCTCCCATTGGGCATTTAAACTGGTATATCACATTGGTCTTTCCTAGTGTATTTCTTGTCTGTGAAGTGTTATTTTTAACTACATGGTTTGATGTTTTAACTTTTTTATAATAAATGATGAATCTTATTTTATTATCAGGACTAGCGGGGGATATGTAGCGATGTATTATATTTTTAAGAACCTTTTCGTCTAATTTAAAATTCGGATGCATTTGGTTGCAATAGAAGAGATTTATGTAGTGGACATTATTTGGTTGATTATTATTAGTATTGTCCAAGTTTCTAAGCATTAATTTTATCTGCTCGTCCACAATATGATTGGGAAAATGATTATTTATTAAGACCTGTTTAATGTTTTTTAATTCGTTAAGGAATATTTTTTTGCTAGAAGAGATTAACTTTGCACGATTTAATAGGGTTTTAATCATTGCAATCTTATACCGGTATGGGCATTCGCTTTTAAAACTTAAAATGCACGAGTTAATAGAGGTGGGTTTTTTATAGGGAGATGTGATGAATGTGTCCGTGTTAGAGTCGATGAGAACGTCTAAAAACGGTATTTTATTATTAACGTTAAGTTCGTGGGTGAATGTAAGTATCGAGTTATTTTGGAAAGTGTCTTGTAGTTTTTTTATTTCGTTTTGATTGTCTGCTAAAATGAGGATATCATCAACGTAGCGTACATAAATGGAAGGTTTAGGAATTATAGTGAATACTTTATTTTCGAGGTCAGCCATGTAAAAATTGCTGAGGGTCGGTCCAAGGACCGATCCCATAGATACACCATCGACTTGGGTATATATGTTTCCCTTATGGTCGTAGAAAGGGACCTCGGTTGTACATACTAATAATAACTTCTTAAGTGTGTTAGGATCAATTTTTAGTGGGGGGAGGGATGGGTTGTTAAATATGTTATTAATAATTATATCTATAGTTTTGTGAACTGGAACATTTGTGAATAAACTTTCAACGTCCAGTGAAGCGGTAATTTTATTATCTGTTTTTTGGGTTTGGAGTATCTGTATTAGTTCATGCGTGGATTTTACTGCGTACTTACTTGGTAAATAAGGGGTTATTAGTTGATTAAGTGTTTTTGTTAATTGGTATATAGGGGTGGGTATTTGAGAAATTATGGGACGGAGAGGGAAGTTATGTTTATGAAGTTTTACGGTACCGTATAGGTACCCAGGTTTATAATACATATATATATACATATATATGTAGGATCAAATATAAACCAAAGTGAAAACTTTTAGTAGATGGAACCTATTGTGAAGAGGATTAGCTCAATATACGAGATAGAGCAATTGTAGAGATAGAAGAAGGAAGAGTGATAAATATGCGACGATTGTCCAAATTTATTTCAAATTTCAATTGTTCAATGCAAGGTGTATTCAGTAATAAACTAGTGTTTATTATTCTTTCCTTAAGCCAAGGCTTTTCAAAGATCGAAATCTTATCATCAGAGGAGAAATACAGATGGATAAGTTGGCTTTCGAAAAAACCAAAGTTCAAATATTTGAAAAGTATGAAAATTATTATTAAAGGAATTTTTGTTAAAAAAATGCAGTGAATGAAAAGAAAAGTTCCGTGAAAAAGATATGCAAATTGTCCGGGTGGTAAATTTCCGTTGAAAAGAAGTCCGATGAATTGTAGAATGTGAAGAAAAACTCTTTGCGTGGGAGCAGTGTGGAGAAAGTGCTCAAAATATAGGTAAGTCCAGACGCACTTAAAGGGGATTGAAAAGAGAGAGACTGGCTATTTTTTTAATATACTTCCAGGACCAAATAAGGCAGATGATATCTCATTCAAGGTTTAAATCTAAATGAAAGAAAAGCCATATGGTTAAAGATTTGGGGTTAGGGGGAGGGTTTATGAGGTACGGGATTGTTTAAATAGCCGCTTTGTGAGTTGGGGGAAACAAAAAGGAGGGAAAAGGAAAAGGAGGAAGGGTTGGTATGTGGATGCAGTTAAAGTGACAGGGAGGTTGAGGGTGTGGGCGGGCGGTAGGATGAAAGTTTTGGAGGGTAGGATTAATCTGAAGCGGGATGTGGGTATAGAGATTGCTGATTCTAAAAATAGAATTCAAATGAGTGAGCTTCTAATATTTCAGGCAGCTAAGAGCAAATTAAATTGTAGTTACCAGTTATGGTTTCTGGGGGTTTAAAAAGGGGTAAAGTAGAATTAGTTAAAAGCATGGTAAAATAAATAGAGGTATGTGAGAGAGTGAATGATTAAAATTAAAAATTAAAAATTAAATTTTAAAAGGAGCTAGGGAATAGTTAATTTAAAAATTTATTTTAATTAAGGGTTTGATGAATAATTAGGAGAGACATTAAATGACCAAGGAGACAAGAGGGGGAAATAAATTAATGGGGAAAAGAGTTAGTGAAATTAAAGATCAAGTCTGTCCTACTCGGTTATATTGAAATTTAGGAGAGGGGAACAGTGTAAGGGATAAGGATAGATTGTTTGAAACAATTTGTTTCGATTACAAGTAATAGGGGGTGGAATTGGGTTGGTTCAATTAAAACTTGAGTGCAGTGTCAGTGTTATAATCTATAGTTTAAATGGTGAGTGAGTCGTAACAGGGTAACAATTAACAATTACAGTTTAAAATTAAATTAGATATATAAGGGAAGCTTGCAAGGGGTTTCCAAGTAGTATGAAAATATGATTTGAGGGGATAGGGGTGAAATTGGTCAAAGATAAGATAAGGTGAGCAAAAGGAGAATAGACCGATAGAAAAAGGCTCGCGAGTAGTTAGAGGGACTAGGATTATTCAAAATAGGCCAAAATAAGTAGTTATGTAACTAGCCTGAATCAATCAATTAGTTAACAAATTTTTTTCTCAAGGGGGGTATGGAGGCTATTAAGGAGATAGGACAGAAATGCTAGTAACAGTTAAATTAATATAAGTGTTATGGGCCAGGGTTGGATTGAAAAATTAAGCAAACTTACATTTTGATGCTAGTGTGTTAGAGATCTAATAAGAATTACAGGGGGATATAAATGGACCCAATTGGAGGGGAATTCAAAGATCGTAGTTAAAAGGAGGACAAAAAGAAGTTACAGGGGAAGATGTTGCAATTAGGAGGAGTCCAGTATAAGGACGATATAGTGGATGTGTGGGAGATAATAAGGGGGTGAGAATAAGAGGCCATGAAGGAGTTTGTGGGTGGGTTTACGGACAGGAGAAAAAAGTGATAAATATAAGAGGTTAGGAGTAGAGTTGAAGTGGAAGGATAATAGGAGCTATATTGCAGATGAGGTATGAATGTCTAGATATTAGATATGTTAATGATCGGTGGGAAGTAGGAGGGATAATGTTAGTTCAATCTACTAAAGGTGTTACGGGTAGATATAGTTGTTAGGTGTAATGGGGAAGAAAAATTTATTGGGAGGGTTAATTAGTGAGATTAGGGGCGTTAAGAATAGAAGTTACAAGGTTACCCTGGGATATAGTTTAGAGATTTGTCAGATGCTAAAAAACGGGGGGCGTTATTGGCTGGGAGGAGGAGTGTCAGAGGGAGTAATGAAATTAATGTATTTAAATTTTCGTTTGTGTCTGCAATTTGAAATAAGTTCATTTTTGGAGTTAATAACATTTAAGTTCTTGGGTGCAGTAGCTATCATATAAGTTTCCAAGGTACATAGTTGGCAGAAGGTAGAACCAGGAGTATATGAGTTTGACTTTTTTAATATAGACCAACTTAGGGAGTAGGGAATCTTTTTGATATTAAAACTTTTTGTATTTCTCCTCTGATGATAAGATGTCGATCTTTGAAAAGCCTTGGCTTAAGGAAAGAATAATAAACACTAGTTTATTACTGAATACACCTTGCATTGAACAATTGAAATTTGAAAAAAATTTGGACAATCGTCGCATATTTATCACTCTTTTTTCTTCTATCTCTACATATATATGCATATATATGTATATATATACATATATATATATATATGTATAGATACATATATATATGTATGTATATATATATATGTATATATACATATATATATATGAATATATACATATATATATATATATATATATGTATATATACATATATATGTGTGTATATATACATATATATATATATATGTGTATATATATACATATATATATATGTATATATATATACATATATATATGTGTGTATATATACATATATATATATGTATATATACATATATATATATATATATATATATATATACGTATATAGGTATATATATATATATATATGTATTGTAGTGGCTACTACTTTTTCTCATCAACCCATCATATCAACCTAATATTTCTATGCACTTGCATGACATTTTTCTTAAAATTATCATACTGAGGAAGTCTTATAAATAAAGACGAAACTTTAGTGAATACATAAAATAACATCTTGTGGTTTTTCCTTTTTCATTTCCCATTACGTCGGATTACTCTTATCCTTCCTTTCTCATATATATATATATATATATATATATATATATATATATATATATATATATATATATATATATATAATTTATTTAGATACTGTATATTACATATTTCAGCAATGTACCGCGGTTTCATCCAAAAGGGCAGATTTAGACATCTTTAGTGAATCTCTGTGCCCAGTGGAATCATCGGCAAGCTGAAATGATTGTAGTCACGTCCCGATAGGGAATGACGTCAACAATGACAGAAAACGGCGTATCTTTGAGGGAGTCCCCGAAAACATTCGGTGTGGAATAGTGATTAACTAAGACTTAAGAGAGATTGATGTTAGTTCGTGTATGAAAGGCGTTCATTTTATTCCCTAGCAAGTTTTATTTATTTATTTATTTATCTGTTCTTTTTTGGATTTGTAATGTTATTGTTTTACCTAGTCTAAAAAAATACGAAAGGGGCGGCTATGAAGTTCGCCGTTTGGGTTTGTGAAATTAGGGTGCTTTTTTGTTGTCGTTTTTGGAAATAAATTCATGTATCGGATTAATTGTTCGATATAGTGCTGAAAAAGATGATGCAATAATATTTTTATGGACTTAACGTGTTTGTTTATTTTTGTTTATTGAATTGGTGTTTTCGTATTTTCTTGATCTTAATGGGGGAAAGCGGTATATTAAAAAAACAATGTTTCGTTGATATATCCCGTTTATAACCAGTAGTGTTGAAAACAAAAATTGGTTATAAACGAAATGATGGATGCTATCTGTTATTTCCATTTGAGGGGTATAATTTTAGTAGCTTTCTGGAAAAAATTAAAAGCATGCAAAATTTTAGGCGTTCTTATAATTTTAATATCTCGAGCAGTTCTCCGCTCTTTGTCAAAAAAAATGATAAAAAATAAATGAAATTGAAAATGTTGAGAAAAACTGGAATGTTCATATTTGCACAGTATTCATTCTTTGTCTTAACGTGCAATTCGGTTCGCGCGAAATCTCTCAACCGATTGGATAAGAAAACCGTTGGCTGAAAAATGCACGTGTGCACGTTCATCTCGTCTGGAATTACAGTTAAAAGCAACCGATTCCTTCAGAGTTTAATTCAAAACAAATAAAAAATGTTCAGTTTGTAAAATATTTATACATATTCAAAACTCCCAGAGTTCAGACCTGTTTTGTGTGTATTCAGTTTTATAGTCCATTTTCTTTCGTTTCTTTTTTTTTATTTTCTTATCTTTTTTGTTTTTTTGCTGAAGAGTGGGCATTCTACCGGATACCAGACATTAACCCGCTATTTCACAGACTCAAACTGAGAGATCTTTTTTAAGATTCTACCCGTTCCTTTAAGCGCAACTGTTAGTATCTCTTTTGCACTTGGTTCACCGAGTATATTTAGCAAGTAGTTTTGAAATCCTCTTTCATGAACCCAGTTGCTCCTACAATTACTAGAATAGTGGAGATTTTCCTAAGATTTGATTTCTTTTCATGTCGTACATTATCTTCTCTATCTCGTATTCCATTATCTTCTCTATCTCCGCACTGTTTAAGCTAGGATCATTAGGGCATTGACTCCAACTAGGGTAGCTACTTTCTCTCTCTCTCTCTCTCTCTCTTGTCCCATATAATTATGTGCGGTTTAACAGCTCCGTTTTCTAGGTATGTAGCTGTAGGAAGTGCATAGTCATAGTGGATGGTGAGTGACTGATTTCCAACAGTTATTTCTGGTATATTTACCCAGGACTTTTACACTAGATATTCAACTTTTTTTCAGATAGCTTAGTAGAGATATTTACAGACTCCATTGTGTCACAGTTTATAGTAGCTTTCCCCTGGCAGAACCTTACAACTGGATGTCAGGTGGCTCACACTCTCTACTTCTGTGTGACAGAATCTGCACTTGTTGACGTTTCTGAAACCGCTCATCTTCATAAAAACATTGGTCATCAAGGGTTGGTTTTTCGGCAGCCATTATCATCCTCTCCTGATCATAGTGGAGCCAGTCTACAAATCCTTCCTTATCTATATATTCCTGTGGTAGTTCATCTAGAAAATATTTGGCACGTTGTTAGTTGGCCAATTCTTATAGTTTTCAGCAATATAAGGCCTTGGCGGCTTTTTGGGGCTATTTCCGCGGCAGGCTTGTTTGGTGTTTCTGTCTAATTTGTATGACAGTCTTGTCCAAAATATTTTGCCAGTTTTGTGATGGAGGTTGTTCTACTGGCTCTTTTTTATGTTTGTGTACCATCATAAGGTTTTGGGTTTTGGGAGTTCATCAGATATTGGCCGGTGTTCACAATAATGGCTCGATGTTTATCGTCAATTTCTGAAAAACCTGTATCTCCCGCTCGTCTGAGTAGATACAGACTTTGTTGACACTGATTTCTGTACATTACACTGTACAGTGTCGATATTTTACATAAAGAAAATATAATATTTAGTACAATGTCGGTTTGAGATTGATTTGGGATTATAATGTTATCCCTTTAGTTCCCAATCTTTGAAGAAGGTATGTACAACCTGCAAGAGTCGTCTGAACTGCCATACAACTTGAGGTCATTCCTGAAGGCTCATTTGTAGCGAACATGTTCTATGTTACTCACAAACATTGAGTGCTCCAAGAAATGGTATTTTATGGTCACATTTAGACCCGAATGATAGTTCGCATTCTTTGTTTGGACTGTTTAAGCATTTGAACTTCTTCTTTCGTGTGAATCAGATGATTCTGCTGTTGACATTAGTTTCCGCGATGTTTTTCTAGTTAGAAATCTTTCTGGAAAGACATCGGGTACTTACGGGAAGGACCACGAGAAGGTTGCCAACATCCCTAAGTGAAAGTGGTACTGTGGAACCGACTGGATTCGAACTTGGAACACCCAGGTCTTCAGTCCGTGTCGATATCCACATAACCACCGTCACCTCCCAGCATTTGAACTATTTAAATGTGATACAACATTCTGCCGATAGTTCGAATCGTGTTTGATCTTTCTCAGGACTTAAATCGAGACATTTTTCCCTTTATTATTTTTATAAAATTCTTCACTTTTGCATTTTTAAGATATACACCTCTAAAGATTAATTAATATTCAATTGTTATTGATCAGACCTTCTGACAATGAAGGCGTTATCTTTGAAAAGTTATGGCTTAAAGGTCATTTTGTATTTTTATTCCTTGTGTTTAAACAAGATGAGTAAATAAACTTGTAAACTATACAAACTTTATCAATTTCAGCACTTCATTATATATATATATATATATATATATATATATATATATATATATATATATATATATATATATATATATTTATATATATATATATATATATATATATATATATATATATATATATATGCTAGCAGAATACGATACCAGTACTGGTAAAACTAATTCCCCGAACAAAAAAGAATTTCATAGCAGCCCTTTTGAAATTATAATCAGAATTCGATTCTAGAAAATGTTTGAAATGTTAAGCTTAGGGGGGTCTTTAAAAAATTATAATTCAGTTTTTGTTATATTATGATACCTAAAACTATTAAAAATACTCCAAAAGAAACTGAAATTTAGGGGAATTAATTGAAGTCTAATCAAAATTTTCACAATATATATATATATATATATATATATATATATATATATATATATATATATATATATATATATATATATATGCTAGCAGCTTTACCCTTCGTCCCCTTGTTGTAGTGGGGGATGACATCACACGCAACAATATAGTAGGGCTAAGGAGAAAATATTTTGTCTTAATTAATAGGTGTATGTATGTTATTTATTGATGTTAAATTACTTTTTACTAAATATTAATTTAAATAAATAATAATTTTTAATCGTTTCTGAAATCAAGAAAATGTTAAAAACAAAACACATAAAAGTTTAAAGTGTACATTCAGATAAAAATTGAAATCTCAAAAGTAAAGAAACCCTATTAATATTAGCTTGAAACAGTAGCAAACAATCAATTTTATTTTGTTCCAAGTATCTCTAAAACAACTATTTACATTATTTTTTACCAATTTATACTTAGTTAACAAAACTGCATTTAATAACATGGGTTCACTAGTATATTTATTTTCAATATGTAGGATTCAACGTTTGCTTAAAAAGAAGTCAAACCTACCTAATAATACTTGCTTTTCTTCTAATATCTCTTACATACCTGTTGAATCCAGATTTTCTGGTGATGTCATTGATAGTAGTTGTTACTACCACTATCAATGCTGACCGGAAGTAATTGGAACGCTTAACACGCATGCGTCCATCTGTAATCAGACACGCAGACTCACATCCATAAGATTATTCATTCATTTAGAAATCGTTGTAAACTCGTTCCTGCTATTGTGACTTTATTCCCCTGCCAAGAACAAGGCTACGGATTACTCATTCACAAGTTAAAAATAATTTTTTAACTTGTTCTTTTGATTTCAAACGTATTTCCTAAAAATGATCACATTTTCAGAGTCCTGATGTGATTGAAAATGTAAATGGCGATTTCGTCTTTTCCAGTTGATTTGGACTCCGAACCGCTGATAAAGGTTGATGTCTTAAAGTCTTTAAAAAATACAATTTGAGACTAATTAATAAGTTTCGTCCAAAATGTGTGCGAAAATCTAACGAATGAACGAGATATTCAAATAATATATTGTAAATAAACTGTCCGTTTGGACCCCCCAATATAATGACTGTTTTAATTTATTACAAATTCTTACTATATTGTAAATAAACTGTTTGTTCTGAAAAAAAACAAAAAAAACACGCACACATTTTAATTTATTTCAATAAATGTTCTATTAATTAATTATTTTGAATTATTGATTTTGTGTTACTTTACCGAATTCGTAGTCTTTCATGTTTGATTCATTTTTCATGTTTGAAACCTGACTTGTTACTTTAAAGTTAAACAAAAATCAAGAAACATTTTTTCAGAAACGAAAGCAACTCTTATCAAATTATTTAGCAAAAACTAATGATAATTAAATGTTAATATAAAGAATAAAACTGACTAAGAATAGGGAGTTGTATTCTTTTGTTTACAAACCAAGAGATATTTTCATGCAGAATAACTGATACTAGTCTTTTCATTCGATGTAGACCGGAAACAATGAACTCATTTAAAGAATGAATATTAAATAAAATAAATTATTTTTCAAAGAAAAATGTTCTTGTTTTAAAAATTAAAAAAATTATGACAACACCATTTTATTAGTAAGTATTAATTTAATGTTTATTGTTTAGCCTACACAAATTACACGAAATAATATATTTGCACTAAGATTTCTAATAAAGTAATGGGTTCATTTTATTTTGCGAACATTAATTAATAAATACTGAAAATGTCACTACATTTGGTTGATTTTCGTGAATTTTTATAAATCTTTAAGCCAAGGGAGGGTCTAAAACGCCCATTGTCTGACTGTTCGACCACTCTCGTTTGTAACTATACAGCATGCCGTCATTTTCCAGTTTACAGGCCTTAGTTTGCGTAGGCTTCTGTTCTGTCCTCTTCTTACTCTCAAAAAGAAATAAAATATAAAACATTAGACTTCTTTTTATGTATAACATCTATGTTTCAAATTACATAAAAATATGACCAGTAGTTTTTTTTAATCTATGGTTACATTTATTTTAATGGTTTCTGCGCATTTGCTCTTCTCAAAAATAAGTCAGACATAGCTTACTACACTCCTTTTATACTTTTTATCAATGGCAAAATTTCAAATAGTTTTTTAACCCATATGTATATTTCCTTTCAAAAGGGTCTTCTACCCCCTTTTCTGTCCTAAAAGATAACTCATACACAGTTTATTAACACTCCCTCTGACGTAATACTATATATGTTTCGCTTTCATAAAGATCTATCCAGTAGTGTTTGAAACATTAGTACATTTATTTTCAAATGGGTTTCTGCCCCATTACTTCCCTCAAAAATAAATCAACAGAGCTCATTACACTTTCTTTTATGTCTCTTATCTGCGTTAAGAATTTCGTAAAGATTTGTGTAGCACTTTTTGAATCCATGGGTACATTTATTTTAAAAGTTTTTTTCCTTTGCGTCGTTCACAGATAAATCATATATAGCCGATTAGACTCCCTTTTATATTTACTACGTTCCGAATTTCATAAAATCTGTTTTGTACGGTTTCTTTCTACAGATGAACTGCCAAGCAGACACTCATTTCTATTATACATAGATATGATAAAAGTGAATGTGATGTATACACATACACACACACACACACATATATATATATATATATATATATATATATATATATAGTGAATGCTTTTATTCAAACATGTACAAGGTCTGCTACACTGGCATGTCGATGTTATCGATCTACAGCTCTCAAGAGCTGAGGTCTCATCGGGCAGAGAATATTTTATTTTAAAAAATTCTCTGCCTGATGAGACCTCAGCTCTTGAGAGCTATAGATCGATAACATCGACATGCCAGTGTAGCAGACCTTGTACATGTTTGAATAAAAGCATTCACAATACAGCTCTATATTTTTATTGAGCACTCTTTTATAAGCTCGGTTAGATTCCCTTTGGATTTCTACCCTGTGGATGTTTACCCTACCTGGATTACTATATATATATATATATATATATATATATATATATATATATATATATATATATATATATATATATATATATATATATATATATATATATATATTGAAAAGTCACACATTGGAAGAGTCGCTGGAATGGCAATAATAAAGAGAATATTTTTATAAAATATTTAGAAAACCTGCACAACGCAAATTATTTGTTTTTGAAAATTAATTATTTATTTACTTGAGGGTGTTATTAATTATGTGTGTTCCTATTTACTTGTCCCCCTCACACGGTAATAGTTAGACACAAGTCCGGGGTTTTATGTGGAGAATCCAGCTCTCCAATAATGGGCACTCTGGATTGGGACAAAAATTTTAATTGCCTCGGTCTAGAACGATTTCTCTTTCACTGACCAAGGTCAGAAAAAATAAAGTGTAGTATTAGAACAAATACTACACTTTGAATGATTTATTTGCTAAAAATATAACATATATTTTGACAAATTAGGCATAAGCTGGTGTTTTTGTTAAAATTTTGTGTACAAAAGAAATTCGCGCCAAAAACAAAAATGAAACGAAAGGTTCTATTATTTAATTGAGAACAAGTTTCCTATTTTTAATGATAATTAAACATAAAATCTGTCCGATAATTTGTATTTTGTTGGCTTTATTTTTTCCCAGTCCCTCGCAGATATACCAATGTAAATTTTCATGTCCCTGGTATTTTCTTCCGGACAAATTGTGGCCTTGTAAACTACGCACTCCACTTTACAATTACTATCTAGTGGGCATTCACTTTTTACTTGGCAATTACAATTATTTCCTTTTATATTACCATTATCAGGTGTATTTAATACTTTTTGATTACGTGTAATACACATAATCATTATACTATCCATCTGTTAATTTCTTTCTTTTCTTTTCTTTTTGTCATATCAGTTATTATTTTTATTATTTTATTACTTTTATATTTTTTGTCCCTCTTATTTTTTATAATTTAATAAATTATAATGTCGACAGTTACAATGTGTATGCGTATGTGAATTTTTTCTTTCTATATTCTATTCTTGCTCTGTTTTCTACATTGAGCTCTCTTACTCGGAGTTCTTACCATAATTATTCACTTTAACACATACTATATATTTATATATATATTATAATTTTTTATTTATACAAACATTATTGGTTACATTTGTGCATACATAGTTCGGTTGAACTCTTCAAAGAGAATCAATATCTTCAGACGAAAGAAGACCTTGTCTTCTTTGGTCTGAAGAGGTTGCCTCTCTGTGATAAGTACAACCAAAACATGTATGCACATATGTAACCAATAATGTTTGTATAAATAAAAATGTATACTAAAGAACAACTCTACTTGTTATTGAGCACTTTATATAAACACTAAAGTTTCAACGGATTTACATCTACAGAAACTAATACAATACGTGTACTATATATATATATATATATATATATATATATATATATATATATATATATATATATATATATATATATATATATATATATAGTCTTGGAAGTTTCTCAACCATTAAATATTAAAAAAAATAAAAATAAAACAAACCTTAAGTCCCAAGTCGTTCAGTGGAAAATCACTCATGTAAGTCAATTTAACTTTTACAGTTATTATATTAGTTTGCTTCTAACATTATTTAAGGGATCACCAGTTGTTTACCATGAAAAACTATATATATATATATATATATATATATATATATATATATATATATATATATATATATATAAGTCATATTTTATTCCCATAACCATGGTTTTATTTTATTATTTTTATTTTTCACATTTCCAAAAAACATAACATATCTGTGAGATATATTTTTACGATCCGTTTCATTTGTCTTTATATATATATATATATATATATATATATATATATATATATATATATATATACATAATCTTTGATTTTGTTTGGTAGAAAGATATTATTTCTTCCAAATCAAAAATAACTTTGAACGCAGGTTGTAATTAAATGGTCGCAGAGAACTGTCGCCTTAACGGTAATTGCAAAGTAAAATCTATTGTGTACGAGGCAACCATCAAAAGTGTACCCAATGGTTAGACACAAACATACATAGGTATGACACAAGGAACATTTAGGCAGAGACTATACGAATACAAATATACTCTCAAAAGAGAAATAAAGTAAACACAACACTTGTAACCCGAGTATGGCAATTGAAACACAATAAGATCTTGTTCACGAGCAAACGAAAAATTTTAGAGAAGCGAGCTGCATGCTCTCCTAGCTCGATTTTTTGCAATCACTGTGGATCAGAGAAATTTCATATTCTATAGATTACAAAGAAATGTATCCATATGAGATAGGCACTTCTTAGAAGATACCAATAATGGAATTGACACTGTGATTACCATATGAGTAAAAGCTAACATAAATAAATAAACAAATATGAATAAATGGATAAGTAAATAAAAGTAATAAATAAATAAAAATTGAATACTAGTATAAATTTCTGGAGAAAATATGATGGGACCTCTAAAAAGAGACTCTTCTTAAGGAACTACCGAAAAGGAAAAAATAAATTTAAAAGAACTGTGAACTTTTCCCGAGATCAAATATGACTGAAAATAGAGAGAACGACTTGTTCAAAAATATGAACAAATCCAACGAAACATTATTTTTCAATCTGGTCCCATTCAAGGCTTGAAACATATTGTACGATATTGATTTGATCTGATCTTTTGTAACATTATTAGTAAATAAATAAATAAATAAATAAATGTTAATTTATTTATTTATTTAGATACTACCTGTTTTACCTATCCTGCTAATGTAGTGAAATCTATTATACTTACTTTTTTTTAAATTAAACCTAAATTTTGTAACTTTCTTCTGAATGTACGTTTTTCTCAACAATATGCCCAAAACATGTGAACTTATACTTGAACAAGTACAAGAGATCATTATTTTAAAAAAGGAAAGATATTTATGTGGGGAAATTAAAAAGAAATTCCAAGAACTACGTGATAGAAGGCTAATTTTTTCAAACATAACGAGACAACTGAAACAATATCGTAAGAAGAATTGTCTGCGAGGAGAACTCTCTGTGAATCCGGCCTTTGGTAGAATTGTTGTCAAAAAAAACTGTTGGGAAAGAAAAACAAGATTTTTATAACTCCATTGGGTCACGGCGCATAAAGACTGGAATAAAGTCCTTTAGACTAACGAAATTCGAAATCTTTGGGTCAAATATGCGACGAAGAGTTATGGGAAAAGCTGCAATCTTCTATATAACAGTAACCGTAAAGCATGGGGGAGGCTCTGTTTTGGGTTTGAAGGACTTTTCTAATTGCAAAGTCGGGAATTTGTACAAGGTAAAAAACAATCAGACCGACAACAAATAGAGGAAAATAATAGCAGATCTTTTTACAATTGTTTTTTTTTAATTTTAATTATGTATTAATTATATTAATTAGAAGTAAGTATAAGTGACGCCGTTTTGCTCAAAGCCGATGAGAGCCTCTTTTTTTTATTACAAACCGCTTGGATACCTAGTCTTTTCCTGAATTAAAAAAATATGCACTTTGATGTGTAAATCTTGATATTAGATATATTTTTGAGATTTTTATTTTAATTTGGGGAGAGAATTAAGTTTGTTTTACATTGTCGTGTTTTTTTATCTGGGTATAGACGAAAGATGTCCGAGAATACTTTTCTTATAAGAGACGCCGTTTGGACAAAATTTATATTGCATTGTATTAAACAAAATAAACATCGCCTTGAAACAGCTGTTAACAATTTTAATACTTTTGTTTAATGCTCTTTATTTGGAATATGATTAGAAAATAATTTAAATCGTTACAAATACATATAGATACTCATCTCTATTTTACTAAATATCGAGTTGTCAATTTTTGCCAGTTGATGGATTTTTATAGTTAATTCAAAATGAGTTTTCTAATTGATTTAAATTAGAATGTATATATATATATATATGTATCTTATATTCTCTAATATGTATATATTATTATTATTATTACTATTACTATTATTATTATTATTATTATTAATACGTAATAAAAACGGATTAATTAGAGAAAACTCATTGCTTAGTTCATTTTTACATAAGCACGTTTTAATATATTTTTAATATAATTTGTTATTTTTTTATTTCAGCGAGTTAAATATTTCGACGGTCATGCACCATTGTCATGTAGTTACCAAATACAGAATACGATAGATGTTTATCCGTTATTTTGAAACGTGTACACAAGTTTTGCATCCGTTTGAATTGTCGCTTTCTCTTTTAACCAATCAGTTATGAAGTATAAAATCCGGGATCCGTTGTTTTTGAAACATAAACAGTGGTCAAGTGTTGCTTTCGTTTAAAAAAGAAAGAAAAAGTAAATAAAAATGAGTGACATCCGTTTTTTCTTGAGTTGATTTTTTTTCTCTGTCCAAATGAAGTTTAAAATACATTTTGTAATGAAGTGTCCACGTATGCTTCTTTTGTTAGATATTATTAGAGGGAATAAAAATAGCAGATTAATTACAGATAACTGCAACTTTCGGCTTTGTTAATTAAAGTCTGACATTTCGGGACTTTATATATAGAAGCGCAGTTAAATATACTGTTAAATATATACTGTTTTTTATCTTCCCCATTGGGGAGTGAGATATTTCAAATCGCCCTTTTCTCTTTTATCAATCGATTACGAAATACAGAGACAGATTTTTTCTGAGAAATGTATTCGTCGGTACTAATAGGCCATTTTCATCGGCATTACCTCCTTTGGGGGCGTCAAATAGTTTTTATACATGTATAAATTTCAAATACAGTGTATGATAAATTCAATTTTAATAAATAAATTTGTCATACTTAACAGAATTGAGTAAGTTCTTTTCAGTCACAGATTTACCCAAGCATTACTTCTTCTTTATGCAACTGTACTTTAATTATTGTGCTGAGTTTTCATCTTAATGTAATGTTATGATAATGGTATCAATCTTTGAGTTAATATCCGTCCACCCTACAGTATAGGGGACCGCGTACCGCACACCTAACGGTATTACCTCTATGACAACACGAAGGTACCCAGACACCCAGAGGTACTAAATGTATTTCAAGCAACCAATACTGAAGGTCACTCCATCCTTTATGAAGAAGTTGAAGCAGTAGTAAAATTTCTGAAGAAAACAGAAATCAGCGAGAATGAACAAAATCCCAACCGAAGTAGTACAGGCAATCGGGAGAAGACATGATAAGCAGAATGAGCAGGCGTGGGCAACATGATAGCAGAACGAATACGGTAAGAGAGAATAGCCATGATAAGCGCGCTTACAATGATCTGCAAAAAGAGGTCGAAGAGAGGGGAATAGCCTACACCATGCACCCAATCACTGATAATCAGTCTACTCAGAAAGTGCAACTACAGCAGTGCCCAAACTACCGCACCATCAGTCCAATAAACCACCCTAATAAAGTCATGTTGAAGATTATACTGTGCGAGAGGTACCTCAACACCAGCAAAACCCCCATCAAGTGTGTGTGGATTCCAAGAAAGCATCTGATCGAGTGTGGCACGCAGCTTTGTGAGCAAGAACGAGACTGTATAGCATCAATGTCATAAAGAACCTCTACGGCGCAGCCAGTAGTGCAGTCTACTTCAATAGCAGTATAAGAGGCGACAGTCGAAGTCAGGCAAGGTTGTCTGCTCTCTCCTACACTCTACAACATCTTTTTAGAGAGAATTATGTTTAACACACTAGTAGAACATAAAGGGACAGTCAGCATCGGAGGCAGAATAATTACGCACTTACGTTTTGCTGACGACATCGATGGGCTTGCAAGGACTGAACAACCTAGTGGAAAGCCTAGACAAAACCACGATAACCTACGGCATGGAAATAAACGTAGAAAAGATAAAAGTCATGAACAACAACACCAGCAACATCAGTAAGAACATAAAGGTCAGAGGCGAGAAGTTGGAAGCTGTCAACAGTTTCAAGTACCTTGGGACAGTTGTGACGGATGACGAATCGAAGTCTGAAGTCCTTGCGAGAACTGCGCAGACAACAGCAACACTGGCCAAACTCAGGCCCATATAGAATGACAGGAACATTACATTAAACTCAAGAATCAGATTGGTGCGCTCACTGGTCATTTCCATATTTCTATATACGTGTGAGTCGTTGACCCTTAGTGCGGATCTGAAGAGAAGGATACAGGCCACAAAGACGAGATACTTCTCAACGTCTCATACAGAAACCACACCACAAATGAACAATTGAAGAACGTTCATACAAGCAGTCAGGCCAGATGAGGATCTACTGACTTCCGTGTCATGCGACCATCAGGTCTCGCAAAGACAATACTGCAAGTATCTGTATAAGGAGAAAGAATTAAGGGCAGACACAGAAATAAGTGGAGGGGATAACATACGAGAGTGTGCAGGACTGGCGCTGAGTAGCACGGTCAAGATAGCAGAAAATCGGAGGACTGAGGGAAGCTGGTTGCCATGTCATCTTTGATGCCCAACGGTCATCCAAGCAAAGGGGCAGATATATATATATATATATATATATATATATATATATATATATATATATATATATATATATATATATATATATATATATATATTATAAAGTTCTTTGTAAGTAAACAAATAGAGCGCTGTAAAGGTGGTGGTCAATGTTTAGATAAAGACATTATTTAACAGCGCCTGTCTCGTGGCTCAGTGATGAGTGCTGCCGACTATCAATAAATGGTTAAAGATTAGATCCCTGGCTTGGGATGGGTGCTAGTCAAGCCGTACTGAAGAGCTGTGATACAGCAAAACAGTCTGTTTGGTGATTATATATATATATATATATATGAAGAGTTCGGATGCAAAACGCGATAAACGCCATATACAAAATTACGCCTGTATCATATTATGTAAAACATAGTTTGGGGGTTTTTGGTGTACCAGTTTCCATATATATATATATATATATATATATATATATATATCAACTAGACTACTTGTGACCGGTTGGGTCATAACGACTACCATTTATTGTTCCACTTTGATTTGATTCGAAAATTCATAAACTTCGGGACGAGCAACGAAAGTGAAAATCATTTTTTTTACCATATAATACATATCGCTGATTAAATTATTTTTAAACGCAAGTAGTATTTAAAGCTTCCGCTTCATTAAAAAAAATTCTCCATTTGAATTTCTGAATTTTCAGCATTTTTTCCTACCGAGAGTTACTTTAAATTCTATTTTTCATTCACACTTTCGGGCGGTTATCGCCTGGTAAAGGTGATCACTAAGTTTCCACTATGGATTTAATAAGACAGGTGTAGTCGTTGAACTGGCGGAGGGTAAATACTTTATAATAACATTGATTTATCAATTAACAAATACTGAAGATTTCATTCAGATCAGATAATTATCTGTTTTTTAAATGATTTCTTTAAATCAGAGGTATTCAAGATTTGATTTAATTGCTTTGACTTTCATTGCCCGTCCATAGGTATATCTACTAAGAAATTCTTCTTACATGACTAAAAATAATAAGTCTGTTTATTTCTATATTAGCCTTATGGATAATATACGTTTTTTTTTATTTTGCTACCTAATTTACATGCGTGCTTACTGTGTGTACGAATACACTATGCTAATTAGAGTCATTTCTTATCTAAATATTGACAGGAACATTAAAAGCTATAAGAGAGTCGGTAAGCCAACATACAAGAAGGAGGTGACGGTGGTTAAGTGGATATTGACGCGGACTAAAGACCTGGGTTTTCCAAGTTCGAATCCAGTCGGTTCAACAGTATCACTTTCACTTAGGGATATTGGCAACCTTCTCGTGGTCCTTTCTGTAAGTACCCGATGTCTTTCCAGAAAGATGTTTAACTAGAAAACATGCCAACACCAAAATCATCTGATTCACACGAAAGAAGAAGAAGAAGAACATACGAGAAAGGAAGTGAGTGATAGACAGACAATTGATAAGGGATGTGTCACGTTATGAGTTAATTGCAAATTATGGCTAAGTAGACAAATTTTCAAATCAATTTTCAACTCATTCCTAAAAGTAAGTAATATTTTAGCATATATTTAGCTTCATTGAAATATACATAAAAAAGCCTTAAAGAAACAAACTTTGATTAACTCAGCTTTAGTATAATAATAAATACATTATTATATATATTTTTTACACACAAGGGCGTGTTTCGTCCTTTGAAAACTCATCTATAAAGCTAGACGCAGCAAATGCATCAACCTCGAGGTTCGAACCCTGGACCTTACACACACATATGTATAACGTTTTTAAAAATACTAATCTCTATGTATGTGTGTGTATTTGTGTGTGTGTGTGTACATACGTGCGCATTAACTCGCCTTGACTCATATAAGTTCAGTTGCCGTTTTACCCATTTTATGACCCCTGAGGAAGGGTTCAAACAGCTGACAGTGACGCCGTCCGAATTCATTGCTATGTAGATATTCTTAGATGTATTTCCTTTTTTTCTGGTGGGCGTTTCTTGAATGGTACGACAACATGGGTGCGTATTTACCGAGAATTAATTCATCGGTTGCCGATTTTGCGTGTAAGACGGAAATAGACAAAAAAAACAACCAAAAACATTTCTGAACTTATTTGTAATTCGTAATAAGTTTGTCATTCATCATAATTTAGTGTTTGTTTTATCTTAACTCACATATTGTTATTTATCCCAAGCATTACACTAAACTTCCTCAGACACCCTTGAGTAAGGTGTTCACTCCACACCCAGCGCATAATTCCGCTGTGATATGATATTAAACTACATCCGGTGGTGAGTTTGGTTGTTTGGTTGTTTTGTTTTACGGCATATCAACCATTTTCAGGTTATTTAATGCCGAATGCAGTCATTTTGGTGAAAGTTTTTATGCTTCAAGTTCTTTATATGTTCAAATATTTATTGATGGTGTTTGGTTTGGTTGTTAAAGTATATTTGTTTTCTTCTCTTTTTTGTTTCATCTGTTTCTATTTAACCCATAGTTGGGACCCTAACAGGTACTACCACTCCGGGTCAGGGTGGACCTGGGAGCAATGGTAATTAAGAGGAGGCTCCACATTCCCCCAAAGTCCGTAAGCCGGATCTCACCATCGGATGTAGTTTAAGGTCATATCCAGGACCGGGAGTAGGGTAGGAAAAATAAAAAAGGGGAGGGAGAAAGGGAGTGGGGCTGTTGTTTTTGTTTTTGGTTTTGTAGAACATAATTAAGTTTTACAAACAAAAAAACAAAAAAACGTCAATGTAGGTGAATTTCGTCTCAGGGAGCCACAGGGCAGCCTGATCTGGTATCACCAGTCCGGTGGTGAGACTCCGATTTGGAGGACTTGATGAGTGTTGAGTAACCCCTTCATTGCTATTACTCCCAGGTCCATTCTCACTCAGACTAGCGGGGTTACATAGCTATGCCATGTGCTCGTCGGACACCATCTTTGTTTATATCCATATGCTTCATCGACAGTCTGAATAATTTTTACCTGGATACGTGTTTTATATAAAACATTACATAAATATGTTTTTTAAACTAAATGACCCTTTTTTGATAATCCTCAAAGAAGTAGATATAAAATCTATTCGGCATTTGTTCAAAGGGAATTATTTTTTGCTTAAAAACATGATCTCTTATGTTTTTGCCAATAAAGACAATACGTAAATACATTCATCGTAGTTACTTACTCTCTCATGTAAATACTAAGTAGCGTACAATTTATAAATACATTCACCGTAGTTACTTACTCTCTCATGTAAATAATAAGTAGCGTACAATTTATAAATACATTCATCGTAGTTACTTACTCTCTCATGTAAATAATAAGTAGCGTACAATTTATAAATACATTCATCGTAGTTACTTACTCTCTCATGTAAATAATAAGTAGCGTACGATTTATAAATACATTCACCGTAGTTACTTACTCTCTCATGTAAATAATAAGTAGCGTACAATTTATAAATACATTTATCGTAGTTACTTACTCTCTCATGTAAATACTAAGTAGCGTACAATTTATAAATACATTCATCGTAGTTACTTACTCTCTCATGTAAATAATAAGTAGCGTACAATTTATAAATACATTCACCGTAGTTACTTACTCTCTCATGCAAATACTAAGTAGCGTACAATTTATAAATACATTCATCGTAGTTACTTACTCTCTCATGTAAATAATAAGTAGCGTACAATTTATAAATACATTCACCGTAGTTACTTACTCTCTCATGTAAATACTAAGTAGCGTATTTTTCCCACGAAATTGCACAAATAGTTTTCTTCATACTAGCTAAAAAACGGTGTACGTCAGGTAAGTACGTACTGTACCAACACCTTCAAGAAGCGGGTACAAACTAGTATTATAAAAAAAAGGGTTGTTTTCTTTAGCACATCAACAAAACTGCCAGTAAGTTCAGATTCTTTTAAACATCTCATCTGAAGGGTCCCAATGCTGTCCATGTAGAAATTGGTTGATATGAATTTGTTTAACTATTAATACTAGATAGATATTTATAACATTAGATGGCACTGAAAAGCCGTTCCGTGGTCAATCCTTTCGAACACACTTGATTGTCTCTCGTCGTCTTGTTGACAGAAATCAGCTGTAGTCTTGTTAAAACGCTGTAGGTAGTCGGCTCAATCAGTGGTGGGGTCAATCTGTAAAGGTGGAAACTGTAATCGTGGTAATGAAGATATAACAGCAGAAAATTCTGTCTTCATCTTTCCTTATGTTTTGTAAGAAGGTAACAATTAAAAAACAGTAACAACATTCTTTTTTCAATGACGGCATGTACTTTTGTTGGATATATATATACAGGGTGGGGCAAAAGTCACGCATTAGTTTGAATCAGTAACAACTTTAATATTTAATCGAATCTTCTCCTTATTTTTCAGAATATTACAGATATAAACATTGATAATTTATCATGGAAAAATATAGCACTGAACAACGAACCAAAATTATTGAACTTTACTTTGGAAAACATCGTTCAATAACCTTAACTCAAAGAGCCTATCGTCAGCATTATAATGTCAGACAATCTTCCAGTCAGACCACAATTGATCGTCTTGTGGCCCGGTTTCGGCAGCAGGGTTCAGTCAGTGATCTTCCACGATCTGGTAGACCTCGTTCAGTACGGACAGCGGAAAATGTAGCACTCATTGAGGATAGCATTGCTGAAAATCCAGACACCTCAACTTGAAGACGAGCCACTCAGATTGGGATGTAGAGAAGGTCACTTCAAAGAATTTTGCGTGAATTGCATCTGTTTCCATACAAAATTCAATTGGTACAGACATTACAACCCACAGATTTGCAATCACGCGTAGCTTATGCTGTTCACATTCAGCAATTAGCCAGAGAACAAAATGAGTTCATCCATAAGCTGATAATGAGCGACGAAGCCCATTTTCATCTGAACGGGTTCGTAAATAAGCAAAACTGCAGAATATGGGCCATTGAAAATCCAAGAACCGTTCATCAGCGTGAATTACATCCACTAAAATGTACCGTATGGTGTGGTGTTACCTCGGAAAGAGTGATCGGTCCATATTTCTTTGAAGACGAAGAAGGTGTCGTGGTGACGATAACTGCACAGCGGTATCAACAAATGATTGAACATTTTTTTAAGGCCAGCTGTTCAGGATAACCCAGAAATATGGTTCCAACAAGATAGAGCTACTGTCCACACTGCCCGACAAAGTATGGCGCTCTTAAGGGGATTGTTTGGCGAGCGCTTAATTAGCAGATTTTCTGATTTTAACTGGCCACCGGATTTAACAGCCTCTGACTTGTTCCTGTGTGGTTATCTTAAGGAAAGGGTATATGTGAACAAGCCTACAACGATTCAAGAGCTTAGAAACAATATCAGACATGAAATCCAAGAACTAGAGCCAGTTATTCTAAGGACTGTAATGGAAAATGCCCTAACTAGAGCCCGTCTTTGTGAGGCCGAAAATGGTGTCCATTTAAAGGATATTATTTTTAAAACCTACTGCAACAAAATTACCAAGTAAATGTATTATTTATCAGAAAAGCCTATTAAATTACTTGAAATGTTGTAGTTTCTATCACCTAAACAAACCAATGCGCGACTTTTGCGCCACCCTGTATATATACAAAGTTTAATTTTTATTACCTGCAGTTCTCTGAGGAGAAGATTTTCTATGAAAACTCATGAGTTAAGGACTTTAAAGAACTTTGCCTGAACATTGAATTGTAATAAAATTTGATTCGTACCTCATTTTATTCTTTCACTTTATCTATTGCTATATATATATATTTATATATATGTGTGTATGTGTGTGTCTGTCTATCTGTCTGTCTTTCTATCTGTGTGGTAATATCCTAAACTGATGAACAGATCATAATGCATTTTGGAATATATAGTCTAGGCAACCCGGTGAGTAAGATGTACACATTATTTCTTTTTGTAAACTTTATAATTCTCGCACCTTCTCCAAAAAAAACTTTTTTTTAATAAGTAAGATACAAAAAATTAGTAAAGGTACCTAAACTGTACCCTACCGTGGCCGTAGTAATAGTAAACTAAGGCCTGTTAACTGGAAAATTACGGTATGCTGTATAGTAGAAACGAGAAGTGTCGAACAGTCAGACTATCGGCATTTTGACCTCTTCCTTTACTTAAAAAATCATTAAAATTCAGGAAGTCAACTAATTTTAAGGAATTTTTCAGTATTTATTAATTAAAGGTCACTGAATATAAATAACCAATTACTTTATTGGAAATTTTAGTGCAAATGTACTATTTCGTATAATTAGCGTAGGCTGGACAGCAAACATTAAATTAATCTTCTATATAAAGTTAAGACGGTGTTCCCCTGTACCTTTGTCAAGAATAAGAAAATAACCACATGCATCACAGGCTACAAAACCTACCACTATATTACGCTTATTCACTCGAGCATGTTATAGTAAATTTGTGATTATTTTTTCCAGCTAACACTAAATATTACTTTTGGCCCACCATCTTAGACTCTCCCCAAAACATACTCCATATAGGTGATAGCAAAAACTTTTCCCGTTAACACTTTCCCCATCGACACCGGAAACTAATAAACAATGTCTACTTTTTAAAAACGTGACCCTCATTGTTTACTATTCGTCTGCTATTTTTTTTCTTTTTTAACGTAGTTCACCCCAAACAAGACAGGCCGCCACTGTAGACGTAGACTGAGAAGAAAGAAAAGGGGAGAAGGTTGAGGGGGTCAACCTAAACTGTGATTTACAATATGATACAATACATTACGCACACATTTAATCTAATTCCACTGATTTTCGAGAATATCTTATTACGTTATTTCTACCTATTACGTATACAGTTATACTCATTCCTGTTTTTAGAGAATGCAATTAATGAGCATAGTTCCTTGCGGTGTTTCATTATTCAACATGGCCGCTACAATTTCTTCAGCGACTTGACTTCCGAATTAAGTCAATATACGCCAAGATACCCGACTGAACATCATAAAGTTTACATTTTCTGAGTCCTATACCTTTCACACGCATAATATCCAAATATTGGAAAGAAACACCGATTTCTTCGTATAGAAATGACCCAAAAGGTGTGACGGGTAGACCTTAAATTTGGTCGTCTTCTGGCGAATCGCAAAATAAAACGCATTCCAGTTAAAGGCTTCGTTTAAGTTACCTACTTTTCAAGAGAGTTTCTACTCGCTTCCGTGGCCATGAGTTTATCGACGTACATCCAAGACCGAAAAGTTTAACATTCGATCCCAGTCGACTCACACAATTTTCTTTTTTACATTGTTAAAAGTTTTGCTACGAGGGAGGGGAAGGAAGGACTGTGGGCCGGTTTTTTTTAAATCAACGTTATTATGTAGTAATTTGAAAACAAATCAATGTAATATGTAGTTCTTTAGCTGAATCATTCTTGCGCACATGACGTCACTATGGCGTCTTCTTCTTCATAACTATTGTGAATATTATCATTTCTCTTCGAAACCCACTTGTGCTCGAAAAGAAATGATGATTAGTGTGTTATAAAAACCTTTATGAGAATGTTATATAATGATGGACGTAACTTGTGGGATTATAAAAACCTTTATGAGAATGTTATATGATAATGGACGTATGTGGCGGCAGAACGGGTGCGGGGTCGTTGGTTTGGCTCGTGCGATTTAGTGTGTGCCGCCGAGTGCATAGAGTGCGATGCTGTTTCCGGGAATCGAAACGTGACAAGTGACGAGACGATGGATGACCCTAGTTCAAAAGGTCATCCTGCACCTGTGTGGTGATCATGTGATATTACGTCAAGTTTTGGAGATGTGAGAAAATTGAAGTTTTTAAACTAGTTCGGACTTAGGAGGCACAGAAGTCGGACGAAGGAATTACGATGTAGCCAAGTCAGAACGGAAAGTGTTTTCCCCTAAAAAAGAATACTGGCGTACGAGATGTCCTTCTCCCCCTGTCTCCTCAAATAACAAAGGACTGATTAGACAATAAGCTAGCTAAGAATTAACCACGATATTCGTAAGTCTCTCTCTCTCTTTCTCTCTCTCTCTCTCTCTCTCTCTCTCAACGATAGCAAAACATCTCCACGGGCAATAGAAACTGACGCCGAATAAAAAGTAATTAAAATGAAAAGATTGTTGTCTTATGAAGCGGGTGAGAAAGGTCTTTAGTTACAGACAACTCACGAAGATGGCCACTACAGTGCAGAGGCGAAGAAAGTACTCAACCACTAGACGACAGAGCAAACCGAGAAGAAACGAAGGTATGAATTATTAAGGAGCTATGGAACAAGTGCTCTGCAGGTTCATTAATTATATCTGTGTTCAGTAGTGCTCAGGGGGCATACTTATTTTTCTTTCCCTCACAAAAAAAATGATTTCAATACAAAGATAACGGGGGAATTTGTTTTAATAGGGCTCTGTAGGTCTCTTTAATTTTAAAAGTGCCTATTATCATAGATAGAGCGGATGTTTAATAAAAAAAGAAAAATTCTTGGGTAATACCGGTACCATGGGATGGGCAGGAAGACTCCTACAATCGCGGTTCGTTCCTTCATTCATTTCTTTCTTCCTCCTTTCCCCTTTCCATAATTCCAAACCGACAATTATTCTAAACATTAAAATTGTTAGATGTGACTTATTTGCGTTCTATCGGATGTTGACAAATTTTAATTCATTCTTTTATATTTCTCCCGGGCAACACCGGGCGACGGGTCCAGCTAGTACTTGTGTTGTCATATTTTTTTAATTTTCAAAACATCAACATTTTTCTCAGAAAAATAATTTGTCTGATTTAATATTCGTTCTTTTAATAAGTTCATTGTTTCTCGAATTATGTTTAATGTTTGAGTTCATTGTTATGACAACCTGGTCTACATCGAATGAAAAGACTAGTATCAGATATGCTGCATGGAAATATCTCTTGGTTTATAAATACAAGTAGAGGCTACATCCCTTTTCTTAGGGGTGTTTATTCTTTATATGAACATTTCATTATCATTAGATAATTTGAAAATAGTTGTTTTCATTTCCGAAAAAAATAAATTATGTTTCTTGAATTTTTTAACAAAAAACACCTCAACGCATGAATGTATTTTTTTATGAAAATAAAACATCATAGATGTTAATAAAAAAATATTTTAAAATATAGTTCTCATATATTACGAAAAAAGCCCTTAATTCCGTATTAATAACGATCAATAGATTAAAACATTTTAATAAATTTATTTATTTAATAAAATATAGTTTCTGAAAGAAAAACAATAAAGTTTATTTTCAATAAAGTAACATTTTGGCTAAAACATTGTAATAAAATATAATTTCTGTAATTGGCAGTGATTTTTTTATAATTAAAAATGTTATAAAACGAACATAATAATAACATATATTTTATTACAATGTTTTAATAAATGATGTTCTTTTTAACTTAAAAGTAAATCCAGCACGAAAGATTACGAATCCATTAGAGTAACACAAAATCAATAATTTAAAATAATTTATTAATAGAATATTTATTGAAAAAATTAAAATGTGTGTCTTTTTTTGGTAAAACGAAGTTTTTTTTACAATATAATAAAAATTTGTGATAAATTAAAACACTCATGTTTTTTGGGGGGGTGAAACTTATTAATTGGTCTAAATTTGTACTATTGTCTCAAAATAAAATTCTAATTTATTTTTTTTTAACTTGAAATTCGAATTTTAATCACGGTCGTCGTAATATAATGCAATGTGTTATCTTTGATTATATTGGATTTTATAAAATTATCTTTCGCACTTGACATCATTAAAAAGGAAATACGTTTGAAAAAAAACGAACAAGTAATCAATGATTTCCATTTATGAATGAATAATCCTTAGGAGGGTATCCGTGTTCTGGACAGGGGAATAAAGTCACAATAGCAGAAACAAGTCAAATATGATTTCCAAGTGAATGAATAATCCCATGGAGTTGACTCTCTGATTACAGATAGACGCATGCGTGTTAAGTTACGACTCACTTCCGGTCTTGATTGATAGTGGGTGTAAGAACCACTATAAATGACATCACCAGAAAACCTCGACTTTGTTCACCGGCCTTAGTTTACTATATTACGACTTTCCCTAAAGAAAGCGCAAACATGAAAATGTAAAACTAATGCTATATTTATTGCTTATTGCCGTCCTTGAATAACAACCGTGCCAGGACGCGTAAAATTAATTCGCCGAACAGAATAGTTTTTGTACCACGTTATGTTCTCTTACGAAGGTTAAAATAAAGATATAATGATATAAACCTTATGTCTAGAATTAAGCTTAATGGACTTAAGAGAAAATTTTAATTCATTTGTTTCTAGTGATGATGGATAAAATGAAATGCAAATCTAATATATTCGAATTTTCAAATGGGAGATTAAAATCTTTGAAATACTCCAAAAAACTGAAATGTGGAAGAATATTTATTAATTGCTGTCGAATATGAATTGTTTAAATTTCACAAAAATCGCAGCTATCTGAATTTTCACGAAGAGTTTCCATTCCCGTTTACTCCTTTGTATAAACTAAATATGGCGCATATTTTGTGCTTCAAAATTCATAATGATTAGTTAATTATAACTAACTTTATAAAGATAGCGATTATTCTTTCATGTACGACTAGTAGTTTTTAAAAAGTAATAAAAAGTTGGCAATAGTTTTCATTAAAAGAGGTTATTTAAAATTATACGTGCTGATAGAATAACTTTCTTTCCATACTAACCTAACGTAATTTCTTTAAAAAGGGGTTGATGTGCCGTAGAATACGGACACTAAATTAATTAAGACTAAGATTATTATCGTTTTGTTTTGTTTTGTTTTTCAATAATCATGTTCACGCTTGTCTGCAGATCATCGTTGAAGGTCAAGTATAAGATAATCCCCAGCTATGTCATGTTCTTACTAATCCATATATACCATCGCCTAAGACAGTCGTTATCTTTCTTTTGATCTCTACTTAATCTTGTGTTTGCCTATTTCCTATCTTTTTGTGGTTCTGTTCAGATTACAAGGACGTCGCTTATTATGGCCACAATTTTGACCTTCGTTTCCCAGGAGTTTCTTTAAATCTCCAACCAAAAATCCCTGATAACGTCTACGTTTTCTTTTATTCCCACGTCTCGATTGATCCGTAGTTAACGGGAAACGAGTGTATTTAGAATTTCCATCAGACTTTCTTCCCCTCTGTTTACAACGAACCAATCAAATAAGATTACCGATTAACATTGCTCGTCACGTTTTCACAGCACGTGTAACCGGCAGACATCGACTGAAAAGTAAATCATGAGACAGCAAGTGTCTCCAATGCTCCCGCAACCACCGTCTTTATTTTGTACGACTTTAGTTATGCAATGAAATGCGTCGAGTGATCTTTTGAGAATCAGCGTAACTTTTGTTTTGTTTTAGCAATGATCCAAACCTCATTAACATCAGAGGTTAAACATGTTCAGTGGAACGAAGGTTCAGACACCTCTGACTGTGACATCATCATCATATTCCGTTTAACGTCCAGTGTATGTGCTGGCATGTGTTGGACGGCTTTTAGAAATTGACTTCCAAACTAACCTATCTCTTCCCGGGTCTTTATTTATCCCTCTTCTCTCAAGTCCGTCCTTACCATTTCCTCCAATGTTTTCCTTGGTCTTCCCACATGAACTGACTCTGCTACCTCAACTGTTCTACATCTGCTAACCCAAAACTTTCATTGATTCTCTCAAAGTTGCCATATGATCGAAGTTTCCTGCTTTGCATAGATCTATCTATACTGTCCATATATTTTTTTCTGACGTCATCAGATCTAAGACATTACACATCCGTTGTATCATTATTATATAATTTCTCTCCATGCAAGGCATGTCCTTAACCTTCACTCTCCGGGCTTCACTTCCATACATCATCATTTTGCGTACACATGCCTGACAGACTCTTCCCTTGGTCGACAGTGGTAATGTCATGCTTGTTAGTAATGGCGAGATTTTCTGAACCGTTTTAAAAATTCAAAGAGGTTGAAACCCGGCATATTTGAAATACTCAAAACATGGCCAATTTGGGAAATTACAACTTACAACTTTTAAGTTATGGTCTCAGAAAAATGTAAATATTGTGGAGTTAAGATCTCATTGGGATGTCTTCAAGGATCAAACCTTCTCCAATCAGCATCATTTTGTGTCATTTAACAACGTTTTAAATTACTTTCGGGCGGTGCGTGGTCGACTTAATTCATACCGTCGCTAAATAAGAAATCTAATATGTCGGGTTCAAATCCAATCGGATTCATTATGGCCATTCATACACTTATACTTCTTTGGAATTGGATGAATTCGCTATCCTCTCTGCTACGAATAAAATAGAAATATGTGTTCAATTGATTGTAATAAATACATCGTTTAAAATAACTAGTACTGATTTGAAACAAACAGCCTAAACTTAGCCTAAAATTACATTAATAGCCTTTACTTTAATCTTTTTATTAAATTGTGTTTGTTTGTAGCACTAGGGGAGGGGTCTTCGTCCCAACAGATTATCCGGATGGCGGTTGTAGACAACACGCGACCGTAATCCATTTCGTCTCCTCTTTCTCGTTTACTCCGCTTCTTTTTCTTCTTCTTCTTCTTCGTTGTAGTAGTAGTAGTAGTAGTAGTAGTAGTAGTGGTAGTGGTAGTGGTAGTGGTAGTAGTAGTAGTAGTAGTAGTAGTAGTAGTAGTAGTAGTAGTATTGGTAACAGGTGTCGGCAGTCAATTAAGAATATAAATAATAAAGCTTTCAGGAATGTATTGTCCTTCTCAAGTATACAGTATATATCACACCAACCATCCCCCATGGGGTAATGAGAGCGCTGTCACGACCCCCATCCCATCTCTCTCTCACACACACACACTGTCTCTTTCTAGCCCCTCCTCTCTCTCTCTCTCTCTAATATATATATATATATATATATATATATATATACATATATATATATATATATATATATATATATATATATATATATTTCTTGGTCCATAAAGAAATAGAAAAGTCTGATCAGATGATTGGTCACGTATCACTTTTGACTTCCTGTCAATGGTGCAACTTCCTGTGCTTCTGAACTTCTATTAGAATTTTCCATTCTCTGTTTAATTTTCAAATTACGTCGAAATTTTCCGCGTCATAGTTTTCGGTGGTAGGACAAAAGCCCACCGGAAAAAAAGTCCCCGGACAAAAGCCCACCGGACAAAAGCCCACCGGGCATAATAAGACTAACAAAAGCCCACCAACGTAAAAGTAAATATTTTTTTTAATTAAAAAAAATGTTATATTTTAGTTTTTTACAATTAACTCTTTCGTCTGTATTTTTTTCTTGATTAATTTTTAAATTTCATTCTTAAACATTTTCCCGTACTTTGTAAATACTGCAATAGTTTAAAGATTTCATCATAAAAACAAGCACCCTGTTACTACTAACCATAAGTCAGAGTGTTCAAACGAAAAATACATTTTTTTTTATTTATCTTTCGTCATTAATATATTAACTGAACCAAATTGTTATGAAACTATAAATAATGGCTGTTATTGTAATGTTGATTTAATCTTTATTTATCAAATTTTAAATCTTTTACTACATGAGGATTTACTAAGAATCAAATTCTTAGCAAACCCTCATGCCAGTTTAATGTTCTTTCTCTTCGGCAGTTTGAATGCTTCTTAATTCGTTTTAGATATCTAAGGGTTACGAAGTAATTCATCCATTTTTTGTTCAACTATTAACAAAAACTTAAAATGACTGACTTGTTTCCGAAGAAACCAAAATGCATTTTACTGGATTCAATTTTGTAAGTATTATTATTTTTTTAATCTGGATCGCTAAAAATTTATTTTTTGTACTTTACGCGTCTAATTTGATTTTTTTTATTGATGAATTTCAGTTTCCAAAGTTCACTTACGCCTATCTCTTTATCAAACTTTTGAAGAGTTTATCAAAACCTTGGATACAATACGTAAAGGAAAAAGTTAAAACTACCCCCCTAAAAAATGCGATTCCACATCTTTTAGGCGATTACATGTGAACACACTGAAAAAAAACAATGATTCTTTTAATTTAGAGTAGGGAATTTGTTGCACATATAAATTTAACGTAAAATGATTCCCTCTTTCCGGGCCATTCTAACTATATTTTTTCCACTAACCCAAGTCCGACCGGCACACGTGATCGTCTTAATAAGTAGAAACCACCCACGCACCACGAAAAACATTGCATAGAATGTATCTTCCCTCGCAAAAGAAAATTGATTAACTGTCCTAAAAAGTAAAAATAGACCCACCCACCCCGTTTTCATAAACGACCTCTCTGATGACATCGAGTCATAGATAAGTATATTTGCTGACGACACTCTCGTCATGTGGGCAAAACGGACGCGTACATATCCGAGGCAATGGCAGAATCCTTAGAAAGTGACCTCCAGGCTGTAGTGGATTGGGGGCAGAAATAGTTGGTAACTTTTAATGCTGCAAAGACTAAGCTTCTTTCCTTCAAAAACTACAAGAAACCTCTTCAATCACCGATTGCCATGGCAAATAACACCCTACTTGAGAGTTCAACATTAAAACTCCTCTGCCTAACATTCACAGGTAACATGAATTGGAACAAATACATTGAAGACATTGCCAAGGCTGCTGCAAAGGAGGTGGGCTCCTTCTACCGTGCTAGTAAACTCCCTACACCTGACATTATCCTGTATCTCTACAAAGCCACCATCCGCCCATGTATGGAGTATTGTTGTCACATCTGGGCTGATGCATCATCCACTAGTCTCTCCCTCTTAGACAAGGTCCAAAAAAGAGTCGCTAACTTAATAGGTCCCTCGTTATCCACTAAGCTCCAGTCCCTGTCCCATCGCCGCAATGTTGCATCCTTGTGCTTGTTTTACAAATACTTCAATAGATTGTGCTCCGATGAACTAGCTGTTCTAGTTCCCCTTCGACGCAAATACACTAGAACAACCCGACAATCAGCTAAATACCATCCATTCACTGTGGAGGTCCCCAGTAGCTTCTTTCCTCGTGCTGCCGGACTCTGGAACTCCTTACCTACTCCCTGTTTCCTCGACTATACCGACATGCAGAGGTTTAAAATTGATGTAAACAGACGTCTCGCTACACAACTCCCAACTTAGGATGACACCCAAAACCTACTCCCTAATTCTCAGTAGCCCCTTACGTTTACAGTGGCGACCTGCCTTGTTTGGGGTGAAATATCTTAAAAACAAAAAAAAAGAATGGCCCGGAAATGGTTGATCATTTTATGTTAAAAGTATATGCAAAACTGATCCCTGCATTCTACCATAATTGTAGGGTTTTTTTCTTTCCGCGGAAAATGAGTAATACAATACATGATTTTTTTTAATGTATTTTTCGTTTTACCACGCGGACTTAGGGTTAGTAGTAACAAGAGTGCGTGGTTTTTTTTATAATGTAATCTTTAAAAGAATTCAATATTTACAAAGTACCGGAAAATGTTAAAAAATGGAATTTAAAATTAAAAGTTATTGGTAATTGTAAAACAATCAAATATTAAAAAAAAAAAATTTAAATGAATTTATTTTTTTACGTTGATGCTTTTTTGTCCGTGTTCGAATTATTTTAGTGGGCTTTTGTCTGGTGGGGTTTTGTCCGGTGGGCTTTTATCCGCACACCTATTTTTCTAACGTCTGCATTTAAATATTTCTTACATATTTACTAGCAGGACTACTTTGGCCTTTTGGCTAAGATCAAAGTGTAGTATCTGTTCCGATGGATACTGCACGCCTGTCCTGTGTAGTTCTAAGAGGTCCACCCTCCCAGGCTTCGCCTCCCCTCTTTAGGGAGAAGTGAGTTTATTGCTTACTGCCTGAGTCGCCTCTACAGGGGAATGCCGACGGGGCTGCCCAGGCAATTTTTAATGGCCAGAGTGCTCACCTCTCGTGCGCTGGCTTTTAAAACCCCACTTTCCCGAACCGACCTTTGGTCACATCTTACTTGTGGGAGTAAGATAAAACTGGCCTTGTGCCTAACTCCTGGAGAGGAGTAAATAAATACTCGTACTAGCTCGGGTTCACAACACACTTGGATCCTTTAATAAATGCACAAAAAATAGCACAGCCCAAAATACTTCATAAACAAAAAACATTAATATGTTAAAAACGGTGTATGAAAATAGATTTATGAACTTATAAAATGACCATTCCCAGCACATTTCAGTTTTGTATGTCCAGCCGTTTGCGCGTCTATCTGCTTCAGACAAACACACAAACAGGCAGCGACGACGAACATAAGATCATGTTTTCTCTTTCTTTCTTTCGGGTGGGTGACGGATAACGTTAAACCAGCACTACTTGTTTCCTGTTACCTAAGATGAAAAAAAAAAACGCCCACCCACAATCCAAAATGTCGAAAATAAGAGCCGTTATCCACTTTTGATCTGATGGATTAGCAATGAACACAAGACAAGATTAAGACGGCTTAATCCGTTTGTTTACAATTTCCAGAAAACGTCAAACTATTCTCGTCTGTCATCTCCTTGCTTTTGTTTCGACTTTGTTTCTTCTGGTACACGCGTCTCCGTTGTCACAACGTGCGAGACATTAGGGCAGCAGACACTCACGCACGTGTTTACGTACCTCTATCAAGGTACACATGTGCATCTGCATTTCGCCATTTATACGTTGATTAGTTGATTGTTTTGTTTTACGGCATTTTCAACTCTTTCTGGGTGAAGTTGTGTTAGTGAACCACTTACATTCGGGGGTGTTGGCAACCTTAACGTGGTCCCAACTGTAAGTACAGGAGTCTTTCCAGCTTGTGGTATGCTGTCAATATTCCAAATACCCATCTAGCTTGCTCACCCCGAAGATCCCAGTTAAAACATTATCGATCGATTCAGAAATAATGCTTATAGACCTTGCTTTCTGTTGGACAGTAAAACGTCTGCCATATAAAACTATACGGTGTATGGCATCACTTACTATCGTTGATTGAGTTTTTTTTTAGACGAACTGACCGAAGGTTATCGTCTGCACTGGGCTTTTCCCGCGTGGATTCAGCTGTCCACTTCTTAACAGTTGCATAGGAAATGCGGTCCTTAACAAGTATAAGCACGATATCCCCGTGGATTTCCTTGTGTGTAATACCTCTCTTTTGCAGATACTTTGTGCCTTCGTTAACCTCAGTTTTCTCCACTTTTTCGATTTGTAGCACACGTTTCGCTGTTGTATAAGACAGAAATCTTTCTTGTTTTTTTTTTCTAATTTTAGAAGACGTGTTACGACAGAGAAAATGTTCAATCATGGCTCTTCTTTTAGGGTAAGTCGTAGAACTTTCCGAACAACCCTCGTATCTAAACATAAACCTCTTTCCTGCTTATATAATGAAGTCTTTTTTAAACTGTTTTCATGCTTCAACTTATGTAAAAGGTTTCATGCATAACTTTAAATATTAACTTGCATACATATACTTTGATGTTTCTATTTTCATTCGTCATTTTGTGTAACAGTCTTCTATTTAGAGAACCCTTATTGATTTTTAGTAGGTACCATTTCATGAATCAGCCAGCCAGAGAGGGAGAAAAGAAACGGACGTCTGTTTCCTAGTAATCCCATGAATTCTCTAAAGTTCATAGTAATTACATACTAGCTCAACTCGTCACCCGTTTCCGTCGCCGAAGATCGTAGCAACATTTTTCAACCCTAAATAAACATGTAAAGTAAACAGCGATTTTTTTTTTTTTACTTTATTAAGTCTCTACCTACAGCATATACAAAGAGACAGGAGGTACCACGGCTCTGTGAAAAACCGGGTATTCACGTAGTGCACAACAACCTTTGGTCTTATCATCGGAAGATCGCCGTCAAACCCCAACCACTTTGTATCCGAGAGCTACCCACACAAACCAGGAGTGGCCAGATCTATTCATTCACGAATACATTGGACAAGGCGGACACGGATTGAAAATGGTTAATAAATCGGTAACAAAATGGCTAACATCATTACATTGAAATTTGGTAAGAATAACTTCTAATGTCTGTATATTATCCTAATCCTCTGATAAAGGCCAAGGTGTATTTTTATATATATATATATATATATATATATATATATATATATATATATATATATATATATATATGTATATATATATATATATATGGGAAGAGAAGGATGAAGGTAATCCGACGAGATGGGAAAATGAAAAAGGAAAACCAAAAAATGGATGTTTTTTATGTGTACATCAACGTTTCGTCTTTATTTATAAGACTTCATCAGGATGATGATATAGAGAAAAAATGTCATACAAGTACAGATACATGTAGGGTAGACGTATTGGGAGGAAAAATTAAAATAATGCTTTACCCCTGCTCATCCCCCACCTCTTTCTCTTACCACCAGCCACAGTAGTCCTTGCTCACCCCATCCTTCCATTTTTTCCCCACTCATTTTCTTAAACATTCATTTTTATTCTCCAACAAGTACGGACGTCCACCCCGTAGTGGCCATTATTTTCATTTTTCCTCCCAATACGTCTACCCTACATGTATCTGTACTTGCATGACATTTTTTCTCTATATCATCATCCTGATGAAGTCTTATAAATAAAGACGAAACGTTGATGTACACATAAAAAACATCCATTTTTTGGTTTTCCTTTTTCATTTTCCCATATATATATATATATAGAGAGAGAGAGAGAGAGAGAGAGAGAGATAGAGAGAGAGAGGGGGGGGGAGACAGACAGACAGAACAAAGTGAAAGGATACTGTAAGGTGTGGGTTGTATATTTGCCCGGTAGAGGGATCCCATCTTTTTGCAGCAGACTTGGCAGTATCTGTTATGCATTTATTCCAAACATTGCTCTGATTTATGAAAAGTAAACATTAACATTTCGTAATAAACCTGTATATAGAAACCTTTTAGAAATGTAAGTTTTTTGGTTTTTTTTTAGTTTTCGGTGTTTTAGACACGATTTTGGACTTTCCTTCTAATTATCCATACTCATTGAAAATCCGAGATATATATCTTTATACCTTGTTTTTCGGAATGATGATGAAACAGACCGCATAGAACTGGATCTCTTTAATAATGAATAATGACATGGGGACTGGAATCTAATATTCTATCGTTTAAATATATATACTCCCATCTCGTCACCTAAAGGAAGCGAATAAAACACGTGTCACTTTCAAGTGGTAAGGGGGAGCGAGAAAGCAAATAGCAAGTCAGACAACCACCTCAGACTTTCCCCGCTATTAAAAATGAATTCAGAAATAAATCCTCCAGTCTATAAAAAGTCAACGGTGGGTTTTTTCTTTAGGTCATCAGAGATGATAATGAAATTTTTTATATAAAAATTAAATTACTAACGTAAGTCTATGCTTTTATATGAATATTTTCGTAATATATTTAGATAAATATTGAGTGCGAACACTAGCGAAGCATATTTGTCCGTCATTTTTTATGGAAGGTTTACACTAGTAGAGACACATTTACTGTTTTTCTTGTTTTTTGATTTACTTTTATACATACATCACAAACAAGGCATATTTTTGCTGAGGCATAAGGGGCTATTGTGATTTGGGCCAGATTTATAGGGAGCATCATAAGTGGGGAGGTGCGCAGCAAGATGTTTTTTCACATTACATTTGAATTTCTACATGTTTATACAATCGGGGAAACAGAGAGCAGGGATGGGAATTCTAAAGACAAGCAGACCAAGAAATAAAGCTGCTAGAGGAGAAAGTGTTTCGTCATCTGGGGACCTCTACAGTGAAGAGGTTAGATTTTGCTGGGAGTCGGGTTTGTCGTGGGTATCTACATTGAGTTGGTAAACGTTCATCGGAACACATTCCGTGGAAGTACTTGTAAAACAACATTGCGGTGTTACGACTGGGTTGGGGCTGGTAGACAGTGTGGGGCCTATTAGGTTATAAACTCTTTTTTGTATCCTGTCTACGAAATGGAAGCTAGTGGCTGTAGCACCAGCTTAGATGTGGCAATAATACTCCATTCATGAGCGAATGGTTGTTATAGAGATATAGGATACTGGCAGGTGTACTAGTCCGGTAGATGGATCCCACCTTCTTTACAGCAAACTTAGCAATATCGTCTATGTATTTATTGCAATGCATGTTGTCTGTGAATGTTAGTCCGAGGAGTTTTTACATTGGACTCTTGGAAACGGTGCTATCAGTTATGTCAATCTTCACACCAGCTCCGCAGAGAGGGATTCGTGGAAACTCCGAGAAGTTGTATCTGAGATGATTTGGTTTAATTGTCGGAAAGTCTTCTTTCCTGGTTCGAGTCGCTGCATCGTAGAACAGGCTGTCAGAAGCCGTTGTTAGCGTGCAAACGTCCAAACTGTTCAGGGCAACGCTAGATGGATTGTGACCGCTGGTTTTTACATTATTAGCTCTCAATTGAGTAGCGGAGGATGCAAAGGGGGACAAATTGTGGCGTACAACATCAGAATAGCTTTACGATGCTTGAGTACATATTTAAACTCACATGGAAATGCAATGGCTGGTAACTTTATTAGCACACGTTTGTATTTGTAAACAAATTCATTCATCATCGTGTGTTGAATGCCACTTGAATGCCAGTTGAATGCCAGTTGAATGCCAGTTCTCCGCGTAACGTGGTGGAATCATTTCAACTCTGTATTGCGAAAATAAATTGACATATTTTCATAGTGTACTTAAAGCAAACAAAAGGTCATCTTAATTAACATCACAAACAACATTTCATAATATTTTCTTCTTTACTTCTTTTCTTTTTTTTAACTTAACGTGTCCTTCAAAATCTCATTATTGAAAGTTGTTTTTTTCGGCCAATTCAGGCTTCAATAAAATAGTTGTTATGTTTAAATATTAAACTACACACGCACATATAATAAAACATAACATGTTTATTTTCTGCATTTGCTTGTATTTATACAATGTATTTATGAACGCATATCTATACATACATACACATATGCGGACACCAACACACATGTTCATTTTATTAATTGTGTTACAGAATATCAGAACATATCACACATGATGCCATTAGTTTATTCTGTAACACAATTAAAAGAATAAATCTTATTATTTAATAATTGAGCACTCCGTTGGAAATAAATTCAACAAACCAAAGTATATATATATATATATATATATATATATATATATATATATATATATATATATATATATATATATATATATATTATCGATTTCAGTGTTTGGACTGACGTCCTTATTTTGGCTGCATGCTCGCATTGTTTCGGCCGTTCTGCCCTTCGGCTTTCCTCGGGTGTCCTGTATCGAACTCGGAAACCGTCTGTCTAAACTCTCGAATCCAATCCTTTTATTGTCATGAGGGTACCACGCTCGGATTCCATTTTTTGGCACGAAACGTTGTGAGCATGGCAGCCAAGATGAGGAAGTCAGTCCGAACACTGAAATCAATAATGAAAACACCACATCGCAGAAATACGGACTAATATATATATATATATATATATATATATATATATATATATATATATATATATATATATATTTTCTCTTCTACTAACCTTATATATATATATATATATATATATATATATATATATATATATATATATATATATATATATATATGTTAGTTATTTCAAAAACATTCCAAATTTCCCTGAAAAACACTTTATTTGTATACATTTGTTTCCGCCCATCTCAAAAGTATCTATCTTCATGATATACTAAAAATAGCAATTATAATATGAAAGCTCTGTTTGATATAAGTTGTCAACTATTGAGCTTTTTTATCTAAAGTATTTAAAATATATAATTTTACACTCACAAGATCTAATTTGTTAAAAAAAAATTATTAACTGATCTTTTGGGGATATTTTGAATCGTCTTGGTTCTTTAACTTAAACTTTTCCTTAAATATAAATATAGCACCTTAAAATTGAGCTTGTACGAAATACTTGCACAATGTTCCGAACAGAATTTGACCCTTTTGTCAACGAAGAACATACCAATTCCAACGGAGGATACTTACAAGCGGCATTTTATAAGGAGTATAAATACTTTCGTCAAAAACATAAGATCGAAAAATTTCCACTATATAACAACAACATTAAAAAAACGACAAACACTAAATGAAAAAAAACTACATATAAACTCTAGGAAAATGAAGTGGATGTTTAATTTTCCTATTTAGATCAGACATAAGATTTGTTAGTAAAAATATATTAGATAAAATAACCACACTGTGGATAACTTCTAATCAAGTAACTGAATAGTTTATTAATATCAAAAGGGAAAATATGGTTAGATTCCTTGCTTTTGTATATTGACTCGTACTATCAATTAATATCACCTATCATATTAAATAAGTCTCTAACCATGGGTAGAAAACAAACAGATATCCCACAATCAAAGATAGATCTAATATTGCTAGCAACAAATCTATTATCTTTTTCAAAAACCAAGAATAATAATCCGAACCACTTTAACACACGAATGGGTTCGACTGAATCTTCTCGGTAACAGATTTCATCGGGCTATTTTTGCTAAATTATATATACCTACAATGCCCCGAGATGAAGTGGTATTTACTATAAGAGTAACAAATAGAATATATGGAAAAAACAAGAAAAAATTGCATGACCTATTCAAGCAATATGCATTAAAAATAACGTCAACCAAAATTTCATAGATTTAATCCTTAACCTTACTAACAATACTCTTGCACATTTCCACAAATAAAATCGTATATTATGTACATAAAGACTCTAACCACCCAAGATCAATAATAAACTCTCAAATACCCAACATTCAGATAGTCTCTAGGATATAATCTAACAAACACATATCCCATGAGAATTCTGACTTTTAGAATAATACGCTGACAAAATAAAATTCACAAAATAACAATGACTTCCCTTTTAATAACAATAATAATAATCTTAGAAAGAAATCGAATATAATTACCCACATTTAATAAACCTAATCGTAAAATAAGCAATAATATAAATTAAATCAACCTTGCATACAATCAACTAAATAAACCACACCTGTAGCAATATGTAAAAGTGGATTATTACAGACAAGCTGTTTTTGGTAATAAACGTAGAAATAACAGAGACAACAGATAATTTGTTTCAACCCACCGTTTTCGAAAACTGTGCAGACCAACATCCACAGATGCCTCAATAAAATAATTAGAGATAACTTTTAAATCCCACATAAATGCAGTAAGCTATTTAATATAAATACAAGTAGACTAAACAGTACCAAACCTCGAACAATAGAATGAAATACAAATAAAATTAATAAATCCCCCAAAATAAATAACATAACTTTTCTGGGCACTAAATGCAACTGCTTCGATAAAGCAAACTGTCCGTTAGAAAATGACTTCATGAATGACAAAACTGTATATAAATGCATATTTTAAGAAAGTACTAACTCTAATAGCAATATCAATATCTTCTTTAGCAATAATAATAACAATAGCGATATCATTTATGTATTAACAAATAATGGCAATCAAAAAAGCGCCGATAATGACAACAACATTGAGATAAATCATAAGAAAACCACTTAACTTGGCTGTAAAACAGGTTTAATCAAACCAAGAATATTACGACAAAAGCACACCTCGCAAATTTTACATCATTATCTTAGCGTATATTGGAACTTAAAATTAAGAAAATTCCGTATAACATTAAATGAGTCATAGTTAGAAAAATGAATGCATACAAACCATTAGATAGATATTGTAGATTATCTAAAATTAAATTTAGTGGTAACCTATTAAACAAAAAAAATGAGATTCTTTAAAACTGCACACATGGGAAATGATTTAAATATAACGATTATAAGCACCCATACGTATATTTTCCTTGAAATAATATAAGAAACCATATACCTATAATAATAAAAAGAATATATAATCTGAAACTAAATGGTACTAGATACCTATATAAAGGGCTATTAATTAATAGCACATAAATAAACTGCAAAAATAGAAATAAAATCCATTTAATTAAGCACTAATAAATGATGATATAAATTGAATACTAATTGCACACCATGAATAATTTAAAATGATTGAAAGTAAAACGTCCATCTAGCACTACAGTAATTAAGATTAAACACATTTGTTTTCAGTTTTAATTTAATTTTATTTATTTATATCATTTTAAAGGCAAGTTCTTCCATATCCTGGCCCGGCCTATTGTATAGTTTTAACCTCGTGGTGAAATATGTAAATAAGTAAGAGTTACTATTGAACGCCCTTATTATTAGAGTTACTGTTCATAAGAAGAAAGCATAGATATATATTTTAAAAGTCAATTAAATGCATACATTTTAGTGCACCTAAAATAGCCTTCAATATAAAATAACATGGTAGACTATGATTATTCAGATGTTTTAAGAATAACGATTTAAAATGATTTAAGATGTGAATCGAATGAAGTAAAAAGTCAATTTACAACTCCAGTCAATACAAAAATGAATTAATTTTGAAAGTTGATTTTCCCCATATGACGAACCACCTTTTGTGTAGCTTTTCCCTCTTGGAGAAGCAATTAAATTAGAACTTAACTCAGATAAAGTTTAAGTGTTTTTTAAAAAAACATAGAGACTGAATTTTTTTTAAGTTTCATACTAA
>OY744529.1:3235000-3245000 GCA_963556195.1 Sepiola atlantica
TACTTTGACTTTAAACGTTAGAATGAACCAAAAAGTCTTTCCACTTATTAAGTTTAAGCTATTTACTTAACTTAGTCTACTTTAAGCTGAAGTAGTTTCGTACGTTCAGAAAAAGAAAACAAGCTGACGAGAGTTGGCAGTGTGCATTATCGTTAAACATAACCTGAAAGTATCTTCCTTATGTCGGATATACACACCCGGGCGAAAACATTAAGCCTTACTAATTTTTTATAATTTTCTTACGAGTTTTTTAGTAATTTTATTGACATCAAATGTTAGAGTATGTTTTTAAGTAATTTTATTGATATCAAATGTTAGAGTATGTTTTTAAGTAATTTTATTGATATCAAATGTTAGAGTATGTTTTTAAGTAATTTTATTGATATCAAATGTTAGAGTATGTTTTTAAGTAATTTTATTGATATCAAATGTTAGAGTATGTTTTTAAGTAATTTTATTGATATCAAATGTTAGAGTATGTTTTTAAGTAATTTTATTGATATCAAATGTTAAAGTATGTTTTTTAGTAATTTTATTAATATCAAATGTTAGAGTATGTTTTTTAGTAACTTTATTGATATCAAATGTTAGAGTATGTTTTTTAGTAATTTTATTGATATCAAATGTTAGAGTATGTTTTTAAGTAATTTTATTAATATCAAATGTTAGAGTATGTTTTTAAGTAATTTTATTGATATCAAATGTTAGAGTATGTTTTAAGTAATTTTATTGATATCAAATGTTAGACTATGTTTTTTAGTAATTTTATTAATAGCAAATGTTAGAGTATGTTTTTTAGTAATTTTATTGATATCAAATGTTAGAGTATGTTTTTTAGTAATTTTATTGATATCAAATGTTCTTTTCTTTTTAGGTTAGAGTCAGAGCTGCTTAATTTATGTTAATATTTAATATGAAATGTAACCTAATCAAAAAGAAATAAGCATTTTGATGAAATTACAAAAAAATAGGATTGGTTGAATGAGAAAGAGAGGCTTGAAATATTAAACAAATGTTTACAGTCTTAAACAAGGAAAATGTTGCCACTTCTTTTTTTTATAGTAAAAAAAATTAGTAAACAATATAAATAAATATGTAATGTGGATAGGAAAACAATTACAGGAAGTCCCAAAATCATCAACAAGAAGAGATGACTCAAGGATGAAAATGACAACTTTTCCTCACATGAAAGACAACCATACAAATTTGGTCAAAGAGTTAAAAACTGGAAAATGTAAGTCTCTTTCCTGTAGAACAATAGTCAGAAGATTGAAATACAACGACACATCATCAAGCCGATGTGCAAAAAAGCCTTTTTTGTCACAAAAAAATATCATGGATAGGATGAGTGTTGTTACTAAATATGACACTCTCTTCTCAAAATCGTTTCAGAGAGTTATTTGGTCGGATGTCGCGGTTTTCTTTTGTGAGGTGATACTCGAAGGTCAGGTGGGAGATACAATATTGGTTGATTATTAAGCATGGAAATGGAGGAATTCTGGTTTGGGGTGCATTTTCTACACTTGGTATTTTTCGTAAGTTGCTTTCTTCCTATTCCCAGGAAAATGTTTCAGTTCACACTGCAAAATTAACCAAAAAGTGTTTTTTTACCCGGACAATGTCCTGATCTCAGCCCGATCGATGACTTGTGGAGCACAATTAAAATAAAATTAACTGGTAGAAAATTTGAAAATAAAAAGTCACTCTTCGATCCAATTTAAAGCTGATAGACAGATTGCCAAACTAATATCTTTGTTACGTAAGGAGCTATCCTTATGTATATGTATATATATAAATAAGTTAGTTCGTTATATATGGTTATATATTTCTATATATAAGATTAACTCTTAAACTAATTAACCGATCATTGCTACTTTTGAAACACATGCTTATACTAAGCGTATGGGGGTCGTAATATTGACTATATTTAGTTTTTTAGTTTCATCCAGAGGAGGCAAAAAAAAGAGTAGAAGCCCTTTGCAAAATTCAGATACCTCCGATTTCTGTGAAATTTTAACAATAGATATTAAATATCAATTTATAAATATTCCTCAAATGTCAGTTTCTTTAAAATATTTTAAAGAGTGTTAGCCTCCCATTTGAACTTATAAATATTGCATGTTCGAAAAACTTAATTATACACATCCTGAAACGGGTATTCTTCCAGTATATATATAAAACATATACACATAGTTTTGGTAAAGTTAAAAAAAAAATAATAATGTGCGAATGTTAATCCGCGCGCGTGAGTATGACGCCTTAGCTAAATATGTTCAAACTAATTCAAGTTATTTTATCAATTTTGGATGTGGCTATTTTTCAAGTGAAACGCTATTTTTCAAGTGAAACGGTATTTTTCAAGTGAAACGCTATTTTTCAAGTGAAACGCTATTTTGTAAGTGAAACGCTATTTTTCAAGTGAAACGGTATTTTTCTGGGTGTCGAGAAATGCACCGAAGCATATAATAAATTTATTTACCTGTATATATGTTATTTAATAAGGTTTGCGTAAATAAAAATAAGGTTTGCGTAAATACACACAATATATATATATATATATATGAATGATTTTTTATTCAAACATGTACAAAGTCTGCTACACTGGCATGTCGATGTTATCAATCTACAGCTATCAAGAGCTGAGGTCTCATCAGGCAGAAAGTGTTTTTGTGATCCAACCCAGTCGATGGAATCTAGGAAGAATGGAGTGAAGCAAAAAGAAGAAAACTCCATTCTTCCTGATTCCTTCTTCTTCTTCTTTTTGCTTAGCTCCATTCTTCCTGGATTCCACCGACCGGGTTGGACCACAAAAAAAACTTTCTGCCTGATGAGACCTCAGCTCTTGATAGGTTTAGATCGATAACATCGACATGCCAGTGTAGCAGACCTTGTACATGTTTGAATAAAAAATCATTCATAATACAGCTCTATATTTTTATTGAGCACTCTTTTATAAGCCCGGTTTGATTCCCTTTGGATTTCTACCCTGTGGATTTTTACCCTACCTGGATTACTATATATATATATATATATATATATATATATATATATATATATATCGCCACTTCTGCACTGATGAGGGTGGAAAGACCGAAACTACCTCGTCTGTAGGTTTAAAAAACACTTTAATATTTAAAAATATTTATATTTCAAAAGCCCATTTAAAATTTAATTGTCTGAATAGTAGAGCCCTGTTTGGAGTAAAAAAATTGTTGTCATTTCTGCGATAAGCAAGTTCAGCTCGAGCGTTGAACACTATCGACGACAAGACGCTTGCCCCTGCTTTAGGGCAAGTGTACATTAATTTCAAGTACTGTCTGTGGGGATTTCTAGCGGCCGTGTGGTCCTGAGTGTTAGTCTCGTTATTCTAGATTGAATCTACGAACTACGTTCGAGCTCATGCGACCGCCTGCAACCGCCACTCCTGCACTGACGAGAGTAGAAAGCCCTAAACGACTTCGTCTGTAGCTATAAAAACACTTTAATATTGAAAAATATTTACATGTATATATATATATACTAACCACACACCCGAACCCTGCTCCCTGGCCAATTGCCCTATCTCCAACACAGGTCTGTGCCTTCGCACTAACTGTGTTTACAAACTACAGTGTAATAAATGCAAAAAAATTTACATCGGCAACACTACAAGACCGCTACACTTGCGCATAAAGGAGCACTTGAATACCCGTATATCCTCTTTCCACAAACACATAGAGATTTGCTCAAACACTCAGCGCGATATTCACGTCTCCATCTTAGCGTCTGTCAGAAACATCGGTGACCTTAGAATCACAGAATCAATCCTCATCTCCAGATTAAACCCCTCACTCAATCAACGTCACGAGCTCTACTCACCTTTCATTCTATAATATCTACCCCCCATCCACCAACCAACCCCCATATCTAACACTTAACAGAGTCCGTTTCCACCACTTCACCCATTACTCACCTCCCATAATAAACTCACCATACACCCAAACAATCAAACAGGCCCCTCCCCATATGAACTTCCATCCTTACACACTTGAACCACAAACCAAAAACCATATTCAGCATACTCGTCTAACCCACCAAAATAAGTCACTCCATAACCTAGCATTATTAATTAATAAATCCAAACACATATAGAATGTATACAAATAACATACAAATATTAAATAAATAATTCATAAAATAAATTAAACAAGTAAATAATAATAATAAAAAATAAATAAATAAAAAAAATAAAAAAAATAAAAAAAAAACAAAAAAAAACAAAAAAAAACAAAACAAACAAATATGTAAAGAAATTGATGAATATATATAGATAAACAATTAAACAAACAATAATACATAGATATGTATATATATATGTATATATGCATTTGTGTATATATGTTGTATATATATACTAATATTGTTATACAGATCTCCACCAAAAAAAAAAAAAATTTAAAAAAATTAAAAAAAAAAAATTAAAAAAAAAATTAATTATAAAAAAAATATTTTTTAAAATCCAGAGTTACTCCCCTTTATCTTATGATAAATATATCAAGTTAATAAGTTAATTCGTTAATCTAATTTGACGAAACTCACAATTAGTAATTAATAACACTTCTTTAATAGATGATAATCGAAATCAATAGTAGATAGATCTAGAATATTTAAAATATGAGACTAATTACTTTAATTTATATTAAAATTCTTAAATTACGATAGAAAGATAAACAAAATAAAAATACGAAGATAAAACAAAGTAAATATTCAAATATAAAAAAAAAAATAAATAAATAAAAAAATGATATATATATATTATCAAAAATAACAGTTTATCGAACACCATACACCTAACCAACATTACACTAATATTCTAAACACCAATCATATATTTAACATAATATTAAAATAAAACTTAACTTAATTTATATTCCCTGTGAAACTGTTTTTTTTTTTTTTGCTGCGGTCTATATCTGGCAGCCATTTTGTTTTGTATTATTCTCTACACAGTCGGAGAAGAATAAAATATTATTCTTCTTCTGGTCTAATTATTTTTGAAAAAGGGATGTCTTTTCCCGAAATATCAAATAGTGATTTTTAATCACCCGGACAGCTAAAACACTCTTGCTGTTATGTAAGGAAAAAAAAAAAAAAAAGGAAAAAAAAGGAAAAATAAATAGTAAGTCTTATATCGTATTCGATTTATTTTTATTGTTTTTGTTCCTTTCCTTTCAACTTGCATCTTACCCGGAATTGCATTGCCCACAGCCTTTCAAAAACTTACTACTATATATATATATATATATATATATATATATATATATATTGAAGTATTGCGTAATCAAGAATTAGCGTATACTTGTGAGTGCCTTTATCTATCTCTGTATATGTATATGCGTCTCTGTCGCTATTAAACTATTAATGTGTCTGAGTATGTGATGTTTGAATCATATAAAACGTCCGTTTCTTCTAGAACTAAACGGCTTCCAGTTTTATTTTGAACATATTGAAGATTATAGTCCATTTAGACTATAATCAATATGTTGAAGACGGAATTGTAACACCGACAAACCATTCTTGACGTTTACGTTGGCTGTTAACCCCCCCCCCCTGACTTGCAATTGCGTTCAATTCATGCCGACTCCGTTTTATTTATTCATTATGTGAACTAGCCCTGTCTGTCGGGTAGGAGAGACGTTTTCTGCGGTAGATCACACCGAAAGTAAAATGATTAATGTGAGCGGTTGTCAATTATAATAGGAATGAATGAGCCACACATTTACAACAGGAATGGGAAATTCCAATTATTAATGGAAAGGCTGGCATATTTGTAGTTGGCAAAAAGATAGTTCTGTGTAGCTCGAGGCAGGTTGGTATTAGGAAATAAAAAACTCGGCATCACATATTAAATCACTGTGTAGAAGTTTCTTCTGATCAAGTAAGCTTTATTTATTAAAAAAAAAAAGAAAAAAGAAAAAATAGATAATACTTGGTTTGTCGTATTCTTCAACGCCATTTTTTCCATTTCTTGCATTGTAATAGCCTTCTAACACACCTTATATACATACCACAAACTACCTTTCCTTATGATTTTTGTTTTGTTTCTTCGTGTGATGCTGGTACCGGGATTAAAATAATTAGAGTTTAGGCATTTAAATAACTTTTCTTTTCATCAAAATTATTTCTCATTCAGTCAAAGTGAGAATATATCTATTACAGCAAAAAAAGAGAAAAAGAAAACTTTTTTTCTGTCCAATGCGTTTCGCTCTTTATAGAACGTTTTAAAAGAAAGATTGAGAACATTTTTTCGTGAAAAAAAAACAAATCAACATCGAAAAATAAACAAAAAAACGTTCAAAGCTTTATGTACTTCAATAATAGACACTAACTTTTTTTAATATATGAGCACTATTTGTTTTTCATAATACCATTATCTCAATTTACCGTTTGACGAAGTTCAGTAAAGAAAGAAACGCGTTGGCCAGTAAAAATTTATTTTTGTCACGTTTTACCATCTTTTCCTTTTCATTATATATATATATATATATATATATATATATATATATATATATATATATATATATTAGTAAGTTTTTGAAAGGCTGTGGGCAATGCAATTCCGGGTAAGATGCAAGATGAAAGGAAAGGAACAAAAACAATAAAAATAAATCGAATACGATATAAGACTTACTATTTATTTTTCCTTTTTTTTCCTTTTTTTTTTTTTTCTTACATAACAGCAAGAGTGTTTTAGCTGTCCGGGTGATTAAAAATCACTATTTGATATTTCGGGAAAAGACATCCCTTTTTCAAAAATAATTAGACCAGAAGAAGAATAATATTTTATTCTTCTCCGACTGTGTAGAGAATAATACAAAACAAAATGGCTGCCAGATATAGACCGCAGCAAAAAAAACAGTTTCACAGGGAATATAAATTAAGTTAAGTTTTATTTTAATATTATGTTAAATATATGATTGGTGTTTAGAATATTAGTGTAATGTTGGTTAGGTGTATGGTGTTCGATAAACTGTTATTTTTGATAATATGTATATATCATTTTTTTATTTTATTTATTTATTTTTTTTTTTTTATATTTGAATATTTACTTTGTTTTATCTTCGTATTTTTAATTTGTTTATCTTTCTATCGTAATTTAAGAATTTTAATATAAATTAAAGTAATTAGTCTCATATTTTAAATATTCTAGATCTATCTACTTATCGATTTCGATTATCATCTATTAAAGAAGTGTTATTAATTACTAATTGTGAGTTTCGTCAAATTAGATTAACGAATTAACTTATTAACTTGATATATTTATTATAAGATAAAGGGGAGTAACTCTGGATTTTTAAAAATATTTTTTTTTATAATTAATTTTTTTTTTTTAATTTTTTTTTAATTTTATAAAATCTTTTTTTTTGGTGGAGATCTGTATAACAATATTAGTATATATATACAACATATATACACAAATGCATATATACATATATATATACATATCTATGTATTATTGTTTGTTTAATTGTTTATCTATATATATTCATCAATTTCTTTACATATTTGTTTGTTTTTGTTTTTTTTGTTTTTTTTTTAATTTTTTATAATCTTTTTTTTTTGGTGGAGATCTGTATAACAATATTAGTATATATATACAACATATATACACAAATGCATATATACATATATATATACATATCTATGTATTATTGTTTGTTTAATTGTTTATCTATATATATTCATCAATTTCTTTACATATTTGTTTGTTTGTTTTTTTTTTGTTTTTTTTTGTTTTGTTTTTTTTATTTATTTATTTTTTATTATTATTATTTACTTGTTTAATTTATTTTATGAATTATTTATTTAATATTTGCATGTTATTTGTATACATTCTATATGTGTTTGGATTTATTAATTAATAATGCTAGGTTATGGAGTGACTTATTTTGGTGGGTTAGACGAGTATGCTGAATATGGTTTTTGGTTTGTGGTTGAAAGTGTGTAAGGATGGAAGTTCATATGGGGAGGGGCCTGTTTGATTGTTTGGGTGTATGGTGAGTTTATTATGGGAGGTGAGTAATGAGTGAAATGGTGGAAACGGACTCTGTTAAGTGTTAGATATGGGGGTTGGTTGGTGGATGGGGGGTAGGTATTATAGAATGAAAGGTGAGTAGAGCTCGTGACGTTGATTGAGTGAGGGGTTTAATCTGGAGATGAGGATTGATTCTGTGATTCTAAGGTCACCGATGTTTCTGACAGACGCTAAGATGGAGACGTGAATATCGCGCTGAGTGTTTGAGCAAATCTCTATGTGTTTGTGGAAAGAGGATATACGGGTATTCAAGTGCTCCTTTATGCGCAAGTGTAGCGGTCTTGTAGTGTTGCCGATGTAAAATTTTTTGCATTTATTACACTGTAGTTTGTAAACACAGTTAGTGCGAAGGCACAGACCTGTGTTGGAGATAGGGCAATTGGCCAGGGAGCAGGGTTCGGGTGTGTGGTTAGTGTGTTTATTAGATAGATGTTGGCGTAAGGAGGTGCCAGTATGTGTTAGTTGTATGTTAAGGTTTTCCTTATGTATTGCCTTGCGGATGGAGGTGGTGATCTTATCGCTGAAGAAAGGGAGTTTTAAGAAGCATGTGTTAGCGAGGGTGCGGTGTCTACGTGTTTTGGGCTTATTTAGGTGGGCTATGGTTGGGGCGGGGTAGCCATTATTTTGGAGGGTTTGTTGGAAGTTTTTAGTGTGTGATATTTTGTCAGCAGCAGAAGAGCATTTATTTTGTATTCGGGTAATTTCATTATGGGCATAACTTAATTTGGCTTTTGTGGGCAGGGCAGACTTATAGTGTATGAAAAGGTTTTTGCAGGCAGGTTTCCTATAGAAGTTAGTGTGTATAGAGCCATCTTCGGTGATGTTAAGGTTGAAATCAAGGAGAGAGAGTGAGCCGGACTCGTTTGGGTGTTCTATGGTGAATTGTATGTGGGGGTCGGTGTTGTTGAATGTGTTGAATATTTGTGTGGCTTCGTCTTGAGAGGATGTAAGGATTAGAATGTCATCTATATATCTGGAGAAGAATATATAGGAGAGGCAGGAGTTAAGTGCTCGTTGTTCTAACCGGTTCATGTAGGTGATGGCTAAGAGACCGGAAAGGCTAGAACCCATGGGGAGGCCGGAAATTTGTTTGAAAGTGTGCTGCTGAAAGGTAAAGTATGTGTTGTCGATGATGATGTATAAGAGATTGTGAATGTCAGTAGGTGTTAGTCCGAAGAGCTCTAGGTTGTCAGAGGAAGATATGTGGTCGGTGATGAGGTCTATGGCTGGGTGTGCGGGTATTGAGGTGTAGAGGGAGATTACGTCTAGGCTAAATATATAGTTGTTAGTTTGTAGTTGTTGGTGTTGGAGTGAGTGTAGTCTGCTAATTACTTGGTCCGAGCTGCTGACATGTGCGGGGAAGGTGGAGAGTAGTGGTTTGAGTAGTTGAGAGAGAAGCCAAGAGATTTTATAGAGTGGTCCTTCAATACTAGAGACTATAGGTCTAATTTGTGTGTGTGTGTTGGTCTTGTGTGTTTTAATGAGGTGGTAGAAGGTGGGAAGTCTGCTATTTTTGGTGGTGAAGTTGATTTTGTATTTTTTGGGGAGGTTACGTGTGAGACAGATTTGGGACCAGGTGTTGTTAATGGAGTTTTGGACTAATGTGGCTGAAATGTTGGGGGCGGGGGTGTATAGGTTGTTGTTGTTAAGATGTTCGAGAGCGAGTATGTTGTATGAGTCTTGAGAGATGATACAGAATTCCTTACCTTTATCAGAGGGTAAGTAAACTAGGTTTTTATTTTTCAGGTTTTCTAGGGTAAGGCGTTGGGATCTGGTGATGTTAGGGGTGATGTGGGGTTGTTCTTGTTGGAGTATATCAAGGATCCTCTGTTTTAATCTAGAAAGTTTTTGATCAAGTAGGTGGTTACTAGGTGGTGGGTGTAGTGGGTGGTCAAGCTGGTAGACAGGGAAGGAGAAATATATATA
>OY744529.1:3250000-3355000 GCA_963556195.1 Sepiola atlantica
CCCCTCTTTTTATATTCACTCACGCCAACCAATCAACTTTTTCCTGTTTTTACTAAGTGCTTAAACGCTCCTTATATTTAAATAAAGATTATTTTCTGTCTGCAATTCGTGGCTATTTCAAGTCTTCGAGTTAGAACATTTTTTTCATCTTTAAAATTTTTTCAACTAGCTTGCTACTAAGACGCAATCAAATTCCACAGTCTAGAAACTCACACGCTCAGTAAAGATGTTTCACTCAATTACTCAATTACTCAATTCACACGCTCTAGCTCATTTAAGACGTTTCACTCAATTACTCAATTCACACGCTCTAGTTCATTTAAGGTGTATCACACAATTACTCAATTACTCAATTCGCACGCTGTAGCTCATTTAAGATGTTTCTACTCAATTACTCAATAACTCAATTAACACGCTCTAGCTCATTTAAGATGTTTCACTCAATTACTCAATTACTAAATTCACACGCTCTAGCTCATTTAAGATGTTTCACTAAATTACTCAATTACTCAATTCACACGCTCTAGCTCATTTAAGATGTTTCACTCAATTACTCAATTACTCAATTCACACGCTCTAGCTCATTTAAGAGGTTTCACTCAATTACTCAATTCACACGCTTTAGCTCATTTAAGATGTTTCACTCAATTACTCAATTTCTCAATTCACACGCTTTAGCTCATTTAAGATGTTTCACTCAATTACTCAATTACTCAATTCACACGCTTTAGCTCATTTAAGATGTTTCACTCAATTACTCAATTTCTCAATTCACACACTCTAGCTCATTTAAGACGTTTCACTCAATTACTCAATTACTCAATTCACACGCTGTAGCTCATTTAAGAGGTTTCACTGAATTATTCAATTCACACGCTTTAGCTCATTTAAGATGTTTCACTCAATTACTCAATTTCTCAATTCACACACTCTAGCTCATTTAAGATCTTTCACTCAATTACTCAATTACTCAATTCACACGCTCTAGCTCATTTAAGATGTTTCACTCAATTACTCAATTACTCATTTCACACGCTCTAGCTCATTTAAGAGGTTTCACTCAATTACTCAATTACTGCCACTATCTCTCAGTTCCCAAAAATGTTTAGACAATAATGTGCTATATCCATATGCTTTGTTATTAAATCGACTTTTGTGATTATAGAAACTATTATTTTCAATGTAAGTTGTTTTCCCTATGTAATATTTTTTTTGTTTCCAAGGTTTTGAGTAATGCATATTATAGCCTGGTAAAGTGTGCTTTCTATTAAACAATTATGTTGCAGAAGGCAATTGATACTGTTTCATAGTTACATTTTTGATCCAATTTCTACTTTTCTCATTGATTTATCGAAAGTATTACTTTTTCTTTTTGTTTTTATCACTATTATTATCATTAGTAGTAGTAGTAGTAGTAGTAGTAGTAGTAGTAGTAGTAGTAGTGGTGTTGGTGGTGGTGGTGGTGGTGGTGGTAGTAGTGGTGGTGGTAGTAGTAGTAGTAGTAGTAGTAGTAGTAGTAGTAGTAGTAGTAGTAGTGTTTACTCACTACAGGTGTTCACACAGAGAACACATCCATGCTTTTCCACTGACAAAAACAAGTGGTGTTCTCTAGAGTCTGGATCATAAAAAGTCACCCAGATTGCTAGCACTCTCTACCTCTTTCGATAGCCATTGAAAATCATTTTGCGTTATAGCATCAGCCGTTTACCATTGGCTTCTTGCTGTCAACAACCATTGCTCTTCTTTGGAATTTGAGTAGCAATATCCCCTGAAGCTTCCAATACTCTCAGCATCTTTCCGGTGGAGGTCTGGTTGGTGCTCTACCTCCTCGATCTTTCCATCATTTACCCTTCACGACCATTTCGTGTAGTACAATAATAACTGGTGTTCAATGTATCCTTTCTAACAGACATTGTATCTCGGCAAGCCAAAACATTCCCAAACGGTTACTCATCTAATTACTGATAAGGCTGAACGCTGCTTAACTTCGGTTGTACGACGAGACTCAGTGTTTCAACATGAGATATATCCCTTAAAAAATACATTTGGGTCAACTCGAACAGTTATTGGCTCACATGTTTGTTGACAGCCTTTATTTGTCACTTGTTTAAAAAAATGCGGAAGTGTGATCTGCTCTCTTCCTCGTTGCTAAAAATAGAATTCGGCTGTTTTGGTTTTTGTTTGTTTTTTGTTTGTGGCGTACCAAATCTGACACCCCCCCCCGTACCTTTCTGAATACATAAAAGTACACGAAACTATAATTGTAGTCAAAGCAAAATAAAGGCGCACTAAGCGACTTCACACAGTTTAGTTTCTTTCCTATCAATACTAGGGAAATGTAAAAATAACATTTCCATTAGTCATCATACGGTGAGGAGAAAGTCCGTGGGAATATTTACGGTTTCACGGAGGGACAAGTATGCGAATTGCAGTTTTTTTTTGTTTTTTTTTACTTCAATTATACAATTATGGTAATTTTTTCTAGCCCTGGTGAGAATTGCATTTAGAGGTAGCTTGATGTATATGAGCCCAAAATGATGAGCACACCTTTCAGGGTTGATCATCAAAATTCTAAGACATTAAAATGATTTCCTAAGGCAAACAAAAAATGTAAGATGTACAGTCATATTCAGATATCATATGAACTTATAGCTTATTGTAAAAGAAAAGACAACATCAAAAGCAAGAATGACAAAATCTATCCATACAAAATAATTCATCTTTATTGATTACTCAAGATGAAGGTCTAGCCGAACTGAAAGAGCGTAGGGACGACAAAACATATGTTTGCCGATAACTGTTTTACATATATATATATATATATATATATATATATATATATATATATATATATATGTGTGGGGGGGGTCGATAACTGTGTTGTATATATATATATATATATATATATATATATATATATATATATATACAACGAAAATTCGCGGAAAAAAAATTAAATAAATGAATTTTTCATTTAAAATCGCACGATTGTTTGATTTTCAAAATATTTCACTTTAATACATTATAATCCGTGCTTCTAAGGTGTTGACTTCCTTTCCTTACTTAAAAAAAGCGCCAATCAGCGTATAAACATCGGCAGGACAAAAAACATAACGTCGTAAGAACCTGACGTATTTTCGACCCCTCAGGGTTAATACCACCAATATGAGGAGGAAGAAAAGAAGAAAAAAACACTATAAGACAGTCTCGCTTGACAAGGTTGTTTTTACAATGAAAATTCGCGAAAAAAAAATTAAATAAATGAATTTTTTATTTAAAATTGCATGATTGTTTGATTTTCAAAATATTTCACTTTAATATATATATATATATATATATATATATATATATATATACAATAATATTTTTATAAATAAATATTAATTATTTAAATACCTACAGACATCGATGTTTCATGCTAACGCAATCTACAGTGTAGGAACTAATTCTCAACGGTCGGTAGGCGCGAACCTCGATCACAAATCCCCAACGTTTCGTAGTCGGGGATCTTACCCATCGGCCATAGCCAACTAGTTAGTAAATATAGAGGAACTTTAAATGTAAATAGCGAAAATCGGCGGCTATGTACCAGGCAGTATAGAGTGATCTATATATATATATATATATATATATATATATATATATATATATATATATATATATATATATATATATGTATGTATATATATATATATGTATGTGTGTGTGTGTGTATAGGTTACCTTATAGGTGTAACACTCGGTGTAAGGAAATAATAATTTCCACCTAGCATTTAGGTAATGCTCTCCCGTAAAACTAATTATAAATAAAAATAAATCAATAACATCATTTATAATGCAATACCATTTTCCTACTACCACTAAAAGGTTCTTGGCTCAGTTGGTAGAGTGCCGGACGTCAATCACTTTGGTCCCAGTTTTAAATCACACTAGGTCTAGCCGTACTGATTAGTCATAGAGACGAGAAAACACGTGTATGTGGATGATTATATTTCAACAAATAAATGTTACGCCCCATCATCACATGGGTAAAGAGAAAATAATTCACACTTAGCATTTAGGATAAATGCTTTTCCGTATAGTTGAATTCGTTTAAAGTATCCCAAATAAAATAAACAAATAAATGATATCTATAAAAGTGATACACTTCTTCAACTTGTAGGGTTTGGCTCTGTGGTAGCGCATCTCTGTAGTCAATCTCTGGAGTATCGGTTTCGAACCTTGCTTGGTTCAGCCGCGTTGGTGAATAATAAGACGACGAAACACGTGTCCATGTAAAACTATATTTAAAATATGTAGGAAGCATGTCTAAAAAGTAGCCGACCTTAGGCCAGAAAAAATACCTGATGGGGTTGGGACCCTAATCTCCTTCAAAATAGGCCTATTGTGCTTGCACACACTTAGCCCACCGATCCATCCACTGCCGGAAACACATCTGGAAGTCTTCTTTTGGAATGGTGTTCATATCCGCCGTCGTATTCCGCATTATCTCTTCTCTAGTTTCAAAACGGGAACCTTTCAGTGGCGTCTTCAATTTTCGAAACAACAGAAGTCGCAAGTAGCCATGTCTGGAGAGTAGGGAGTTTGGTGAACGACTGGCATTTTATGTTTGGCTAAGAAATGTTGGGATGAATGTGCGAGGGCGTTGTTATGATGCAGTTGCCAGTTTTTCGCCGTCCACATGTCTGGTCTTTTGCGCCGAACTGCGTCACGGAGACGTCAGAGAACATCTTGATAGTACTTCTTTGTCACTGTTTGTCCTTCAGGTGCATATTCGTGATGCACAATTCCACAGATATCCAAGAAGACAGTCAGCATCACCTTGATTTTGCTTTGTACCTTTCGCACTTAATTTGTCCTTAGAGATTCAGGATGCTTCCATTGTGACGACTGTATTTTGGTCTCTGGGTTGTACCCGTACTCCCATGACTCATCTCCAGTTATCACGGTGTTCAGAAACCCAGGATCAGTGTTGACGGTTTCTAAAAGGTCCTGTGCAACTTGAAAACGGAGGTCCTTTTGTTCCTGCGACAACAACTTTGGCACAAATTTTGCAGCCACTCTGTGCATGTTCAAATCATCACGCAAAATTACACGTGCGGAATCTTTACTCACTCCGACCTCTTGGGTGATTTCCCGCACGTTTGAACGACGATCTTCCATCACCAAATTTCGCACTCCTTCAACAACGGCTGTACTCCAAACAATTTGGAGCCTGCCAGAACGCTGGTCACTCTCCGCTGATGTGTGGCCATTTTTGAATCGGTTGAACCACATTTTAATTTGTGATACACCCATCGAATCTTCTCCAAACATCTGCTAGATCTTACAAAGCTGTTTGACAAAATTTGATGCAGTACCTTTGCTCAACACGTTCAGTCATCTTGAGAGAATCGGTAATCCGATGAACACGTTGTGTAGTACCTCCATCAGCGACCGACAGAGAGCGACTAACATGCAGGAAGGAGGTGGTAAAATTGAAACATGTGCATGAAGATGTCTTCCTTCAATGTGTAGCGTGGCGCCGCCTTATCGTCTCTATTTCGCACGAAAAAATAAAGGGCGGATATTTTTTAGACAGGCTTCGTATATATATATATATAGAGAGAGAGAGAGAGAGACAGAGAGAGAGAGAGACAGACAGACAGACAGACAGACAGACAGAGACAGATAAGAGATTAGCGTAGTTTATTTGAAGCAATCGTGATTATATAGAAGGATATGTTTGTTCGAAGTTGTCGTAGTGTATTATTTGATTCACTTAGATATCGACGTCAGAATATATAAGTATATTTATTTTTGCAAATTAAAAAACAAAACCTATAATAGAAGGTTATACAAGGATTATGGTATGTTACCTGAAAAATACGATCGTTTCTTTAACATCTTAAATTGGTTGATACTTTGGCCAGCATTCTTTTTACTAAGGCACGTGGAAGTTTGCAGTAATATTTAACTACAGTAGTCGGTTGTTAATTGGATTTGGTTAAGTTGACAAGAACCTGTTTTAAAGCCATATGTTACTGAATGAACTTCTCTTGTATCTGTCTTGAAGCAAATATCATATTTACTATTCCCCTTTCTACCCATAATATCGTTCTAGGTTTCTGAGATCGCAATAGAAGAGAAAAACTCTCCATTGGTGTATTAAGGATCTTGCTAACAGCCTCCAATAATGTGACAAAACGATAGATACAACATATTGATTTGTCACTTTTCCCCTTGTATAAGGATATAGACTCAATCTTGTGGAATCGAAGTCCCATTCCAAGTACTGCTGATGAAGGTTATTATAGCTCCCGACCATAATCATTTCGACTGAAATACCATATAGACCAGGTACTTTGTCAGAGTTAATCTGATTGTCTCGTCGGAAGAAGGCAATCGATCCATTGAATTCGATATGTCACACTGCGTGGGTTTCTCTATAACACTGTAGTCCATCGCTGTTGAAGGATTTTCGAACAAGTCAGTGTTCATTACATCGTTGGAAGATTTCGGTGATTCTTTAGCAATATTGACATCATGCTTAGACATCAGAGGGACCACCGAGAATGTTGGTGGACCGAGGATTAGTCGTATGAACAAGTAAAACACCTACAAGTCTTTGGTGTTTGAGACTTGCTGAATATGTTCCTCTTCCCTCATTTTTCTCTTGCGTAGTTCGCATTTCGGGGTCAATTTTGGTCTTCGTATGGGTTCTAGTCAGCTGGCAATGTTAAATGATTCAGTTTTGGTAGGCTTTCATGCAATGTACTTTGTTTCCAGAAGCTGGCTGATATAAGAATAATTATCATCAAACCAATATTGGTGTCTCGTGGTTCTAAGACCAAGTATCTACTAAGTAAACGTTATGGCTTAAGTTTTTCCAAGTGTTGTCAACATTGAGACTTGATTATTCCAATTAAGTTAAGAATACACACACATTTGACTGTTTAAGTCTGGAAACATGAATTTGATTCGATACGTTTACATCGGCCATACGAATATTTTACAAACACGCATCTTAAACTTCCACCGCACGAACTTGTGATCAGTGCCACATTCTAAACTTCGCACAGATCACACATATCTCGTCTTCTGGTAAAAATGAAATCTATCACGTGATCATGCTTGGATATTGTGTTGTATCGAGTAGCTTTGTGTTTTAGCATTTAATGGAAAACCGTATTGAAACTGCTTAAGTCAAATTCCTAGCAGAGTTCGAGGAACCTCAGGTCGTTTTCATTAATTCCACGGATACCAAAACGACCGATCTCACCCCAAGTCTCACAACCTCTAACTGCATGAGAATTAAAATCACCGAGAAGAAATAAATTTCCATCAATAAGCATAAAGGCCATTCGTGTTCAAAGAGACTTATAGAAGGAATCAAGGACTTCGACATTCACCTGCAAGGTCGGTGTGTAGATAAATAAACGAGTGTCACATATCGACTGTGTATCAAAGGGGCACGCAATTCTATGATGCGATCACTCACAGCAGACAGAGACACCATGCGGTCAAGAAGAGATGTTGTAATGGCAAACCCAACATAACCCTCTCACTGTTCGGAGTGAGGTTTAGCTTCCACGTAAAAAGGGTGAACCCGAATGATACTTCGCTTATCTAATCCTCCTGCCAAACTTTTCTCTGTCAGATCTGCTATGCCAATATTCAATAGTTGAAGTTCATTTATCGCGATCGCCGTTTTACACTTTGGACGTTCGATAGAGTTTCTGTTTGAGAGATTTCTTACGTTCCAGCATCAGATGTTGAGGTGCCTCGTTTCCTTATACATAATTGTTGTGGGGTACAAATCACCCCTATTGAAGAACTAATGGAAGCAACCATCTATAATAAATACCATGGTTGCAAAGACTCAAACAGAGCACACTCCTATCATGTGAGTGTCCACGTGTGGTATCTGTTCCGATGGATACTACACCCTATAGACCGGTGTTGTCTTGGCCTTCGGGGCATGATTCCGCCGGTCTATGGGTCTGTCCTGTGCAGTTCTAGGAGGTCCACCCTCCCAGGCTTTGCCTCTCCTCTTTGGGGAGGAGTAAGTTGATAGCTTACTGCCTGAGGCGCCCCTACCGGGGAATGCCGACGGGGCTGTCCAGGCAATTTTTAATGGCTAAAGCGCTCACGTTCTCGGGCGCTGGCTTTTCAAATCCCACTTTCCGACCTTGTGTCACATACTCCTATTGTGGGTAGGTGTTAAATATCGAGGACATTCCTATCCTGTGAGTGTCCACGTGTGGTATCTGTTCCGATGGATACTACACCCTATAGACCGGTGTTGTCTTGGCCTTCGGGGCATAATTCCGCCGGTCTATGGGTCTGTCCTGTGCAGTTCTAGGAGGTCCACCCTCCCAGGCTTTGCCTCTCCTCTTTGGGGAGGAGTAAGTTGATAGCTTACTGCTTGAGGCGCCCCTACCGGGGAATGCCGACGGGGCTGTCCAGGCAATTTTTAATGGCTAAAGCGCTCACGTTCTCGGGCGCTGGCTTTTCAAATCCCACTTTCCGACCTTGTGTCACATACTCCTATAGTGGGTAGGTGTTAAATATAGAGGACATTCCTATTCATGTTTTACCGCATGGTAGGAATTCGGTCATCTCCTACCACATTTAGTGGCGTTACTGTATTGCTATGAATAAATACATTGTATATTTTAACCTGTCACAATTTGTGGTTGTTATCTTTGTGACCCCTAGCACGGGTCTACAACAATAATGTATGGGTTACTTTATTACCATTATTTTAATTCTTTATGCTTTACTGAACAGCCATTAACCATATAAGGCGAACCAGTATTGTTGTGACAGACAATTTTCGTACACCTTTTCTAGCATCTGCGTAGCATTCTACGTGATCAGTGTTCTCCTAAGTAGGGCCGCTCAGTCGCAAGAATCTCAACCAAAAGTGACCAGTCAAAATGAAGAGGTTAAGGGGGATCTTACGATACGATTCATGCCGCTTACGTTCAGAATTGTGAATGTGCGTCTCGAGCAGCTTATGTCTGCACACGTCGCAACTTCTCTATCTCCAGGAGACTTTTGTATGTTTGGGTGGCAGATGAAATCGCAGACAGACATCTGTACATCGTTGGATTATAATTGCAAACGCTTGTACAACACATGTACCACTCTTCAAGCCTCTGTGATTATAACTCGGTGACCTGCCAAGGCAGGAAGAGCGGTATCCATTATAGCTGCATGTTCTACATCAGTTTCATTCTCTTAGGTTAGTTGCCATAGATCTTGCAGACTGGTTTTAAGACGACAGCAACACATTTTTCACATTTTTGGTCTCTTTCAAACATTTCAACCACGAGAATGCCATGAGCTGGAGTTGGTTGTTTAGTACAGTACGCTTATCATTTGGAATATTTAAATAGTTGACGAGAGTTTAAGGCCGGCAAAATTTAATTAATTGAAAGAGATTCTATTTTGTTAAAAACTTGAATATATTTCTTTTAAACATTAACTTATTCATTTTTCATATGCGGGCGTAGGTGACGATACCTGACGTGTCGACTTCGTCATATAATGTTTATGTACGGTCGTAAGTGAAAAAGGCATCACATATCAGAACTCAAAATGTTATCCTTCATTAATTTATTTCTCACTCATTGCAAGTGCTTAGCTTCAACACAGACCTAACAAGAACGATTTTTATCTCCGCAACTCATTTTTTAATAAAACTTTCTGATTGCAGGTATATTTTCAAGAGAAATTACTTCCTTGACCTTATTCTTTTGACCTTTCATGATGTAAGAGCTTTTCAAGGTTAACATTAATTAACCTATGACACTGTGAAGTGTGGTTTGAATCAAATCAGTAGCTTTTGACACTATATTAGACAAACAAACAAATTATTATAATGTTCTATATTCGTTTATATTTATCTACTAAACAAGATATTGGTCATTAAATAACCCAAAGTGTTGATGCGTCGTTTAACAAAGAAAACCAAACCAGTTGGAGGACAATTGTTTGCGTAGGTAACAATATTTTTATGGGGAAAATGAAGGATAAATAAATGAAATATAAACTAATCATACCAGAAATAAAAAGTATTTTAGAAAAGGGGGAAAGCAAGAAAAATGAAAACTTAAATAAATATTTCAACAATTAACTTAAGAGTATCAATCTTCTAGTATGAGGGAATAAAAAGTTTTGTACAGGGAACATAATCATCAAACAGTACCGGAAGTGTAGAATAGAGAGAGTCACGACGCTAGACTAAGTGCATATCAACATACAATATGGCTACTCTGAATCAATAGTAGATGTTTGTTCTCTCGTTTTTTTCTTTTTCTTCCCTTCCTTTTTTCTATTTGTTCTCTCGTTTTTTTTCTTTTTCTTTCCTTCCTTTTTTCTATTTGTTCTCTCGTTTTTTTTCTTTTTCTTTCCTTCCTTTTTTCTATTTGTTCTCTCGCTTTTTTCTTTTCTTTCCTTCCTTTTTTTCCTTTTTCTTTCCTTCCTTTTTTTTCTTAAAGTCAAGATTGTCGCGAACAACAAATATAGGTTAAAATTCGAAATCGATAAAAAAAAGTTTGAGGTTTTAACTGATGAGCTTGTCAAATTGGAGCTTAACCTTCCCCCACATTTCACTTGTGAGTGTAGAAAAAGAAAATCTCTTAACAAATCCTGGATTCAGAATACCTTTATTAAACATGTCCATGTTGTTCGGAATCTGATATGCCGAATCGGATGCATTGTGGCCATTTAAGCACTAATATCGTTAGGAAATGCATGAATCCGGAATTTCCCTTCTTCTACCAATCAATGATTAAAACAACAACTTGTATTAAATTAAATGTATAGAATCAATCATTTCCCAGGGGTTTTGTTTCGACATTAAATAACAAAAAATTGGTATAGAATAGTTAACACTGGAGAACTTGTAAGCAAGAAAAAACACATAATGTATATAAAACGCATTAGAATCAAATTTTCTACCGAACTCGACTAATTTTAACGTATAGAAACGATTTGTGAGATTTTTACAGTTTAAAAATATATTACAAATTATTTCCACACTTAAAAATTTGCAGTTTCTGACATATTTCGGAGGTGAGGCGGTTCTCAAATGTGCACTTTTCTGTAATTATACCGTTTTAAAAAAACCTTCCCACACGTCAAGATTAACCAGGTTTGGTAGAGAATTTCATCCTAGTGCTTTTTACATAAATTATGTGTTGTTTTTTTTTTGTTGTTGTTTACGAGTTCTCGAGTGTTAACTATTCTGAACTTTTACTAAACAATGTTTATTTTTCGTTTAAATAGACAAACCAGACCGATTCATATGGTGCAATTTTATTCCTTTTCTTTTATGAAACTTTCTTATAAAAGTAAACTCTCTCTCTCTCTCTCTCTCTCTCTCTCTCTCTCTCTCTCAATAGATAGATAGATAGATAGATAGATAGATAGATAGATAGATAGATAGATAGATAGATAGATAGATAGATAGATAGATATTATTTCCCAACATAAAATGAAAAATACTCAATGTACTCTCGATTCCCCGGGCAATATTGCTCGTTTTACGGATATGCATACAGAGAAAATTTAGTAAAGCACTCTGTCATTAAGTTCTGCATTTCTGACCAGGTGTCGCCTTTCTATAACTACAAAGATGTCTCATCCCTACAGGCGACTCACCTAATCAATGCATTTCATCGCGCCCTTTCATCTGTATGGCATCACACAACTTTAGCTTGCGACGACGTCAACAACAAACATCAATAGAAAAGGTTCAAATTTACAATAACATCAATAGAAACGGTTCAGATTTACAAGCCGCACAAAACGAAAACTCTTCAGTTCGAAGGCGAAATGTCAGCTGCACTCAATGATTTTGTGACTCGTCTAAGACTTGAAATCTTATCCCTGCTTTCAAAGTCAAAGCTAAAACTATTTTTCCTTCTTACTATGCATTTGTGTATATATTTATTATATAAAGGACAGTAAGTATTGTCTGTCTATGTGCGTGTATGTATATATTCCTCGTAAATTAACAAATATATACCCACAAACCATATAGATATATTCTGCTGCAGCATCACCTAAAGTAGTTTTCGTAAAATAATTACTGTAATATTCATTCATTTAGGATTACTCGGATCCAATAAGAGTCAGAAAAAATGTGTTCTTTCATTTAAAAAATTCTATTTGCTGTATATATAAAGTTAAGTCAGTCTATTACCCGCTTCTTTGGCGTTAATAGTTTTTTTTTAATGCAAGGTAGATAATCAACTTTGTTTCGCAAGTCAATTATGGCGAATTTTGGTCCGTCTACTTAACAGAGAAAAGTTATATTTTCAAACGATTTTAATATTTAACTAGACCACCCGTGACCCGTTGGGTCAGTTTGTTATATTAGCTATGGAATTCATGTATGAGCGTGACACTTGTGGCATAAAGAAAATAGGGTTTTTTTTACATAACAGAAGCATTTCTATGAAAGTATATTAAAATGAAAAAAGAATATAGATAGATTTCTATGAGTCGTTCTGTTTATTGTAATTGTTGTTTTTTTTTAATTACAGTTACTGAATTATAAGTGGTTGGTTAGGGCGATTTGAGAAAGGAAGGGGGTACAGCCGTGGCCACCGAGAGACAGCAGGCTTTCTCGCGTACGTAACGAAAACAGGGGGAGTAGGAGTGGTGAAATCTATGAGAGGGAAAGTGGGAGGTGGTTTCGTTCACCGACCGCTAGTATGGCTGATATTAATAATGAGTGTTGTTTTTTGTTTGTTTGTTTTTGTTTTTTAAAAGGGAGGAGTTTTTTGAAACTGCGACAGACTTTACGAAGTCCTCCCGTTGAATGTTTTTAGCCGTGAAGAAAACAAATAAACTATTTGATGAAATTAAATAAAATTGTTTTAAAATTTCCAGAATGAAAAATTTCATGCGTTCGTTAATCATAATAGAGAATAACGGAATTGGAATAACAGATTGAAGACGATGCTATTTACGCATGCGCAACCGGATGTTGAAAACCGGAAAGCTGAAAGCTGATTGCACAAGAACAATAGACTTTTAGTATTATATAGATTCGGTAAAAGAAAAGAAAATGAAACAAGAATAAAAGTAAAAAGACTCCGGGCAACTAACAGCTACTGTTCCATAAAAACATTCAAAAAACTATCTATCTATCTATTTATCTACCCCGTATCACTTCGACCATGAAGAGAAAAAACAGAAAAACAAAAAAAGGACAATATTGTCTGTATTACCATGAATAGGGCTTTATAAAACCGAAAATTTGGATTAAAAAAATGATTTAATAAATATTTCATTTATTCGACAAAATCACGCGTCAAGTTGTCTGGTTTCTCAATTTTCAAAGTTTATCATTTCAACGGCGTTTCAAACTGTAGTAACATTCATCTCATTATTGTACGCACACGCGCCAGCGGGCTTCACTACAGATCAGGCATTTAAAAAAAAAAACAGTCTCTTCGATAACGCCAGCAGATTGTCGATCTTCGGCTACGACGTAAGACTTCAATCACGAAGAAAATAAAAGAAAATATTGTCTGTATTACCATGAATAGGGTTTTATAAAACCGAAAATTTAGATTTAAAAAAATGAGTGAATAAATATTTCATTTACTTGACAATATCACTTGTCTGGATTCCCAATTTTCAAAGTGTATATATATATATATATATATATATATATATATATATATATATATATATATATATATATATATATATATGATTATTTTTATTTATACAGACATGTACAAATCTGTGACACTGGCATACTGTTGATTTAAGGTTCTACTGTGTTCGCTATTCTCATTATTCATACTTAAATTGCGCCTAGATCTATTTTTCATCGCCATGTTATGAATGAAGATATTAGTACTACTTCTTTCAATTTTTTCATCATTTTTCCCCTGTTTTCTGTTTTTAACGCTTTCATATGTCGTAACCATAATTTTTCGATGCACTGTTATAAAATTGAGCATTTTCATTGAATATAAGTCTGTTTGATAAAATTCTTAAGATTCTTCTAGCGACATAGAGTACAATATAATTTATAATGAATTTAGGGTGATAAAAGTATTACGAACATAATGTAACGTTTAGGTAGGTTTATTTACCATAAGCCTTAAACGTTTTATGAACACAATATAACGTTTAGTTAGGCTTATTTACCATAAGCCTTAAACGTTTTATGAACACAATATAACGTTTAGTTAGGCTTATTTACCATAAGCCTTAAACGTTTTATGAACACAATATAACGTTTAGTTAGGCATATTTACCATAAGCCTTAAACGTTTTATGAACATAATATAACGTTTAGTTAGGCTTATTTACCATAAGCCTTACACGTTTTATGAACATAATATAACGTTTAGTTAGGCTTATTTACTATAAGCCTTAAACGTTTTATGAACATAATATAACGTTTAGTTTGGCTTATTTACCATAAGCCTTACACGTTTTATGAACATAATATAACGTTTAGTTAGGCTTATTTACCATAAGCCTTACACGTTTTATGAACATAATATAACGTTTAGTTAGGCTTATTTACTATAAGCCTTAAACGTTTTATGAACATAATATAACGTTTAGTTTGGCTTATTTACCATAAGCCTTTAACGTTTTATAAACATAATATAACGTTTAGTTCGGCTTATTTACCATAAGCCTTACACGTTTTATGAACATAATATAACGTTTAGTTTGGCTTATTTACTATAAACCTTAAACGTTTTATGAACATAATATAACGTTTAGTTAGGCTTATTTACCATAAGCCTTTAACGTTTTATGAACATAATATAACGTTTAGTTAGGCTTATTTACCATAAGCCTTACACGTTTTATGAACATAATATAACGTTTAGTTAGGCTTATTTACCATAAGCCTTACACGTTTTATGAACATAATATAACGTTTAGTTAGGCTTATTTACTATAAACCTTAAACGTTTTATGAACATAATATAACGTTTAGTTAGGCTTATTTACCATAAGCCTTACACGTTTTATGAACATAATATAACGTTTAGTTAGGCTTATTTACCATAAGCCTTACACGTTTTATGAACATAATATAACGTTTAGTTAGGCTTATTTACTATAAGCCTTAAACGTTTTATGAACATAATATAACGTTTAGTTAGGCTTATTTACCATAAGCCTTTAACGTTTTATGAACATAATATAACGTTTAGTTTGGCTTATTTACCATAAGCCTTACACGTTTTATGAACATAATATAACGTTTAGTTAGGCTTATTTACCATAAGCCTTACACGTTTTATGAACATAATATAACGTTTAGTTAGGCTTATTTACTATAAACCTTAAACGTTTTATGAACATAATATAACGTTTAGTTAGGCTTATTTACCATAAGCCTTTAACGTTTTATGAACATAATTTAACGTTTAGTTAGGCTTATTTACCATAAGCCTTACACGTTTTATGAACATAATATAACGTTTTATTAGGCTTATTTACTATAAGCCTTAAACGTTTTATGAACATAATATAACGTTTAGTTTGGCTTATTTACTATAAGCCTTACACGTTTTATGAACATAATATAACGTTTAGTTAGGCTTATTTACTATAAGCCTTAAACGTTTTATGAACATAATATAACGTTTAGTTTGGCTTATTTATCATAAGCCTTACACGTTTTATGAACATAATATAACGTTTAGTTAGGCTTATTTACTATAAGCCTTAAACGTTTTATGAACATAATATAACGTTTAGTTTGGCTTATTTACCATAAGCCTTACACGTTTTATGAACATAATATAACGTTTAGTTAGGCTTATTTACTATAAGCCTTAAACGTTTTATGAACATAATATAACGTTTAGTTTGGCTTTTTTACCATAAGCCTTACACGTTTTATGAACATAATATAACGTTTAGTTAGGCTTATTTACTATAAGCCTTAAACGTTTTATGAACATAATATAACGTTTAGTTTGGCTTTTTTACCATAAGCCTTACACGTTTTATGAACATAATATAACGTTTAGTTAGGCTTATTTACTATAAGCCTTAAACGTTTTATGAACATAATATAACGTTTAGTTTGGCTTTTTTACCATAAGCCTTACACGTTTTATGAACATAATATAACGTTTAGTTAGGCTTATTTACTATAAGCCTTAAACGTTTTATGAACATAATATAACGTTTAGTTTGGCTTATTTACCATAAGCCTTACACGTTTTATGAACATAATATAACGTTTAGTTAGGCTTATTTACTATAAGCCTTAAACGTTTTATGAACATAATATAACGTTTAGTTTGGCTTATTTACTATAAGCCTTACACGTTTTATGAACATAATATAACGTTTAGTTAGGCTTATTTACTATAAGCCTTAAACGTTTTATGAACATAATATAACGTTTAGTTAGGCTTATTTACCATAAGCCTTTAACGTTTTATGAACATAATATAACGTTTAGTTTGGCTTATTTACCATAAGCCTTACACGTTTTATGAACATAATATAACGTTTAGTTAGGCTTATTTACCATAAGCCTTACACGTTTTATGAACATAATATAACGTTTAGTTAGGCTTATTTACTATAAACCTTAAACGTTTTATGAACATAATATAACGTTTAGTTAGGCTTATTTACCATAAGCCTTTAACGTTTTATGAACATAATTTAACGTTTAGTTAGGCTTATTTACCATAAGCCTTACACGTTTTATGAACATAATATAACGTTTTATTAGGCTTATTTACTATAAGCCTTACACGTTTTATGAACATAATATAACGTTTAGTTAGGCTTATTTACTATAAGCCTTAAACGTTTTATGAACATAATATAACGTTTAGTTTGGCTTATTTATCATAAGCCTTACACGTTTTATGAACATAATATAACGTTTAGTTAGGCTTATTTACTATAAGCCTTAAACGTTTTATGAACATAATATAACGTTTAGTTTGGCTTATTTACCATAAGCCTTACACGTTTTATGAACATAATATAACGTTTAGTTAGGCTTATTTACTATAAGCCTTAAACGTTTTATGAACATAATATAACGTTTAGTTTGGCTTTTTTACCATAAGCCTTACACGTTTTATGAACATAATATAACGTTTAGTTAGGCTTATTTACTATAAGCCTTAAACGTTTTATGAACATAATATAACGTTTAGTTTGGCTTTTTTACCATAAGCCTTACACGTTTTATGAACATAATATAACGTTTAGTTAGGCTTATTTACTATAAGCCTTAAACGTTTTATGAACATAATATAACGTTTAGTTTGGCTTTTTTACCATAAGCCTTACACGTTTTATGAACATAATATAACGTTTAGTTAGGCTTATTTACTATAAGCCTTAAACGTTTTATGAACATAATATAACGTTTAGTTTGGCTTATTTACCATAAGCCTTACACGTTTTATGAACATAATATAACGTTTAGTTAGGCTTATTTACTATAAGCCTTAAACGTTTTATGAACATAATATAACGTTTAGTTTGGCTTATTTACTATAAGCCTTACACGTTTTATGAACATAATATAACGTTTAGTTAGGCTTATTTACTATAAACCTTAAACGTTTTATGAACATAATATAACGTTTAGTTAGGCTTATTTACCATAAGCCTTACACGTTTTATGAACATAATATAACGTTTAGTTAGGCTTATTTACCATAAGCCTTACACGTTTTATGAACATAATATAACGTTTAGTTAGGCTTATTTACTATAAACCTTAAACGTTTTATGAACATAATATAACGTTTAGTTAGGCTTATTTACCATAAGCCTTTAACGGTTTATGAACATAATATAACGTTTAGTTAGGCTTATTTACCATAAGCCTTACACGTTTTATGAACATAATATAACGTTTAGTTAGGCTTATTTACTATAAGCCTTAAACGTTTTATGAACATAATATAACGTTTAGTTAGGCTTATTTACCATAAGCCTTTAACGTTTTATGAACATAATTTAACGTTTAGTTAGGCTTATTTACCATAAGCCTTACACGTTTTATGAACATAATATAACGTTTTATTAGGCTTATTTACTATAAGCCTTAAACGTTTTATGAACATAATATAACGTTTAGTTTGGCTTATTTACCATAAGCCTTACACGTTTTATAAACATAATATAACGTTTAGTTAGGCTTATTTACTATAAGCCTTAAACGTTTTATGAACATAATATAACGTTTAGTTTGGCTTATTTATCATAAGCCTTACACGTTTTATGAACATAATATAACGTTTAGTTAGGCTTATTTACTATAAGCCTTAAACGTTTTATGAACATAATATAACGTTTAGTTTGGCTTATTTACCATAAGCCTTACACGTTTTATGAACATAATATAACGTTTAGTTAGGCTTATTTACTATAAGCCTTAAACGTTTTATGAACATAATATAACGTTTAGTTTGGCTTTTTTACCATAAGCCTTACACGTTTTATGAACATAATATAACGTTTAGTTAGGCTTATTTACTATAAGCCTTAAACGTTTTATGAACATAATATAACGTTTAGTTTGGCTTTTTTACCATAAGCCTTACACGTTTTATGAACATAATATAACGTTTAGTTAGGCTTATTTACTATAAGCCTTAAACGTTTTATGAACATAATATAACGTTTAGTTTGGCTTTTTTACCATAAGCCTTACACGTTTTATGAACATAATATAACGTTTAGTTAGGCTTATTTACTATAAGCCTTAAACGTTTTATGAACATAATATAACGTTTAGTTTGGCTTATTTACCATAAGCCTTACACGTTTTATGAACATAATATAACGTTTAGTTAGGCTTATTTACTATAAGCCTTAAACGTTTTATGAACATAATATAACGTTTAGTTTGGCTTATTTACTATAAGCCTTACACGTTTTATGAACATAATATAACGTTTAGTTAGGCTTATTTACTATAAACCTTAAACGTTTTATGAACATAATATAACGTTTAGTTAGGCTTATTTACCATAAGCCTTACACGTTTTATGAACATAATATAACGTTTAGTTAGGCTTATTTACCATAAGCCTTACACGTTTTATGAACATAATATAACGTTTAGTTAGGCTTATTTACTATAAACCTTAAACGTTTTATGAACATAATATAACGTTTAGTTAGGCTTATTTACCATAAGCCTTTAACGGTTTATGAACATAATATAACGTTTAGTTAGGCTTATTTACCATAAGCCTTACACGTTTTATGAACATAATATAACGTTTAGTTAGGCTTATTTACTATAAGCCTTAAACGTTTTATGAACATAATATAACGTTTAGTTAGGCTTATTTACCATAAGCCTTTAACGTTTTATGAACATAATATAACGTTTAGTTTGGCTTATTTACCATAAGCCTTACACGTTTTATGAACATAATATAACGTTTAGTTAGGCTTATTTACCATAAGCCTTACACGTTTTATGAACATAATATAACGTTTAGTTAGGCTTATTTACTATAAACCTTAAACGTTTTATGAACATAATATAACGTTTAGTTAGGCTTATTTACCATAAGCCTTTAACGTTTTATGAACATAATTTAACGTTTAGTTAGGCTTATTTACCATAAGCCTTACACGTTTTATGAACATAATATAACGTTTTATTAGGCTTATTTACTATAAGCCTTAAACGTTTTATGAACATAATATAACGTTTAGTTTGGCTTATTTACCATAAGCCTTACACGTTTTATGAACATAATATAACGTTTAGTTAGGCTTATTTACTATAAGCCTTAAACGTTTTATGAACATAATATAACGTTTAGTTTGGCTTATTTATCATAAGCCTTACACGTTTTATGAACATAATATAACGTTTAGTTAGGCTTATTTACTATAAGCCTTAAACGTTTTATGAACATAATATAACGTTTAGTTTGGCTTATTTACCATAAGCCTTACACGTTTTATGAACATAATATAACGTTTAGTTAGGCTTATTTACTATAAGCCTTAAACGTTTTATGAACATAATATAACGTTTAGTTTGGCTTTTTTACCATAAGCCTTACACGTTTTATGAACATAATATAACGTTTAGTTAGGCTTATTTACTATAAGCCTTAAACGTTTTATGAACATAATATAACGTTTAGTTTGGCTTTTTTACCATAAGCCTTACACGTTTTATGAACATAATATAACGTTTAGTTAGGCTTATTTACTATAAGCCTTACACGTTTTATGAACATAATATAACGTTTAGTTTGGCTTTTTTACCATAAGCCTTACACGTTTTATGAACATAATATAACGTTTAGTTAGGCTTATTTACTATAAGCCTTAAACGTTTTATGAACATAATATAACGTTTAGTTTGGCTTATTTACCATAAGCCTTACACGTTTTATGAACATAATATAACGTTTAGTTAGGCTTATTTACTATAAGCCTTAAACGTTTTATGAACATAATATAACGTTTAGTTTGGCTTATTTACTATAAGCCTTACACGTTTTATGAACATAATATAACGTTTAGTTAGGCTTATTTACTATAAACCTTAAACGTTTTATGAACATAATATAACGTTTAGTTAGGCTTATTTACCATAAGCCTTACACGTTTTATGAACATAATATAACGTTTAGTTAGGCTTATTTACTATAAGCCTTAAACGTTTTATGAACATAATATAACGTTTAGTTTGGCTTTTTTACCATAAGCCTTACACGTTTTATGAACATAATATAACGTTTAGTTAGGCTTATTTACCATAAGCCTTACACGTTTTATGAACATAATATAACGTTTAGTTAGGCTTATTTACTATAAACTTTAAACGTTTTATGAACATAATATAACGTTTAGTTAGGCTTATTTACCATAAGCCTTTAACGTTTTATGAACATAATATAACGTTTAGTTAGGCTTATTTACTATAAGCCTTAAACGTTTTATGAACATAATATAACGTTTAGTTTGGCTTATTTACTATAAGCCTTTAACGTTTTATGAACATAATATAACGTTTAGTTAGGCTTATTTACTATAAGCCTTAAACGTTTTATGAACATAATATAACGTTTAGTTTGGCTTTTTTACCATAAGCCTTACAGGTTTTATGAACATAATATAACGTTTAGTTAGGCTTATTTACTATAAACCTTAAACGTTTTATGAACATAATATAACGTTTAGTTAGGCTTATTTACCATAAGCCTTACACGTTTTATGAACATAATATAACGTTTAGTTAGGCTTATTTACTATAAACCTTAAACGTTTTATGAACATAATATAACGTTTAGTTAGGCTTATTTACCATAAGCCTTTAACGTTTTATGAACATAATATAACGTTTAGTTTGGCTTATTTACCATAAGCCTTACACGTTTTATGAACATAATATAACGTTTAGTTAGGCTTATTTACTATAAGCCTTAAACGTTTTATGAACATAATATAACGTTTAGTTTGGCTTATTTACCATAAGCCTTACACGTTTTATGAACATAATATAACGTTTAGTTAGGCTTATTTACCATAAGCCTTAAACGTTTTATGAACATAATATAACGTTTAGTTAGGCTTATTTACCATAAGGTAAGGCTTAAACGTCTTATTAGATAAGTTAAGAGTTAAATCTAGGAAGTTAACCAACTTTTTTTAGTTATGTCAATTGTAATTTTAAACCAAAGTTTCTAGATTTTTCATACACTCTATTAGTCGATCTACTTCCGAACAGAGCGAAAAGAACCCCTATAGAGTCCACCCTCCAACTCAAAGTCGTTCTTAAAGTGCTCATAAATCTCATTGAGTAAATAAAGTCCCACGAAATTCCGTACTCTTAAAGCCCTTCGCCATAATAAACCTTTGGTTATCACAAACCCTGATAACGGCTCAGGTGTCGTCATTCGTGATCATCAAGATTACGTTAATAAAAAGATGAATATCCTAAGGGATACCTCTAAATTTGTTCAGTTGGGTCCGGTAGATACTCGTGATTTCACTACATCTATCGAGCCCAAGTTCCAAAAACGTCCGGTTAAATGGGTTAAGAGTGGAGCTCTTCCCACTTACATTTCTAAATTGATCAGACATGCTGGTTCTATCCGTCCCTACCTCTATGGTATACCTAAAACCCATAAAGACTGAGTACCGTTAAGACCCATATTATCCATGATAGGGTCTTCACAGCATAAGGTAGCCAAATGGCTTGCCACCAGTTTAGAACCAGTTCTGGAACGTTATAGTTCATTTGGTATAAAAGATTCATTTTCATTTTCGGACTTCATACAAAATTATGCCTATACTCATAAATTTATGTGTTCCTTTGATATATCAAGTCTTTTCACCCGTGTCCCTCTTATTGGGACGATTAATATATGTGCAGATGCATTATATCGTAGTTAATTACCCACTCCTATTCCCGAACATATTTTCGCGGAATTAATGAAATTCGCCACTATGTCGGTTGAATTCAGTTTTAACGACATTATATTCAGAGAGATTGATGGGGTCTCTATGGGTTTTCTCTTGGGGCCGGCATTGGCTAACACATTTGTAGGTTTTCATCGAGAGGGTCTGTTATCTGATTTTAAAGGACCAGACGATTACATTCACTACGTTGACGACACCTTTTTTGTTCAAAAATGAAACGGAAGCAGACGTTTTTTTTACGTCTCTTTACAATATTCATCCAGCTCTCAAGTTTACTTTAGATAAGGAAGCAGATTCTTCACTTTCATTTCTCGATGTGTTAGTTTGTAAAGCTTCCTCCGGTTTTTTAACTGCAGTATACTGGAAACCAATTTGCACTGGTCTCTAGACCCGTTAGGGCTCATTTTTTTCCAACAAAACAAAGGTTCAATTTAATTAAAACCCTTAATGATTTGTTCTCAGATCAAACTGGATGAAGTAATTTATTACTAAGACTCTCTGCAAAAATGGCTATTGATTAGACATTGTTGAATCTACAATAAAATTACAAATTTCACCAAACTAAAACAGCTTCTGTTCATAGATGTCCTATTTACCTTCACTTACCTTGGCTAGGTAACATAAGTGATAGATTCGCCAAACAAATCTATTTGTCTGTACAACAATGTTACTTTGCCTCGAATACACGAGTTGTTTTTTTCCACCAGACCCATCTTGACGTCGATTCCCCACCACTTTATTATAGTATTAGTATTAGTATTTATTTATTTAAATGTAGTTGCAGTTTGCACTACGTTGTGAGAACATCGCAAGGATTGAACATCCGGGTCAAACAACACGTGTCAACTAAAATTCACCAGGCAAATTATTTAGCAACTGACGCTTTGCATAATACATATGGTTCTTTCTATCGCCGAACATCTCATAAATAACCGTTCCTGTGCCTTCCATTTTCGTGTTGACTTATGCTCTATTCTCAGTAAATCACACTTTCCCTTTCATCTGGAGATTCTAGAAACCATTTACATTAAGTCTTTGAAGCCTTCTCTTTGCAAGCAAAAAGAAAATCTTCTCGGGCTTAACGTGTATTCTATTTGATTCAAAAGTAGTACAAAATCTCACTTTCTCTCGCTATAGTCTACATAGCATATAATTTTTCCCCTCTTAATCCTAACCTCAGTTTTAGCTCTGTTGAGCGAGGTTCAAACCCGGTCAGCTTCCCTTTCACTAATTTACTTTTTAACAATGTTTAACAATAAATATGATCTTTATATAGCCATAATAACATTTTGTACCACAATTTTTAAAAATATATATATATTACGAACAGGTATATATATATATATATATATATATATATATATATATATATATATATATATATATATAATCCAGGTAAAACATCCACAGGGTAGTAATCCAAATAATTTAAACCGGGTTTATAAAAAGTGCTCGATATCAAATAGAGCTTTTTATTAATGATTATTTTTATTTACACAGACATGTACAAAATCTGCGACACTGGCATGTCGATGTTAGCGATCAACAGTTATTATAAACTGAGATCTCATCAGGCAGAGTTAGAATCTGATCTTAACCTTAGATCATATCTAAGGTTAAGATCGGATTCTAACCCTGCCTGATGAGATCTCAGTTTATAATAACTGTTGATCGCTAACATCGACATGCCAGTGTCGCAGATTTTGTACATGTCTGTGTAAATAAAAATAATCATATATATATATATATATATATATATATATATATATATATATATATATATATATATATATATTACGTATATTCACTCCAAACAAGTCAAATTGCCACTGAGACGTAATGGACTACTGCGAATTATCAGGCAGATTGATAGGGGCATGCTAAGCGGAGAGTTATCAGCGATATCTTTGTTTACATTACATTTACATTTTGCATGTTGGTACAATCGGGGAAGCACAGAGGGAATTCCAAAGGCAACAAGTTTTAGAAAAGAAGATATTAGAGTAGAAAGCCTTCCGGCATCTGAGGATCTACACCGTCAATGGGTTGGGTTTTGTTAGTTGTCGTATTTGTTGGGGGTATTTACATTTAAGAGCACAAGTGCAGCAAGTTCGTCAGAGTACATTCCATTGAAGGACTTGTAACACAAGCACAGCGATGCAACATTGCGACGATGGTACTGGCACTGGGGCTTTGTAGACAGTGTGGGGCATATTAAATTAGAGACTCTTTTGGGGACTTTGTCTAAAAAGGAGAGACTAGTGGTTGGTGCACGGGCCCAGATTTTCCAACAATACTCCATGAATGGATGAATGGTGGTTCTGTAGAGATATAGGATACTGGCAATAGAGGGATCCCAATTTCTTTGCAGCAGACTTGGCTTCTATTTATTTGTATCAGTTCATGTTGCCTGTGAATGTTAGGTCGAGGAGTTTGAATGTTTGACGCTCAGCTAGATGCTATTAAACATGACAATCGATGGTTGGAAAGGTTTCTTATAATTGTTTAAAGATATCAGCTTTGTCTTAGTAGCATTAAATGTAACCATCCATTTTGGGACTAATTCCACTATAGACTGGGGTTCATCTTCTAATGAGTCAACTATGGCCTTAAATATGTGTATGTTGGTTTTGCCCACAATGTCGAGAATAGAGCGTCGTGTCATAGGCAAATATACCCATCTCGGACACAATTATATTAGGGTGGTCGTTTATAAAAATCATGAATAATAAAAGTCGATGGATAAACTCCGCATTGACGTCATGTTGGTTAGATGTACCGCCATCGCCAACGACTTGAATCTTCCTTTTGGCTAGGAAGAATCTAATTATTTTAAATATTCGTCCAATAATATCGTACGAATTAATTTTCGTGAGAAGGCCTTCATACCAGACCTTCTCAAAGGAGTTTGATAAAGCAAGAGCTACCGTCCTAGCTTCATCTGGTTTATCCAGTGTATGATAAATGCGTTAAGAGATGTCAGTTAAGATATCCACAGTAGAACATGCTTGCCTAAATCTATACTGTTGGCCAGAAAGAAGTTTAGCATTAACTAGGTGCCAGACTATACCTAGATTGATTAATGATTCAAAGATGTTGGCGAATAGTGAGTGGAGACTGATGTGGCGATAATTTTGCAGGTCAGTTCATTCACCAGAATCCTTGAAGACTGGTACCACAGAGGCAATTTTCCAGGTATCAAGGAAGCAAGATTCAGTAAGGCATTTATTATAGAGTTTGAAGAGGACATGAGCCAGTTTAGCAGGACATTTTATTATTACTATAGCAATGATAAACTCAGGTGCACATGCCTTGGAAGTTTCAAGTTTTTTATGATATCCAGGACATGAGAAGGGGTAATGATTAGATCAAGGGTGGATTCAATCCGTAGTATAGATTAGGAAACGATTGATTTATAGGGCCCAAGATGGAGTTGAAGTGATGGCTGTGCAAGCGACATCATGGTAGTCCGATTTGGGCGGAATTGTTGATTGCCCATTATTCACCACACTATTTTAGATTTTACAGAAGTCGCAAGTTCCTAATGTTTTGCGTTTTTTGGTTACATCAGTATAGCTACTTTTAGCTGCGGCTATTACACGCGTACAATAGTTTCTTGAAGCTATGATTTTTTGTTTATTTGTAATTGACTTATGACGGTTGAATCGGCGGAATGCTTTCTGCCTATGCGCAATAACAGCTGCAGAGGTCGAAGTGAATCATTGGTTAGAGTGGGGCTAATAATAAAATTTCCGAGTGAAGCATATACTTCAATGCCTGCTTTGACCAATTCTGTTACCTCATTTGCACACAGTTCAGCAGTGAGACGTTTTTATTCCAATAATAACAAATAGAAATAAAAGTATTCCAAGCACGCACGTGTTAAAATCAGGTGTACTGTTAATTCGTGGTTATTCACAAAGCAAAAAAAAGACGTCAAGTAAAGGTCAGCCAAACATTTATTTGGGAGAAGCTCTGCCATTTACCAATGAAAACATTAACCCGTGGGAGGAAATAACAATGAATCTGATTGTTTAGCTCGTTAGAGTAAACACCACGTTTATATATAAAAACACTCAGTAACACGAATTCCCTACGGTGATTAGACGGGGGCGCCTCTGTGTTGCTTAATTGCCATAAATATATTTTAATAACTTACTCTATATATATATATATATATATATATATATATATATATATATATATATATATATATATATATATATATATAGGAAATGAAAAAGGAAAAAACCAAGAGATATTTTTTATATATTCATCAACGTTTCATCTTTATTGTAAAACTTCCTCAGGATGGTAATTTGAAGAAAAATGTCATGCAAGTACATCGAAAGGAAGTCTTACAATAAAGATAACACGTTGATGAATATATAAAAAATATCTCTTGGTTTTTTCCTTTTCCATTTCCCATTACGTTGGATTACTCTCATCCTTCCTTTCTCATATATATATATATATATATATATATATATATATATATATATATATATATATATGTGTGTGTGTGTGTGTGTGTGTGTGTGTGTGTGTGTGTGTGTGTGTGTCTGTAAAATGAAAAAAAAACATATGTAATATTTGGTTTTGTTTGCGAGATAGAAATCAAACAGGTTTCTCCATTATTTAATTATAAGAGCATAATACTTAATACTGTTAGATCAGGTCAAATCTATCGGTTTTCAGACTGGAGCGATTCCAGACCAAAAACCAATGTTTCGTTGGGTTTGCTTATAACAATAAAAGGTTGTCCTGGCTATCTTCAGTCATATTTGATTTTTCCATATATATAAACATGCATTTTGTACATATCAGCTTTTGGCCATCTTTTGAGAAATCTGATTCGTGTGTTTTCTCGAGTGTGAACATTTAATTCGAGGTGGAATATTTTCTTTCTTCTTTTTTTCTTTTTTCTGAAGTGGTCACCTTTTTCCCAAGTAAAATTTTTGCATTTATGTACTGCAGTTTACCAAATTTTTATAAGAAATCAACCTGGATTTTCACCGTATTTTCCCCTCCGGTGTTTTTCGTATGACATCTTTTTTCACTATTCAACCACATATACTGCAATCTTCTGAGGATTGACAAAATTGGACTAATTTTTTTAAAATACACGTATCCGATTTTTGCCATGAAACGAACGTAAGCGATAAGAATGAATATTAAATTTAATAAATTACTTTTGTGTGTAAAATGAGAGATGTAAATAAAAACTCATTGAAGTACAGAAATAAAGAAGTTGTTAAAATAAATTATGGTTTGGGATTAATCCACCATGGTCTATATAAGGCAAATATTATATATATATATATATATATATATATATATATATATATATATATATATATATATATATATATATGGGAAATGAAAAAGGAAAAACCAAAAAGGAAAAACCAAAAAGAGAAGTTTTTATGTGTTCATCATGCACAAGAGCACGGTCATGCCTTCAAATTTGTAAAAAGCCGAAATCACCAAACACATCCACAACAAAGCTCGGCGTAGACTACTGGAAACTGCACCTATCACTGCCTCCAACACCATCAAGCAACGAAATGGCTTCTATAACCTATCTCCTTTAATCAGCAAAATCATCCTTACTGAACAAAGACTCATCCCAATTCATAGATGACATCAATTTTTTCTCTCAGATCTCAATGACACTCACCCACTTGTCTCCGCATACACACCCCCACACACACACACACACAGACATCTTCGTTCTCCACGAATCTTAATTTTTCTAACTTACTCTTTCCCTCACATTCTTAACATATCAAGCCGGTCAAACATTCTCCCTTTTCAAAATATTTCGAATATTTCACACCTATCATAACAAATCGCCTCTCTCCCCCTCACCCATTTCCCCTTTAAACCACTTCTCTCCCACTCTCACCCTTCCACACCTCCAACTTTTAAATCCCCTCATTGTTCAAATCCTCTCTAAAACCGTGACAGTCTTTGCCGCAGCCACCTGGTCAAACATCCTACCCTCCTCTTTCCCCACCCCTCAACTCCTTTACTCACTGCTATCCACATTACGCCCGCTAACCCCAACCCTCCACTTTTTCACTTACAACCATCCACAGTATCCCTGCTCACCCCCACCCTTCCACTTTTTTCACTCAGTTTCTTCAACATTTGTTTTCATTCCTCGCAACTGACTTCACCAGGCCCGGACGTCGGTCCCTACTGTTTTCCAGTAGTGGCTACTATTTCCTCCCTTCAACCCATCCTGTCAACCCTATATGTCCACGTACTTGCATGACATTTTTCTTTATATTATCATCCTGAAGAAGTCTTACAAATAAAGACGAAACGTTGATGAAAACATAAAAAACTTCCTTTTTGGTTTTTCCTTTTTCATTTCCCATTACGTCGGATTATCTTCATCCTTATTTTCCCATATATATATATATATATATATATATATATATATATATATATATATATATATATATATATATATAAGGTTAGGCATCTGTATACATTTATATATATGTATACCTGTAGTTAGGCTTACTCAGTGTAGTAACACTCTTCAAGCAGCCAACGTATTAATTTAGTAGTTTTTTTATGCATAACACTGCGATTGCAAGCAAACATTTCAGGTCTTAGTTTCCTATCTGCGTCTTATCTTTACGATATGGTGTAAGCAAAAAAAATGTTTTGGGGTACTGCCAACACCAATATTATCACTCGCAATAATTTAGGTGATTCAAATAAGTAAAAAGAAAATAAATGTTAATAAAAATGAACCTCCGATTGTTTCCTATTCTTAAAATTCATAGGTAATAATAAAAAATATTTGTTTTAGTCTAATGTATTATGGTGGAAATCAAGAAAGCACATACTTAACAAAGAAAATAACAGAGCGGCAAAAAAAATCATTAAAAAAGAAATAATTTTTTTATCAATGAATAAGTCAAATATAAAAGAGGTTTTTAGTTGGTATTTGGCCTTATGACGAAAGAAAGCGTTAGAGATTGGAAAGATTGTTATAAGGAATAAATTGTGTATTACTTTCCTAATATGAGTATAAGAAAAAGACACGAATGATGAAGAAGAAACGGTAGCATAAATAATGTTGTGAATATTTTCGTAAATTAAGAAAGGTAGAATCTAAATCGTTTTGATGTAGGGGGTAAAATGGAAGTGATTAAAGCAAAAGAATAAAAGAAAAAGTTAGAAAATAGTGTTTGATATTTGTAATTGCAGCAAGTAATAAAATATGGAATAGCAAATTAAGAAATCACCTTAAAAGGGAGTAGTAATGTCAGTAAAACTACAGAGTAATTACAAAGAAAACAGAATTACAACATCATTTAAAATGTTCATCTCTGTAACAAAAGGAACAATCTCATTAGCTAATGGAGTCCAATGAACAAAAATCGGTGTAAACGGAGCGATTACTGGTAAAAATTTGATCAGATAGAATATGTAAACGGTGAAAGCGATTGAAATTTTTTTAATTCAGGCAAATAACAAATTGATAATTGCCAAACAAGCTATTCAGAATCAAATATCGATTTGGTCGATGCATTACTATTTAGGTTTGATTTTGAAAATCCAACAAGATAACTTTATATGTTGGATGATAAATATTAATTTATCGTTTTAAATATAATTACTAAAAGGAAATAATTAAATTATTGGGGTTATACTGACTATCTTGTTTTCTTTGTAGCAGAGTGAGTGATCTTTAGATGGGAGCTTTGAGAAATAAAATGGCTGACTGACTAATGAACCAAAATCCATTGTGGTGAAATTTATTTCGTAAAGAAATAATTGTGGGGGGGGGATACTCACTGACTTTTTGCTCGGTTGCAGAGTGTCTCGAGTGTAGGCTTTGTTTGCAATGTACAATTTAACAAAAAAATGAAATAGAATATTTGTGTACTAATGAATCTAAATGCATTATGGTGGAATTTAATTAATAGGGATGAACGAGAAATATTGACTGACTTGTTTGCGTGGAAGAAGTATGTATGTGTGTGTTTGTTGAAGTGGGATGCTGTTTTTATAAATTACAATGTCGAACCTGAATCGCAACTATCAGAAGTAAGTTGACCTGAAATTAATCGGAAAACTTTCTATCCACGCTCTCAAAAATATACGTAAATAGAAATGCGTAATAATAAAATGAAAATCAATACAAATAACGAACAGGTAATTTATGAGATATCAATCAATATGCAAATTAATTAAACCGAATACGCCTGTTGCGTAGACATAGTGACGTTCAGATGGGGAAGATGAGACGGTGGTCCGGGCATCAAAGTATGGAGGGCATCTAATAATATTTAAACTATTTCACTTTCTCATAATATTTCGCCAGTGCACTGGACTTATGCTTGAGTCTTTGGGGCATATAATCAAAGAGGTTGATCCCGGACATCACAAGGAAATCAACAGACCTTTGCAAATTACTGCGTGCACATGCTCAGTATAATAGAAATTTGATGTTCTATTATTTTGTATATGGAAACAAGATTTTAATATCACTGTCATTGTGATAAACGACTCAACTCAATAAGTAGATATGAAGAGAATTCATAGGAAATGGCTGAAAGCCAAACCTGTAAAGCGTGTTTTATGTTACTTTGAAGTAAGATAGTTATAGATAGATAGCTGGATAGATAGGTATAAATAATATCAGTTGAGATCTGGAATGATATCTTCACTGTATAATATTTACAATTGTTTGTTTGAAGAGGTTAATATCGCATGATGCGATATCCAATCGTATTAATAGAAAGTAAAGCGACCGCTTGACTCGACCGTACGATCTTGACTTTAAAGGGGGATAAATCTTGAAGAAATGCAATCGTTTGCAGGGCCCAAAAGGCGATCGGATAAGATGTAATTGAAACGACAGAGAGACAATCAAGAATCTTCCGCTCGATCGGAGAACTTTGGAAAGATCACTTATCGAAAAGGCGATGTTTGATAGGCCCGGAATGGGTATTCGATGCACCGAGTTTGAACATTACGTAGGAAATCAGTTTTAAAAGAATAAAGTAAGCATTGACTAGGGGTAGAGAAAAAGAGAAAGAAAGAATGAAAGAAAAAAAAGAAGAATTGGCTGCGAAGAACAATATGCCAAGAAAAATAATTAAAGGTAGATATTTGGGAGGGAAAAGGAAGGGGAATACATTGGTTGGAAGTAGAAAAAGAAAGAAAAATAGAAATAAACATTATGTAGAAGCGAGCGAAGAGGGTATAAGTAGAAAGAAAGGGAGACACTGGCTAATGGAAGAAATTGGGGTGCTTCTGTATCGTTGTGTACATATCAAATATTCCCGTCTTTAATTTAAGAGAGTCACATGAAAGGGAGGGGTAAACTCAAACGTTTGGGGGTGCAAATAAATTTTGTGGGCTTTTTCGTAGTCACCAAATACCCACAGGTGTCGCGTTATATAACCAGTATGGCTTTTCCTTCTTGAAAATGGACTCTCATCCATTTGTACTGTATAGCATTCTGCTGCAAGTAGTTGAGGATAGCGCAAAAAAATGCTCAACACACAAGCCCCTCATGTTCATTCGCCAATCTGCGATTGTATGGTCAACATCAACTCGGATAAGTCTCAACACAGATGCCGGTCTCGGCACCTGAAATAAGTCTTGCAAATAATCAATTAAATTGCCCTTATCTCTAATTTAAAAAAAACAAACTATTTTATGCTTATCTCGTTTACGTCCATTTTTTGAGAAATTAGATTTTACAAGTTTTATTTGATCCCCCCTCGCCAAAAAAGTTTGTAATTTTCTACCCCTTTCACGTCAGTCTTTTAAATTAAAGACGGAAATATTTAATATGTACATAACGGTGCAGAAGCACAGAAATTAGCCATGAATAGCTAGGAAGGAAGAAAGGAAGAAAGAAAGAGAGAAAGAAAGAAAGAAAGAACTATTGATGAGTTGTAAAATAGCATATAATGAAAGAAAGAATCAATGAATGATAGTATGTCTCAGATTTTTTAGATGAGAATTACTAGTTTGTCTTCGGGCTACTATTTTGATCAATAGTTCGAAATTCCGTATAGAGTCGACATAAAGATCCCAAAGTTGGAAAAGAATCACCTGAAAAAGGTCGGAGGTTACATAAATAAATTTTAAAAAACAACAACTAAGATGAGAATAGTAATTCGAATAATCCGAATGACTGATAAGTAGACAAACAGATTTATAAAAATAAAGAAAGATATTTAAAAACAAAAAAACAAAAACAAAGAAGAAGCAAGAAAACATTGGTTATTGAAGAGAGCAAAAGAGTAAAAAATGGAAGGAAGGGGGAAATTATAGAGAATCCTTATGGGGGGAGGGTAGCTCTACTCTTGTGTGATGGTACACCTGAAGTTTCAAATGTATTTTTAAATTACACGCGATAATAAACCAACTCTTCGCTATCTAAAACGTTATCTAATAAATTGTACACATGACTATGTAGGGGAATAAAATGAATGACACCGGTTGCTAGGGGCACCGGTGGATAGTGTCCTCTTAGAGAAAGGAGACTAGCGACGGACAAAGCGGAAGAGTAAGGTTGAAGTTCGCCGCGCTGGTCAGGATACCATGCGGTCGAAACGATGTACACCCTACCAGTTCTAGTAGGCCTCCACCACAAGTGGTGAGTAAACGAAATATTGTATGTAATGTAATGTTATGTCGTAGCCCTTTTATGTTTCTCAATATGTAAATAAATGTGTATATTGTACTTGGGTGTATTTTCCCTTATTTCGTGTTTTCTCATAGCATATTTAGGAGGTCTGGGTTTCCCCGTAGATTCATACAGGGAAATAAAGGCAATCCTAACAACTATTTCCCGTGATTAACTGCAATGGCCGCCAGTTCATACTCTTAACTGTTGCATGTTGATGTTACAACTATTCATTTAATACAGTTTCTTTTTTAACTGTTTTTCAAATCGAAAGCATTATATAATTTTTTTCCAACTAAGATTCAATATATATATTTTTATCGGCGACCTTAAAAGAGATGTAAACACTTATTTCTACTTATAGTAGTATACATTAGTACGCATTAAAACTGTATACGAATATGAAAGCATGGTTGCTTGTCGGCTAATTACTTTTAGGCTATAAAATATATATCTATATACTACTAAACCCTGTAGATCTTGCTTGTTTGTTATTTTGCTTGTCATCTTGTTTATTATCTTGCTTGTTTGTCTATGACGTCACAAACGGATGACGTCATAAAAAATGTCGCTAAAGGATGACGTCATCCACTAAAACAGACGTTATCCGTCAAATAAGAGAGTGATAGCGAGTGGAAGAACTCTTTTATTTTTTGGTCAAGGGTCGTCTAGTAGACGAATATCTATACCCATGGTGGTCTAGTAGGAACTTAAAAGTGTGTATGAATGATCATCTACAATTGCAGATTGTTTTAAGGGAGCATATTCATCTTTTTCCCCATGGCGGTTTCTGTGGGTCAGCATGACGATCTTCACTAAAAATAAACAATACTCCTTAGTTGAGACACACACAAAATTATGCTAATTCGCAAAATTTAAACAGATTTCGATTGTTGAATCGATCAAATCAAGTTTAAATGTAATCGAATTTATTAAGGTCCGTCGGGATTTACTCACTTCCCACGGCAGCTAGATGTGGCACAAAGCCGGGAGATGATGACACCCCCCCCTTTCTGGTTGCATACAAAAATACTCGAAAACGAACCCGTCTGCATTCCCCAGTAAGGAGGTTCAATGCGTTCAGCAATAAACCAACCCCTCCTAGAGGAGAAGATAATGCCTGGGATGGTGCATCTTCTAGAATCGATCCGGACCATCCCTCATACCGACATGGAAAGGTTAATGGCCAATTAATAATGTTGGAAAAGTATGAGCCGGCAACCCCACCGCTACTTATGAGTAAAACAGCAACTTGTGTTCGATTAATTTTAAACAATGAACCGTTGACAATAGGTATTGTGTTTCGGAATTAAATGACACAAAAGAGGTTGCTGTAAAACGGACAATCGAAATCAAACCAGACGAGTTCTTCAGCTATTAATAAATTTACAAAAAAGGTTTAGTAAACCTTTAAAAAGAAATGTCAAGAATATAATTTTTCGATTATTAATTATAATCAATTATTTGGCGTAGACGGATACTTCGGTTAATAATAACTAAAGTTTGGCTTATTTCTAAAATAAGTGTTATTTTATACAACAACTAGAAAATACCCGTCCCAGGACGGGTAAAATTAATTCCCCAAACAGAACAGATTTGCACTACTTTCATGTCCCATTATGAAAATTAAAATCAATATACAATGATACGAAACCTTATGTCTAGAATCCTTATTCCAATTTTGATCAAAATTCATTGAAGAATTTTGATTCTAGGAAATGTCTAAAATTAAAGCTTAAGAGGTCTTATAAAGAAATTGAAATTCAGGGAAGCTTGTTGAATTGATGGCTAATGCCTATGGATCTAATTTAATGTATATCTAAAATATGTGAATTCTCAGCTGGGGGTTGTGCCCACATTATCTCCCCTAAAACCTTTTAAAATGCTCCAAACAAATTGAAAGTTGTTAATTGTTAACTATTAATTATTACTAATACCTATTATTGTTAATAATATCTATTCTAGAATCGGAGGCGTCTGAATTTTCAAGAAGGCTTCCACCCTCTCTTTGCCCTATGCATAAATCTAAATTCAATTAAATATAGCCTACATTTGGTCCTCTCACGCCTAGTAACTGCGTTCCAAAACCAAAATGATCAGTTAATTAGTTTAGGAATGAATCTGGTATTTACAAATATATAAGCATATAAACATACCTAACTTTAAATAGATAGATATATCCTGGTTATATTGTCAGTAAAATTCTAAACCACTTTCGGCTTTATCAAACGTAAAATGTGAATGATCATGATGTTTTTTGATCCATCATAGAGTTTATTCAAAAATACACAGTTCAAATCCCAAACCATTGGATCACATTTTATTAAACAGTTCAAGACAAAGACTCGAGCTGTCTACGTGATGAGCCGCCGTCCAGATAATCTGCTGGGATTGAAGAATTGATCTGCGTATTGCAACAATTGCCAAACAGGTCAATACAATATGATTGTGTTTCAGAAAAAAATACTTTCTTAGAGTTGATTAGATTTGTATATAATTTTCATTATTGTTTAAACTTAATGAATCGAATGTCCATTCCGATTTGATTTGACTATTAAACGCCATATCAACCCTTTTGGGGTTAGTTAATGCCAAAGCAAAATACCTATTGTAAAAGATTCGTTGTATACGATTAATTGAACACAAGTTGCCATTTTACCCTAATTGGGAGGAAATTGAGTGTTCGTATCCTTACTAAAATTGTTAGCGCGTGAATGACTTCATTAGACGATTTTAATATCCGCGACGGTATCCATTAAGCCAATCACACACCTCTTTCGATATTCTCAACAAGTTTTCTTTTTAAAGTAACAATTCAGTCATTTTCTTTGCTGAAATGTAAATTTTATGTGAAACTCCTTTCTAAATATGAATTGACCTTTCCTGTTAAAACGCGACCCGCCAAGTGACCTGGACGGGATTACCTAATCGATAAAGAGCCAATTGTACCCTGTAACCTAAAGTTGTGGAATGTCATGTGTGCCCGGTTGAAGCGCGACATTACTTCATTTCGGCATCACTTGTTGAAAGTAAAGAAGAGATCGAAGCGCAGATATTGACTCTTCCTTCGGTGAAACTGGTGCGAGCTGTACTGGTGAAATTCGCTTACCCATCCTGCCTTAATATCTTCCTCCTCCCCCATTCTTTCTCTCTCTCTCTCTCTCTCTCTCTCTCTCTCTCTCTCTCTCTCTCTCTCTTCTATCTCTCTCTCTCTCTCTCACACACACACACACACACACATATATATATATATATATATATATATATATATATATATATATATATATATATATATATATATATATATATATATACAGGGTGGGCAAAAATAAGGGTCCTATTTTAAAAAATTCATAACTTTTTTATTTATTGATTTTTTTTATTTTTTTTTAAGAATAAGTAAAGGACCCCTTCCGAAGCAAGCATGGGCCGTATTAGCTCTAAGGAACGTACCCTCATTTAGAAAACATTATTTTTGCTTAAAAAACTCAAAACCGTGTAAAAAACAATACTTTAGTTTTTGTAAGTTTTAAGAAGTGTTTTTCGGCTAAAATTTGTTTTGTTTATTTCAAAAAATCTCGGAAGGGTCAGTCTACACACACATAAAGTTTGGTGAGTTTAACTTTTATTTTGTGGAAGTTATTCAAATTCAAGTTATTCAAATTTAAAGATAGGGCCCTTATTTTGGCCCACCTTGATTTTTATAAATAAATATTAATTATTTAAATACCTAGAGACATCGATGTTTCATGCTAACGCAATCTTCAGTCTAGGAATTAATTCCCAACGGTCGGTAGACATATATATTTAGGTGTGTGAAAATATATGCTTTTGCATGTACTTTCTATTCTTTATATATACCAACCTTTTCAAAATGAAAGCTTGATGATTGTTAACATATAACAACAGAGCATATAAATACAAGATGGGTTCTCTTTCTAGGTATCGATTTCTGAATCTCAATCTCTCTCTCTCTCTCTCTCTCTCTCTCTCTCGCTCAATGGAGATAAATTCGATGTAAGTTGTTTTGGGGGTTGTTTGCTGCATCCTATATATTTTATTCTGATTGGGAACTTTTTGATGAGTCTATGGAAGAAAGATCAGGGATTGACATACACATAATGGTTGTTCTTCTGTTGAATGAAACAGATCCATAATTGTACCAAAGTCTTTTAATTTAAAAAAATAATTGGTGAGATTTATAAAATATTGGTCTTTGGAGTGTAGTAAAATGTTTATATATATATATATATATATATATATATATATATATATATATATATATATATAAATATATATATATGTATATATATATATATATATATATATATATATATAACATAAATCTATGCAACCACAATTACATGCTCAAATTGTGTTCCAAGAATTCAAGTTAACAACTGTTTGTGTACGATCGTTTCAGAGACTATATGTTTTATTGATATTAGAAATTCATCGTCAGCACAGGGTGCTAACACGGGGTTAAAAGCAAAAGCATATAGACAGCATCAATGGAATACATATCGGCTTCCTTATTTAAATAGAAACGATGAAGTGAATATATACTATTAAGCCTCAGATCAAAGTTTATTCAGGCTGGAACTTTAATTCGGGATGTACATAAAGTTTAAAGTAGAACGAAGTCTATGCAATATTACAAGTAGGACGTCGCACCCCAAATGAAAGAATTAAAACAAATATTGTTTTATACAATATCTAAGAGTTATTATGAGAGAGAATTAGTAACAAAATGTTAAGGCTTATTAAGTTTCAATATCATTGATAGATGAATTGATCATAAAAGCTATAGTAAGGGACCTTAATAAAACAAACTATTTATAATAAGTAAAAAGTAGTAGAAAAGGAAACTTGAAAGATTTATTAAAGGATAAAGCATATTGTCCACCTAGCTACATAACTATTTAAGATAGTGATACAAATTATAGAACTTGTAATTCAGAAGTTAGATCATATTTACTATGATCTCAGGGGTATTTTAAGCCAGTCAATGTATTATACAATGCATAACTAATATAGAATGCATTATTATTAACCATAATTGACCCAACAAAAAACTAAGTTCAGCAATAATAATGATAAGCATTAAAAAATGAATAAAATTGAAATAAACACGAATATAGTGGGCATACTGTATGTTCTGGTAGCTAGATTCACTACAATTGGTAGTAAAACATCTACTAGGGGTTAGTTAGTCTATCCTATAAAAGGAGGGTATCCAAAATCTACCCACCTTCCACCCCGAGAAGACCGATCCTCAATAATCCAAATTTAAAGGGGAGTCATGCGAGAGTGAATATTTAAAGACTAACAGTTCAAACAGGTTTCATAAAGTTTTTATATTAAAAAATTATTCAAAGTATACTAAATTTTTCAAAGAAATGATAGGACGAAAGATTATCGTCACATTATAATCTAGTGTTTTTTTTTTAAATTGAAAAGTATTTAAAATTTTAAGTGGCCAACACTAGCAGTAACTCAAAAGGCTTATACATGTACAATGTAACATCAAGATATATGTAATTTCAAAGATAAATACATCCAAAATATTAGCAAATATCATATATATAAACATATACACAATTTAGTTGATAGAACAAGATCTCTCTCTCTCTCTCTCTCTCTCTATATATATATATATATATATATATATATATATAGAGAGAGAGAGAGAGAGAGAGAGAGAGAGAGAGAGAAGAAAAAAGAGTGATAAATATGCGACGATTGTCCAAATTTATTTCAAATTTCAATTGTTTAATGCAAGGTGTATTCAGTAATAAACTAGTGTTTATTATTCTTTCCTTAAGCCAAGGCTTTTCAAAGATCGAAATCTTATCATCAGAGGAGAAATACAGATGGATAAGTTGGCTTTCGAAAAAAACAAAGTTCAAATATTTGAAAAATATGAAAATTATTATTAAAGGAATTTTTGTTAAAAAAACGCAGTGAATGAAAAGAAAAGTTCCGTGAAGAATATATGCAGATATATATACTTACATACATATATACACACACATAGGTACATATACAGAAAGAATATATTGAAAACGGAGCTGTCAAACATGGCATCGTAATATGGGGCATAAGGAAAGTAACAACCCTAGTTGAAGTCAGTGTCTCTAATGATGCAGGATTAAACAGAGCTGAAAGGGAAACGATTACGAAATACCTAGGTCTTATGTACTACAGGAAAAGAAACTGGAATCTTAGGAAAATCTCCATCATACCAGTAATTATAGGAGCAACAGGACTAATGAAAAATAATTTTAAAAGCTATCTGGCGAGTATACCCGGTTAACCGAGTGCAAGGGAAATACAAAAAATTGCACTTAAAGGGACGGTTAGAATCTTAAAAAGATCTCTAGGCTGGAGTGTCTTAAATAGCCGGTGAATGTCTGGCATCCGGTATGATGCCCTATCTCCAGCAAAAACGGAAAGATAAGAAAAATAAAAGATAAGAGGGAAAGAATTTAGCTATGTATCACATATATGGATTACATACTTACAGCTTATAAGATAATCGCAGACACGGAAAATGTTGCATCAATATCTGTATATATAGTCTCGGAAGTTTCTCAACCATTAAAACCATATACGGAAAAAGTCGTTCAGTAGAAAATCACTCATGCAAATCAATTTATTTTGTGTAGTTACTATATTAGTTTGCTTCCAAGAATTTACACTAGTCTTAACATTATTTAAGGGATCATCAGTTGTTTACCATGAAAAACTGTTTCGGGGATTTAAAAACAAAACAGTATTTTATTTCATGGCTTCCCAGCAGAGTTGATCAGACCCCACTTCTCTTAAAAGACAAAAACATAAACGTTCCGTATATTAGATCTAAGTTTTGTTACAAATAAATGTTTAGCTAACTTATATTAGTTATTAAAAATGTCCTATACATATATGTCCTATATATATATGCATATACATACATATATATATACACACTTAGCTACACACACATACATATATATACATATACATATACTTACACACCAGTATGTATATACAAATAAAAACATGTACATATGTACACAGATCAATATCAGGAAGATACAAGCAGATTACAAAGACAATCTTATATCATAGTGTTAGCGAAGAAGTATAGTCATTGTTATTATATATATTTTATGATATTATTATTATTATCATAGCAAGCAATCGAGTCTAAACATTTATTTAATTTTCCTCTGAATACTTTACCCTGAACACTTCCGGTTTAACCCCCCAGCGCTCCTGGCATTTTCTCGGAATCCGGGATTTTTCTTTTATTTATTTTTGACAAGGAGAGGAAAAAGAAAGAAAAAAAAATCACTCGAAATATATCAAATTGATTCTTGATAATCCGGATATTACAAACTAACACCCTTGCTGTCTAGAAAAATAAACAAACCTTTCGATCTATATCCGACGTATTTCGGTTTTGTTTTGTTTTTGTTCTTCACAGCTTCCAGCAACCCGGATCTTCCTTTTTAAAAACTTTTATTATATATATATATATATATATATATATATATATATATATATATATATATATATATATATATATATATATATATATATTATGTTAGTTGAGATCAATATAATTCGAACATTGTTCCAAGATTTCAAAACAAACTACCATTCGGCGTACGATCGTTTCCAAGACATTTTGGGAATATTTGATTGTTCCTTATTTTTATGATACCAAAACGACTTCGTCAGCGCCTTTTATAACATCACATACAGAAGTCTCTTAAGAAAAACATCAGATTTTAGTACCAAAATCCAACACAAGTGAAAGAATTTTCGAACTAGAAAATGGACAGCGAATTGAATAATTAATCAAAACATTTAAAACATTCAGAGCATTCACTATACAGGTTGAATCGAGGGAGAGAAATTACATATGCTTCCGATAAAGGCCTCAGATGATATAGGGATGCATTTGATAGACATGGGTAATAATTATTTTTGGAACATATCCGCCGGTATTTAAATTTAAGCTCAACAAAACTTTTCAAATATTTGTGACTTGACTTGGTCCCTTAACCCCCTCCTGGGTCGTAGGGGCGCTGCACCAATGAACTCCACACCAGCTGTCTCCACTTCTGACAGTTATGGGCAATGGACTGGGTTGTAGCGAAGTTGTAGCCCGTCCACTCTTTGATGTTGTCCGTCCATCTTTTGTGTTGTCTACTTCTCCTTCTCTTGCCTTGCACTGCTCCCTGCAGGATGGTTTTGGAGAGACCACTGCCCCTTGTCACGTGACCATACCATCCAAGCTTTCTTTTTCTTACAGTTGTCAACTGTAAGAAATATTTGTACTTGTGTGTTATTTCTTCAAACCAATCATTTCGAGGAAGTTTTGAAATAAAGACGAAACGTTGATGAATACATAAATAATATTTTTGCGTTTCCATTTTTCATTTTCCACCTCATTTTGAACCTCAGACCTAAGTCTGAACCCTTTATCTCAAAACTTTTTCCGGGTGATATGATTTTGTGAGGTTGTTCTTGAAGAGATTTCTGTTGTTATTTGAATTAGATTCATATATATTTGTTGTCCTGTCTGCCTGGATGTATATTTTGTCGGCGTTCTGTATTAATTTTATCTCAATTTTGAAGGGTTTCTTCTGGAAGTTGTCTATCTTGTTTTTATTTTGTTTGTCTTCATTTCTTTCGAATGGTTCGATTTCTTTAAAGTTGGTAGGGTATTCTCTTTTGTTGGTTTCATCTTTTGTTGTCTACTTCGTTGGGGTAGAAATGGTGTGAGTGCGTTAGGTGTGTTTTACGGCTTTGTTATACATGTTGAAGGATTTTTCTTGCATTAAGAATTATGCGGTATTTTAAAGATTTAAGTGAGGTCTCGGTTTTACTAAATTCATCAGATCGCTATTCGATCCTGCATATTCCGAGAGCTCCAATCTTTGGTTCCTACTTGCAAGACATTCATCACAAGAACTCGTCTTCGCACCACAACAAAAAAAACTCCCCTTTCTTCCCCCGTGTGTCTAGCAACAGGCGGAATCACCACGAACAGAGCTTTCCCACAAGTGCGTCCCTGTAGATTGCAATATGGTCGTCTTTAAATACAATGTCAACAGAGTTTAAGGGTCGGAAGTGACCCCAAAACGAAAGTCGAGATCTATCATGAGGCCTGTTTTAATTGTGGTGTTGTGAGGGAAGTATAAATGTATATAATTGTGTTTATTGGTAGGGTTTACGGTATAATTGAAAAACTAAGGTGTTATTAGTTCTGTTGTCTAAGAATAGAAGTGTGTGGTTATGTTCTTTTTCGTACGTACACTATGGATGGTTCGACAGACATTAATTTGTAGCGATGTTTTATATTTGTGTCTTGTTAGGGAGGAAAATGAGAAGATCATCGGTATATATGCAGCATGTCGTGTTTTCTGGGAGTGCGTATTTAAAGGGTCCGTCTTCTAAAAATTCTAGGAATTAAAACGACGGTAGTTCCCGATAGGTTGCCTAAATTTTACTATAGTACCTCTTATTTAATTAAAATGTGTCATGTTAGTGAAAAATAAATCACTGCATCCATTCTGTTGGCAGTTTTAAAACTTTGAAAACATTTTTTTAATTCTGATGATGAGCCTATGCTGAACTAGGTTCGCCTGTGTAAGAGCCTTGTACCAACAAATACTCCGAAACACGTGTAATAAGTCTCGGACGTTTCTTTGCTTCTGAAATTTGATTTGAACATGTTTAAAATCCGTATGGAACTGTATGGAACTGATGAGTTATTGAGCTTACTTTGATTCTCAGATTTAGATTAATTCGCATAGATAACTCATAGGTGAGTTTTCCTACACGATTTTGAATTAAATTCTTCAATTACTTATATAATTCACAGACACACACACACATATATACACATATATATATATATATATATATATATATATATATATATATATATATATATGTGTGTGTGTGTGTGTGTGTGTGTGTGTGTGTGTGTGTATATTGTTGATGGTTTTATTCCATTTTGCTACATACTATATTGTGTTTCATCAACGTTTAAAATAAACGTCAACACGTCAGGCATTTTGGAATCCACTGTTCTAATTTCTATAATTCAACAACAGCAGGAAATTGGGGATGGATAAGAGGGAGGGGAATGAAGACGAAGTTCGCATATAGCAAAGAAAGGAAAGGAGGAGGGGGGATTCTAACGGGTGATATTTTAAGAAATTGGGTGGGGTGGTATTTAGTGTCTGGGTTATTGTGACCTTAATCTTAACTGAAGCAGAGAGTGGGATGGGTTTGAATTTATTTTATATAATAAAAATTAAAATATTGTCGCATATCTTTGGTGGTTATCGTATAAAGATTTTTTATTTAGGGTATTAAATGCCATACTAGCATTACATTTCTATATTAATTAGTCGTCATTATCCAATAATATTACTAGTTATGGCTTTTATAATGATATTAATATTAGTAATAGTAGTAATTCTCGTTGTGATAATATTTGTTAATTGTAATTATAGTATACTAATAATAAAATTAATATTAATAAAATTACTATATATATATACATATATATATATACATATATATACATATATATAGATGTGTATATATATACATACACACATATATGTGTGTGTGTAGTGGGTGTGTATGTATGTGTTTATTACCTGTATCTGGTCTTAAGTTTACCACGTTTGGTTTTAAACTACCTATTATCTTTAATATCTCCTTTCTCTCTACTTCTCTCTCTCTCTCTCTCTCATTTTCTTACTTTTGTGTTTCATTTGTATTCATATAACTCTTTCTTTCTTCTATTAGACCCAATCTTTCTCTTTCAGATCCTGTGTGTAATTTGATCACACACACAGCACATTTCTATCTCATTTCTAGTTCTCTTCAATTTCACCGCTACCCTCGATCACTTCTCCATCCTCTCTATCAGAATGGTCGTATCTGTTTAATATGTATTTATTTGTGGTTACCTTGCTCTCTCTCTCTCTCTCTCTCTCTCTCTCTCTCTCTCTATCTATCTATCTATCTATCTATCTAGGTCTCTTCAAATACATCTAAGTGCACAAAATGCATTTTAGTCAACCCCTCTTTTAAACTCCTCCTATTGTCTTTTCCCATAAACTTCCGTTTCCTGTTTAGCTAACATTCACTGCTAAAGCAAACACCGTTTGCTCCTCCTTTTTATCGCAGTACCACATGACCTATCCAACAATGCATCTTTACATAAGGATTTCGTTCGTCCTCAGTGTAATCCCAGTGAATAAACGAACGACCAACACTTTGTCTACCAGAGACACAACCGAAACGACGAAAGCTAGCCACTGACCGGGACAAAGACAAATCCAAACCATTTCCATTCGTGCAACTTAATTAGTAAGAAATTCCATGCCAGAAACATTTTTCTTCATGGGATAAAGAAAGGAACAAAAGTAGTACAACAAGCAAAACGCTGAAAGTGAAAAAACGACTTCAGACAACCATGACATTTTCACTCATTTGGATGGATCATCGTGCCATTTTCTGGCTTCTTGCGCTGGTGAGAGTCTTCAAAATCTATGTCTCATTACTTTCTGCTATAATATATTTTCATGAATCAAGAATTTAAAACACACACAGATAAAAACACAGAAAACCAATTTACCGTGGATAACTGTCAATATCTAAAGGTTTTATTGCATCATATAAAGAAAAGTAAATGAACGTCGTAACACTACCTTGTACATAAACACACACTTGTACATAAACACACACATATTATTAACATTTATCTATCATTAGACTAAATGTGAATTGATCAACGTTTGTTTCTCTAAAGCTTCTTATCCTATATACTTTACTAATAAAAATACATGCTACCTTAGTTCTTGGATAGAATTATGTTTGAAAGCCATTGTTTTACTCATACTAATTAATCTGTAATTAACTGAATATGGTATCTCCCCCTCCCTCCCCCTCCCTCCCTCTCTCTCTCTCTCTCTCTCTCTCTCTCTCTCTCTCTCTCTTGGCTATATATATCTCACTCTTTGTTTATTCAACCAATCTGTAATATTTCTTAATGTCTCTGTGAGCATTTAGATAAAGACTGACTCTCTTTTTTAGCATTGCTAACTAATTTACATACTTGTGTTTGTACACACCACAGGCACGTATGTAAAGTAAATGGCAAAATAATAAGTTTATTTACTTCTATGTAATAATAATAATAACATTAATAATAATAATAATAATAATAATAATAATAATAATAATAATAATAATAATAATAATAATAATAATAATAATAATATAGAAATAAAGCGATTACTTTTTGTTATGCAAGATATGTCACAGCTTATGAATTTTCGAATGAAATCTAAGTAAAATAAATAATGGTAGTCGTTGTGACCCAACGGGTCACAGGTACATCTAGTTATTGTGATAAAGCTCTATTTGAAAAGATCATGGCTTTATATGTACAAAGTATGCTGTCATCATTCGAATATGAATTAAAGAAAAGAATGTATTTCAACTCTTAGACTATATTATTAGAATAATCGTTACTTTTTAAATGATGTCAGTGTTTTGTGTAGACAAATACCGCATTAAGTAAACGGATAATAATGTATTTCAGAACATAGAAGGGTGAGGCTCAGACGGGATTCGAACATGTGCATAAGCAATAGGGGCCGCTTTAAGCCAATGTCGTTTTTATGACTTGATTATTTGATTACCGATAATTTTATCACACAAATCAATATATGTATATACATATATATATATATATATATATATATATATAGTAAGCAGTGAAAATATATATGCCAATCAAGCTACAAAGAGGCTCCCGTGTTTCATCCCTCTGTGTAGCTTGATTGCCATATATATTTTCACTGCTTACTACCTAGCTCTACTTACGTATCGAGCACTGTTGAAGTAAATACTGAAAACTGATACATAAAAATTATATCTCCTTATAATATTTTATGTGGATACATGAAGTACTAATATATATATATATATATATATATATATATATATTTACTCTTAAGATTTCGTATCATGAATCAAATTAAATATGAAAGAAATGGTATATGTATGATTTTATAAGGTTAATACTAGTAAGAGAATAGAGACGATAGATTTTTGACAAAAGGAAAATGAAAGCATGTGACGACGTCACTTCATATACTTAAAGAAAATAGATATTTTTTATTTAATTTTATTTTTGTTTTATGAAACGAAGAAAATCTATTTTTAATGACCCTCATTTCTTTACGTTCTAATATATTTCAGTTATTTTATGCACCTAACCGATAATTGCTCATAATGAACACAGATGGAATTGGAGGAAAATTTCAATTGTGTCTTTAGATTCTATGAAAAATTGAATCCGTATTGAAACTTATTATATTTCTATAACACACAAACATACATTGACTTGTATATATATATATATATATATATATATATATATATATATATATATATATATATATATATATATATATATATGTATATATATATATATATATATATATAGTCTAAAGAAGCTTTGAGTTATTTTAAACAAAAAGACAAAAAAAAAGGAAAATGCAGTTTAAATTCCCAGAGAAACTAACTAAATCCAAAATAGTGTAGACTTAACATTTGTTGGAAAATTCATAAATAAATAATATATACTAGTAAGTAAATAAAATTAAAAGGGGGGTTAAGTATCTAACAGTGAAACAAAAGCAGGAGACCTTAACGTAAGCATCTAATATTAACACGGGGATCTTCAGCTGTTTACCATGTAACTGTTTCGGAGATTTAAAAACAGGACAGTTATATGCATGGCTCTCCAATGGTACAGATAAAACTACCATTTCCCCAATAATCAAGTGTCGAAATAATTCAGCTTAAAATGTTACTTATATATACATAAATAAATAATAATATTATTATTATTATTATAATAATAATAATAATAATAATAATAATAATAATATACTACCCTTAAGACTACCGTGTGATATGGTAATTTGCATATCAAATAAAATTCTTTATAACGATAGTAATAATAATAATAATAATAATAATAATAATAATAATAATAATAATAATAATAATAATAATAATAATAATAATAATAATAAAATACTATCTAAACACTACACCTACGAACCATTCTACGATATGGTAGCTAGAAATAAAATTATATAGGAATTAAGGTTGCATTAAAAAAAATTTTTTTAAAAAAGCTTTAGTACCTTTGGTACCAGAAATATATATATATATATATATATATATATATAAGAGAGAGATAGAGATAGAGAGAGATAGGTAGATATACATTGCTAAATGTATTAAGACACTTCCGAATTTGAAATGAACCATGAAACTGCAGTATTACAAGATTTTGATTCTAGAAAATATCTATCCTTAAGCTTAACCTTAAGGTGTCTTAAGAAGAAACTGAAATTCAGGGAATCTTACTTAATTAGTATCTGATTAGTATGGATTAAATTTCAAGCAAATTTGGAATATTTTAATAGGTTGAGTCCATATTATGCTCTTTAAAAATCTTTTAAAATATTCAAATGAAACTGAAATTTGGGAAATATTGATATTTAATATTTATTGTAAAAAATTCACAAAAATCGGGAATATCTGAATTTTCACGAATAGCTTCCACCCCCTGTTTTCACCCTTTGCATAAATTAAATATAAACTAAATATAGCACACATTATTGATCCTTACGCCAAGCAGCTGTGTTAAAAATCCATAATGATCGGTTAATTAGTTTTGCATTGACACTTGTACATACAAATATAAAAGCATTTACACATACCTAACTTTATATTGAGATTAACGCGGTTTCTTTCCTCTTTCTTTTCAAGATTGTTCACCATTGTGAATCGCATGGCGTCTTAAACATTCGTCTACTTCATTACGAGAATAACTTCGGCCAAACGTTTGACGGAAACTGCTGTGACCACCGCCCGAGTTCAAATATTTTACAACCAAAAGGTTGCGGCGTTCAATGTGATTATGTCCTAAGACTACTTATCACTGGATTAAGCAGGTAAGAGAAACATAGATTCTAGCAAGGAACTGCTCTACTGCAGATGTAAACGCACATCCCTTTCAACCTTTTTTAATCAACCCTGTAGATCGTTTTCTCCTAAACTTTTACTTCGACTATAATATTATGTCAGAAAATGTCCGTTTATCCAAAAGCGCTTTCAGGAATCTGTCTACACGGCAGTTGCAGAAGTAAATGAATTGAAATTCAGACCTACTTAACATAATCATATCATAATAAGACATATAACATATCATAAAAGAAATAATCCCACAATGCAATTCAATGTATGCGCACAATTCCATAATTGTTCAACCGGAAGCTTGCAGCCATTTACATAATTCATACGTTTGAATCTCTTTTTATGATTCATTAAGACATCTAATCTTGTTCTGCATAGATGTTACATATTACTTTAAGTAACATGATTTTGGTGTTTAGTGTAAATATAGTTTACCAAGTTATTAGATATGATTGATGGATGATGACCTTTGATACAGCGAAATAAGAAAACAGCAACAATGATTGATACAGCGAAAGTGGCACATGTGACCTCATATGAGAAGAGTCGATATGATTAGTTAGTTTGATTATGTGACATATAGAAATGACTTAAAGTCAAATAATCAGTTGGTGACGTAATCTTATTAAGAAAAGTTCTAATGTAAAGTCCTGAGAGATGGGGGCGCTTCAACTTTCTATCGGTATAATACAAGTAGAAACAACTCTTTGGCAAGGAAAATGGAAATCCACATAGTTAAAGTAAATAAATCATACAGGGTGTACCCGCCCCCCGCCCCCCCCCCCCCAAAAAAAAAAAAAATTTTTTTTTATTTTTTTTCTGCAATCGAATCAAAATGCGGTACAAATAAACTTCACTCTATTTCTGGCTTGTCCACTAACTTTCAGTCATGAATATCAAATAGTCTTTGTTTTATCGCCGTTCAGTGATATGATGGGACACTTTGGTGATTGTCTCATCAGTATGAGGTGTGATCCTGAATTTGGGTTCATACTCACCGGACCCTAACTACCCCTCTTCAGATTGTTATATGTGGAGTTATCACTTAGATAATGTATATCAAGACAATCCTCAGACGATTGCGGAACTGGAAAAGCCCATCGCAGCCGGAAGTAAAAACAGTGCCAAGAAGGGAGGAGCGTGTCAGAATGATTTACAATTTTGCAAATCGTCTCCAGGTGGGTTAATCATTGAAAGGCGATAGAAAAAAAGGCTGTTGTACATTCATGATTGAAACTTGATAGACAAGTCAGATATTGACTGAAGTTTATTTGTACTAAATATGGTTGGATTGCAGGAAGGATTATGGATTTTATTAACGATTTATAGGTGACATTTTAAGATAGATTGACCTTACATTTAGAGTTAAAACCTGTGCGGCCCTTCTCCTTCGTGCTTGTGTTAGCCTTCGTGGGAAAGGTCATATTCACAGAAATTTTCACCCCTTTCTCCATGATAGGCAGATAACAATATAGTCTTTATTCTGGGGGATATCCAACCAAATTAGGACGTTTTTCTTCAGCAAAGAATATCACATATATTGTCTCCACTTATTTATTTTTTATTCCTCTCCTCTTACACTATTCCGGCCTCGACCGCATTGCAAACGGCCTTATATACATATCTACTGATTTATCAGCAATGTTTCGATCAAACTAGCATACACTTTTAAACAAACTTATTTTCACGGTTACATTGATGGTGGTGGGAGTATGTTATTATTTCACGATAATTGACTGCCTGATGCGTCAAATTATTTCTCTACGAGTTACAAAACTGGTGAAGTGGATAACGACGTGGACTGACGATCTGGATGTGCAAAGTTCGAATCCTGTCAATACCCTGACACCACTTTCACTCATAAATGTTGGCAACCTTCACGTGGTCCCTCCTCCTGTGATTTCCGTGATTTCATAAAGAATCGAAGACACCAATTCCAACAACAGAATCAAACTGGTCAAAAAAGTGGTTCCATGCTAATTCATACGAATTTAGTTTATCAGTCTTTGACCGTCCGTTGTTCTATCGCTTCGTCTATTTAACCATTGGTTTTTCATACTTAAGTTTGATATAACATGTTCGTCGATCTGCGAAGATTCAATTTGAATCGCACCCACGCATTTCTATCAGAAACTTTGTCCGTTCGTCAATCTGTCACGCTTCCGTTTGAAGTATCATGTCCATCGTTAAACGCGCAGATTGAATAGACTCATCTTACGAAAATCCATTCTATTTGATTTGGCTTCTATTTATTCGTATGCAACTTCCTCAATTTGATACTTTATTTCTTCTCATTCACCAGAACCACGTCGTGTATTCTGAGCCGTATCATGAACTCTATCAGAATCTCTCATTACAAAGGATCATTTTCGATTCAGTCTCCCGGAGAAGGATTTGCTGTGCACATATGCCATTGTTTAGCATGACTAAAATATAACCGTTCCCAAAGTTTTTAGAGTATCTCCTTGCCACAAATAATCTTGTATCTTTTTATACAGCATCTTCGTCGGGGGGGGGGGCAATTTTTTTGTTATATCTACTTGCGCCTAACGTATTGATTCCTCTACTTAAGCGCATCGTCTACTGCTCTTCATCATTATTAGTTAGATAAATAGTAGTATTGGCGGACAGCTAACGCTACTACATCTGTGCAGTTGCTGTCAGGATCAAGGTATATGTATACTAAATGTAGATATGTATGCTTACAAATAGAAAAGAAAAGAAAAATAAAGTAATTTGCAACGAAAGTAAGAAACGTGATGAATGATGAAAGTTATAAAGAAAACAAAGGAAGAGAAAGTTCTTTTTTTTTAAAGGTGGGGGGGAGAAAAACGAAAAGTCGGATGCGAGTTAAATAATAAAGAAAGAAAAGAAGGAAGGAAGGAAGGAAGGAAGAGTGGAACGGGTAAAAAAAGAAACATAGAAAACGAAAAGGTGTGAAATATGAGCTAGAAAAGAAATCAGAAAGATGGGAAAATAAAATAAATGATAAATGAGAATTAGAAAATATAGAAATCAAGAAATGAGAAGACAGAAATGTTTCATGAAGAAAGAAAGAAAAAAAGAAAGAAAGAAAGCCGTATAAAAAAAGATGAACGATGACAGTAAAGTAAAAGAAGACACACGGAAATATAGGTAGTTTGAAAAGAAGAAGAAGAAGAAGAAGAAGAAGAAGAAGAAGAAGAAGAAGAAGAGTACAGTTAAGAAAGGATTATGAAAAAGGAAGGAGGACGAAAAACAAAGAAAAACAGGAAATAAGAAAGGAAAGAAATAATTAAAATCATGAATGAAAGCGATAAAACTAAAAAGGGAAAATAAAAGAAAGTAAAATGGGAACTAACAAGGTAGAATGAAAGAAAGAAAAAAATGAGACGTACGAACTAAAGAAAGGGAAAAGAGAAAAAGCAAAAGGAAGAAAGAAGGAATTGAATGAAAGAAAAACAGAATTAAAAAGGTCGAAAAGAAAAGAAAACACAAGAATAAAAATGATGAATGAAAATCATTAAAAGGAAAGATGAAAGGAAGGAAAGAACAAATAAAAACAAGGAAAGAAAGTAAAATAAGAAAGAGGGAAATAACGACAGAAAGGATCAAAGCAAAGGAATTTGTCAAATTTAAGACGAAATATCGACAAGACTCCCTGACGTAAGACTCTGTCGTTACTACGTACGACGAAGATGTGGGTCTTTTATAGAACGGAAGAAGGAAAGAAAGAAAGAAAGAAAGAAAGAAAGAAGCACAGAAGGAAAGAAAGAAAGAAAGAAAGAAGGAAAAAAGGAACGAAAGCAAGAAAGAATGAAAGAAAGAAAGAAGGAAAGAAAGAAAGAAAGAAAGAAAGAAGGAAAGAAGGAAAGAAAGAAAGAAGGAAAGAAAGAAAGAAAGAAAGAAGGAAAAAAGGAACGATAGAAAGAAGGAAAAAAAGAAAGAAAGAAGGAAAGAAAGAAAGAAGGAACGAAAGAAAGAAAGAAAGAAGGAAAGAAATAGAGAAAGAAAGACAGAAGGAAAGAAGAAAGAAAGATAGAAGGAAAGAAAGAAAGAAAGAAGGAAAGAAAGAAAGAAAGAAAGAAAGAAAGAAGGAAAAAAGAAGGAAAGAAAGAAAGAAAGAAGGAAAGAAATAGAGAAAGAAAGACAGAAGTAAAGAAGAAAGAAAGATAGAAGGAAAGAAAGAAAGAAAGAAAGAAAGAAGACAGAATAAAAGAAAGTAAGAAAGAAAAGATAGAAAACACAAAAGAGAAAAATAAAATGAAAAAAAAGAACATACATGCCTAAAAACGATAAATAAATGAAAATATAATTATAATTAAAATTATATACACAACTATAATCCAACAAGCAACTATATACAAAGTTAGACAAAATAATGGAGACACCTTAAAAATGAAAACAAAAAGTCCAGAAAGACACACGGAAATATAGGAAGCCATTCTGTAGTTGTTTATTCTACTCTAAACGCTTTGCAACGTTTGTTTGTTTTGAGTAATGGTTTTCTGAGTGCAGCCCTCCTATGAAATCTGGGTGTGTGCAGCTCCCGGCGAACAGATTTTGTATAAACTGAGTTCAAGAGGTGAAATCTTGCTCTGCTGTAAGTTTGGTATCTTTACTTATGTAATTCTTTTTAAAAAATTCACGTAAGAGTCAGACAGTCCTTATCTGAAAGTTTTGGTTTTCTTCTCAAGTTTGGTTTTTCCCTCTTTCTCAAAGACTTCATTACTTTCGAGACTGTATGTAGCAGTCATGAACATTAATATGTATTTCTTCATGTGGAGAGCTGCCCCTGTTAGGTGGTTAGGTCACGCGATAACCTCTTCGGGAATCGCGGACAACAGCAGTGAAAATGACCAGCCAAGAAAGACGTCGATATCTTCTGTCCTGTCTCCGTCCACTGGACAGCCGAACATTGGAAGAAATACATCTCAAAGAAAAGCTGCGACTGACTTTATAACTTTATTACTTTCTGAATGCGGAAACTGTCCAACTTTCTCCAACCTACACCCAACGGTGTAGGTAACTTTAATAAATACATTTCGTTGTTTGTTTATACAAATATTTGTTTTCTTTGTTAAGATTAGCTCTTATAAATATTCTTGATACACCAAACATTTCGGCTGCTTTCGTTCTGCTAGTTCCTGCCATATTTTTTTACTAGATGATTTGAATTTAAGTGGTTAATACTTTGTGGGGTTGTTTATGGTTATCTATGTGTATCTGTGATTTGTTGTTTTATTAACTTGGTGTGTTTCGTTGTTAAGCGTTTGTCTATTGTGGTGGTATATACCAATAAGGTCGGCTTTAAAATATGCCAACAATAATACACAAAAAGCAAACGATCTTCAATAATTAGTGTCGCAAATCCAACTTTCCACTAACGTACTATCACTCTCCAGAATGAAAATCGCATTCACAAAACCACAACGTTTTATTTCCACGACAAAATTTTCTCATTGGTCATTATAGCCAAGGGATTTGAAAACAAATAACATATCAAACGATACTAAAGTTGGAAATCTGAACTTATTATCTCTACTGGCATCGATTATCGTCGGACGTCAATTATATATATATATATATATATATATATATATATAAAATATTTGTTATTGTTTATTTATTTATTTATTTTTTTTATCTATGGACGTATACGTTTCGTCTCTTTTCAATCAAGACTCATCAGCATAGAAGTACGACTATTCACCACCGGTCACACGATTCGAAACCCTGGACTACAAGTATTTTCCAACCCCAGTCCAACGTCGCTAACCGCTAGGCCAGTTCTGAACAGCTTATAAAGAATGATAATTTTAACACATTAACGGCGGCGAAGCGTACAGGCATTCAAACTTCTATAAGTGAAGGAACGATGCATATAAAGCAAGTGACGCTACGCTGTTACTACTACCATTTTACAGTGCTCTACTTTTCAACGAGGAGCTTCAATATATATATATATATATGTATATATATATATATATATATGTATGTATATATATATGTATATATATGTATATATATATATGTATATATATATATATGTATATATATATATATGTATATATATATATGTATATATATATATATGTATATGTATATATATATATATATATGTATATATATATATATATATATATATATATATATATATATATATATATATATATATATATATATATATATATATAGTCTTGGAAGTTTCTCAACCATTAAAACTATATTAAAAAAATAAAAATAAAATAAACTTATAGTCCCAAGTCTTTCAGTGGAAAATCACTCATGTAAGTCAATTTATTTTTTACAGTTATTATATTAGTTTGCTTCTAACATTATTTAAGGGATCATTAGTTGTTTACCATGAAAAACTGTTTCTGGAATTTAATATCTATATATATATATATATATATATATATATATATATATATATATATATATATATATATATAGAGAGAGAGAGAGAGAGAGAGAGAGAGAGAGAGAGAGAGAGAGAGAGCTTGTTTTCTTGTGAAAACAGAGCTCGATGTTTTTGTATTAAATGATTTGTAGCGAAAATAAGAGAAGAACAACCTGATGTCAGCCGCGCCACTCTCACAATTTGTTAGGGTTGGCCGTTTGCTTTTGGCTGCATTACGGTTTGTGAATGAGAAGAACAGTGTGGAAGTGGCAGCCTCTTGTCTGCGGGCGATAACGATTTCAATTGTGTGGAGATTTTGCATAACTTTTGCAGACAAATTGATCGTTTTTCGTCTCTTTTGAACAATGCAACTTATCGGACGGGTCATTGTAACCCCGACAAAGCACAGATGAATGGAGGAAGAAGAATAGAAGTGTGTTCCTTGCAGTCGGTTGGTTTTACGCTTTTTTTATAGTTTAGTCGAAGACTCGGTCAAACGCCAAATACGTGTTTGGTTTCTTACTGATTTTTGGGCTTTTTTGTTTCTTTTTAATTTGTAGCAAGTGACATATATATTATAGTCAGAGATTTAGTAGATATGATAACCATGAAAATAACAGGACTGAAAATTAATCTGAGACGCGATAGATTATATCGGAGCATATTCAAACAAAGACAGAGAGAGAAAATACGGGCGATACAGAAAGACTAGGATGGATTAGATTAGAATAGATAGATAGATAGATAGATAGATATATAGATAGATAGATAGATAGATATAGATAGATATAGATAGATAGATAGATAGATAGATAGATAGATAGATAGATAGATAGATAGATATAGATAGATAGATAGATAGATAGATAGATAGATAGATAGATAGATAGATAGATAGATAGATAGATAGATTTTATTTATCTTTAATTTTTACAAAATTATATTTTCATAAGAAACGAGATGCGGTACAATGCCGAAAAAGGAGTGGGGGTCGGATGTCGTCGATTTGGTCTATTCTCTAAACAAGTTTTACTCACCAAAATACCACATTCACTCTACGGGCTAACCTACTTAAATATCCTCAGATATTTTTGACGTTTTTTATTTACAAAAAAAAATCAATATATATATATATATATATATATATATATATATATATATATATATATATATATATATATACATATATATATATATATATGATAATTTTATTTACACAGACATGTACAAAATCTGCGACACTGGCATGTCGATGTTATCGATCAACAGTTACTATAAACTGAGATCTCATCAGGCAGAGTTAGATCTTAACCTCAGATCATATTTGGATATATATATATATATATATATACAATTTCATCAACGATGAAGAGTGGGATACTTAAAACGCCGCAAAAATAAAGAAAAAGAACAGTAACCAAATAAAATGCCAAGTGTGGTGGTTAGTAGTCCCCTCTCAAATCTATCAAGGTATAAGCTGATCGGTGTTTTCCAGGTTGTTTCAAAGGACGAAAACAAACAAGTCAGTTGCTAAGTAAGGATGGGGACTATTGAGGAAGTAAAAGAAAAAAAGAGGATGGGGTTCTTGGGTATGGATAAGTATCATTCTAGGGGTCGGGCTAGGAACAAAATAAATCTAATGAGATGGCATCTCGGAGGATCTCTGATAACAAAAAGAAAAGAAAATAGAGGTCAGGACTGATTTATACAACTAGCTAAGAGAATTTGCTAACTGTGGTGGGTTCTGATCGAACCTTAGGTCGGCGTACACCATGCATAAGCAGAGAATACGGACTCAAACTTTGTTCGTCCAAATACACATGACCTAGCGGTGTGTATTCACCTCCCTTTAAAGAGTGCACAGTGTAATCTCCTCCTATCACATCTAATGTTTACTTTAAGCTGGTGTTTTATGTGCGAAATCAAATCGTAATAATGATACTCACCTCCATTCCCTATCTCTAAGTTCGAGGGTCACACTACTAGTCAAGCTACGTGAGAAACACCATTCATTTCTCCCTGGATCACAAATAACCACATTGTAGACTACAAATGCTACATCTAGGCAAACTAAGTGTTCAGGACCGATGCGAGCTGTTACCTCATTGACATATTTCCAAAGCTCACAAATCTTACTTGAGTTGAAGAACGCGTGCTCGTGTACTTCATTTTCATCTTCTTTGCAGCGCATACAAAATGGGTTTTCGCCCACTTTACATTTGTAGAGCCTATCTTTGAGATGCGGCGCATCCCGAACCAATCACCAGGTCAGAGAAAACTCAAAGTTATTGAGATGACTCCGGTCTGGCGCCCAACCACAGCCGTCGTAATATAAAGCCTCTCAACTGAGTCGGTTTTTTCTGGTGGCGTCATTGATAGTGGGAGTAAGAACCACCATCAATGAGGACTGGAAGTGTCCGAAGGCGCTTAAATCACATGCGTAAATCTGTTATCAGAGGAAGTTATCAGAGCGAGCAGACTCACATCCATAGCCTTATTCATTCACTTGGAAATCATTGTAAACTTGTTCCTTCTATTGTGACTTTATTCCCCTTCCAAATACACAGCTACACTCTTAAGAGGTATTCATTTAATTAGAAATCATTGTTAACGTGTTCCTTTTTAAAAACGTTTTTCCTTTCTATAGATATCAAGCGCGAAAGAAAATAAGAGGAAATTACTGCATGGCCTCCAACGATTAAGGCATTGCATTAAAGTTCGATTTTCAAGTCTTAATTATAATTTTATTTCGAGATAAAAAATACAATTTTAGACTAATTAATAAGTTTCATCCAAAATGTGTGCGGAAATCCAACGAAATAAGCGAGATATTCAAATAATAATATATTGTAAATAAACTGCCCGTTTGGAAATCCTCCCCACCCCCCCACCCCCCCCAAAAAAAATGACTGTTTTAATTTATTACAAATTTTTACTAAACTTCGTTTTGGAACCAAAAAACACACACACATTTTAATTTATTTCAATAAATGTTTTATTAATTAATTATTTTGAATTATTGATTTTGTGTTACTTTACTGAATTCGTAATTTTTCATGTTTGATTCACTTTCTATGTTTGATTTACTTTTAGGTTAAAAAAAGTCAAGTAACATCATTTATTTTTTCGGAAATGAGAGCAACTCTTATCAAATTACTCAACTAAATCTAATGATAATAAAATTTTCTTCTTGTGTTTATAAACCAAGAGATCTTTCCATGCAGTATATAACTGATACTAGTCATTTCATTCGATGTAGACTAGGTTTTCATAACAATCCAATCAACTCGAACATTAAAAATAATCCATAAAGAATAAACTTATTTAAAGAATGAATATTAAATCAGACAAATTATTTTTCAATAAAAATGTTCATGTTTTCAAAATTTAAAAATTTATGACAACACTATTTTATTATTAAGTATTAATTTAATGTTTGCAGTCTAGTCTACGAAAATTACATGAAATAATACATTTGCACTAAGATTTCTAATAAAGTAATAGGTTAATTATATTTCGTGATCGTCAATTAATAAATACTGAAAATTTCATTAAGATTGGTTGATTTCCTGAATTTTTATGAATTCTTAAGTGAACGGAGGGGTAAAATGTCCATAGTCTGACTGTTCGACAGATCTTGTGTGTTACTTTAGAGCATGGCGTCATTTTTCAGTGCTCTGGCGTCCTTTACGACATACGTGGCCCAACTCCTGAGAGCCGATCTCCTCCTCTGACCATCCCAGCTTAGTGTTCCAAATCACTGTTAGTGATTGATTAGTTCCCATTAGTATATAGAGAGTGACGTTCTTTTTTGTAGTCAGAATTATTGAATGAGCATTTATGGCCGGTATATCTTTCTTTGAAAGTATTACCAGCCATGTCTATATAGTATTTTTTCTGAACTGGGTTTTCATTGGTTTAAATTGTGGCCTGATAAACTATTTGGGTTGTTAGGCAATTTTGTCGCAGGGGGGCATTTTGTTTTATTTATGCAGTTGCAAGTCTTAATTGTTGTTGCTTTTTATCATTTATTTTAGCATTTTTGTTGCCGTTTAAAATTTTATTGTCATGTTTTTTAATTATTTTTTTAAAGTTTTCACCACAACTGTAGCTTAATTTAAGTGTGTGTTTATTAAAGATTGTATGTAGTATGTTATTAGGGGGTTAGGTTAATTAAATCTAGGAATCTTTTACCAAGTTTAGTTGCAACCATGTGATTAAATTGGGGTGTAAACCAAATAATCTTCCTACTTCTATTTTATGTATATTGGTGGCCGTTGTAGGTTTGATATAATTAATTTGGGTGTTTTTGTATCTGCTTTATTATTTAGGGCTTTATTGTAAAGGGTCTTATGTGTACTAGATTGCTTCATTAGAGGAGTTGTTGTTTATTATCTTTTCAGTTGATTTGGGAATATGTTTGATTATAGTTTTTGGATGGTTAGAGAGTGGGTGAACATAAATTGGATTAGCATTATCTTTAGTATATGATTCTTACGTTTCTTTATTTAAGTTAAGTATTATATCTAAGAGGTTAACTAGTTTAATATTTGATGTTATTTCCACCTTCAGACTTAACCTTTTCATCTCTCTGAGAATAACTTTTTCACTCTTTCACACTTTTGCCCATATATATATATATTTATATGTGCGTGTTTTTGTGGTGTAAACTCTACAAATAATTAATCGATCATTATGAATATGGGAAGATCGCTGCTAGGCGTAAAGGTTGATAATGTGGACTTTATTTACTTTAATTTCAAAGGTAGCAAAAGGACCCTTGAAGCTTATTGTAAAGATTCAGATACATCTGATATTGATGACATTTTAATCATAGGTATGAGATATGAATGAATAAATAATTCAACATTTTCAGTTTCTTTTAAGTATTATAAAGGGTTGTTCAGGGCAGTAATCTGGACACAAGCTCACATTTAGAAATTCAAATATTTCAGATTTGCATGAAATTTGATCCATAGTTATTAGACACTACTTAGGCAATATTCCGTGAGTTTAATTTCTTCTCATGACACCTTAAGACAGTGTATTATAATCTAAATCATTTAATCGAATTTTGATTAAAAATTGAAATAAGGATTTTAGACACAAGGTTTATATATTTTGATTTTGATCTTCGTGAAAATGATGCAAAACTTCCGTTCGATGAATTGATTTTATTATGAACTATCGGAATGCCCATCCTGAGACAGGTGTTCTGCTAGGATATCTATTATTACACTAAAACTGAGTTAATAAACTTATGTTTCCTCGAGGCTTTTTCCTATATATTTTAATCATAAAAAATGATGCTAAAATATTCCTCAGTTTTATGGGTAAAGTTATAATTGAAAAACTTCAATTTTTTTCTAATTAAACGAAATGTACAATAAACTCGCCAAGTGACCCATCCCTTATTAACTTTTTATATATCGCTTTCAACCTCTCTATGTTATTTGACTCACCTCTTTTATTCTATACGGTATCTACCACTCCTGTCTTTCTCCCCCCTCTCTATCCCTTTCCATATTTATTAAAAGTCGAATATAATAACAAAAAGACAGAATACAAAAATCGGAATAATCCATTGTAAACAAAAGAGAATATCACCACAAGCATTTATATTATTTAAGCCATATTTGGAGAGGAAAGGAAAAAAGAGTGAGAAAGACAATGTATGTATATATATATATATATATATATATATATATATATATATATATATATATATATATATATATATATTCTTAATTGAAGAAAAGTCAGTATTTTTTTCTACATTGCTATTCGGACATAACATTTAAGGGAATACATGATTTTTTTCTCTCTCAAAAAGAGAGAAAGTTACTTCTGCCGAAAGAAAAAACATTTTTAAACCGTACTATTTTTCTTCTCTAACAAAACACGCGTAGAAGCGTACTAAAAAAATATTGTTTTATCAAGAGAGAAAAAAGAAAGTTTATTCTCTTTTTACAACTAAGATTACATCTAGCAAGTGTAATCTAAAGAAAGGAACTTCTTACGAGCTATACTCAAAAGAAAACATTTATTTCCTAAAGGACACATTTAAATATGGAAAACTTTCAGTCGTCCATCACAGAATTAGTAAAATTTCAAATGCAACAACAACAGAAAACTGAAGAGAAATTTCAAAATCTCCTTCTCGAACAGAAGAAAGAAGCTGACAACAGACAAAAAAAACTAACGAAAAGATTGAAATGTTAATGCAAACAATATTGCTTAGAAGCCAAGGTAACGAAAATGCTTTTTCGCAGAATGTCGTGTGGAATGCTATCAACGACTTTACATATTCTCCTGATGAAGAAAAAACATTCGCATCATATTTTAGAAGATACGAAGACTTATATAGAATTGATTGCGAAAATTGGTCTGACTCTAAAAAGGTTCGCCCGCTACTTAGAACATTAGGTACCACTGAACATACGAAGTTCGTGGATTTCATTTTGCCCCGAAAAACTGGCGATTTTACTTTTGCAGAAGCGGTAAAACTGTTAACGTAGTTGTTCAGTCCCAAGACTACGTTATTTCACAAACGCTAGAAGTGTAAAAAGACGAGGAAGATTATTCTACGATCGCATCAGTAGTAACTAAGCATTGCGATGGTTTTAAATTATCCGAACATAGTGCTGCTAATTTTAAATGTTTAATCCTCGTTCAAGGATTGGTATCAGGAAAAGACGCGGAAATAAGGTGTAGAGTTCTAAATAAATTATAAAATGAACCAAGCCTTATACTACAGAAATTAGCCGAGGACTGCCAGAGATTTGAAAGTGTAAAGCAGGATTCGAAAGACATCGAACAGTCGGGCATTGCACATATACGTAAAGTACGCCAAAAAACAAAATTCAACTCTCATCCAAAAATAAGTCAAAACAAAAACAGTGAGTTTCACACCGCTGGTAAGAAAAAGGATAAATGGCCGTCGAACCCTTGTTCGCGCTGTGGTAGCCTGCATTGGTATATGGACTGTCCATTTCGTTTTAATACATGCCTGATTTGTAAAAAAGTCGGACACAAAAGTTCGCACTATAGAACTAATAGAAGAAATAAATTACATTATCCTGTATCTCTACAAAGTCACCATTCGCCCATGCATGGAGTATTGTTGCCACATCTGGGCTGGTGCATCATCTACTAGTCTCTCCCTCCTTGACAAAGTCCAAAAAAGAGTCGTCAACCTAATAGGTCCCTCACTGTCAGCTAAGCTCCAGCCCCTGTCCCATCGCCGCAATGTGGCATCCTTGTGTTTGTTTTACAAATACTTCAATGGATTATGCTCCGATGAGTTGGCTACTCTGGTGCCCCCTCGACGTAAATTCACTAGACTAACTCGACATTCTACTAAATCTCATTCATTCACTGTGGAGGTCCCCAGATACGGAGAGCATTCTACTCAAATAGCTTCTTTCCTCGTGCTGCTGGCCTCTGGAACTCCCTCCCTGCCCCCTGTTTCCCCGACAGTACTGACATGCAGAAATTTAAAACTAATGTAAACAGACATCTCGCTGCTCAGATCCCAATTTAAGCTGAACCACCAATCCTTCTCCCCTTTTCCTTTTTCTCAGTGGCCCCTTACGTTTACAGTGGCGTCCTGCCTTGTTTGGGGTAAAAAAAAAATTTAAAAAAACACGGGTACAAGCCACAAGTACAAATAATCAGGAATGTATAAATACAGGGTGGGCAAAAATAAGGGTCCTATTTTTAAAAATTCATAACTTTTTTATTTATTGATTTTTTTTTGATTTTTTTTAGAATAAGTAAAGGACCCCTTCCGAAGCAAGCATGAGCCGTATTAGCCCTAAGGAACGTACCCTCATTTAGAAAACATTATTTTTGCTTAAAAAACTCAAAACAGTGTAAAAAACAATACTTTAGTTTTTGTAAGTTTTAAGAAGTGTTTTTCGGCTAAAATTTGTTTTGTTTATTTCAAAAAATCTCGGAAGGGTCAGTCTACACACACATAAAGTTTGGTGAGTTTAACTTTTATTTTGTGGAAGTTATTCAAATTCAAGTTATTCAAATTTAAAGATAGGACCCTTATTTTGGCTCACCCTGTATAAGTAAATATGTACCCGTAAAAATCCTTGATAAAATATTAAATTGCAATTGGATTCGGGCTCTGGCGTGTCAATTATAAATGTACATACGTGGAAGAGGTTGAATAAATCCACTCTGTTAAGAACCAACAGGATATCCAGCACATTGACTGGTGAAAGATTAAATTTGAGGATGAGATAATTACAAATATGAGAAATAGCAATACAATTAAAAATACTGGTGTTAAAAGAGGCTAATAACCTTTTTTAACTGATTGGATGCAATCATTTAATTTATATGAGTTATTGATAAATACATTTTTCCAAATAAAATAGATACCCGGGCGACCGAATCGGAAAAACTAAAGCTGGAATTAAAAGAATCTTTTCTCGAGGTTTTTTTCTGGCGACCTTGGTCTATGCACAAAGATGGCTGCCAAATTACAACTGAACGAAAACGTTCAACCAGTATTTAAGAAAAAAGGGAATGTGCCTTTTGCCTCGATAGACAAAATAAACGAGGAATTGGACCGATTTGTGACGACCGGCATCTAAACAAAAGTGGAGTACAGTCAGTGGGCAGCACCTACAGTCTATGTGAAAAAGAAATCAAAAGAGGTTCGTGTGTGTGCAGACTTTTCGATGGGATTAAATGCAGCACTAAAAGATTATCATTACCCACTGCACAGCCCGGAGGAGGTTTTCTCAAGATTAAATGGAGGCAGATGTTTTTTTTTTTAATAGATCTGAGTGAAGCGTACCATCCAAATACCCGGGGAAGAAGAGAGTTCAAAACTGTTGTGTATAAATACGCATCGCGGTTTATACAAGTTCGAAAGGCTAGCTTTTGGAGTAAAAGTTGCTCCAGCTATTTTTCAGCAAGTGATGGATAAAATGCTGGGCGAACTTGATTTTGCTATTGTTTACCTTGACGACATTCTAATCAACAGTAAAAACATTGAACAGCACCGGAAATATGTCAACCAAGTATTTTAGCAAATCCATGATTATGGGTTTAAACTAAAAGAGGAAAACTGTAGTTTTTTTCTTGAGGAAATAAAATACCTGGGTCATATTATAGATAAGGACGGAAGAACGGCTGGGCCCAGAAAGGGCTACCGCGATTAAGAACATGTCGGCACCAGAAAACGTCACAACACTACAGAGTTTTCTGGGACTAGCAAATTACTACCAAGCTTTCATTTCAGAGATGCACAATTTGTGCGCTCCACTGAATGAACTATTAAAAAAGGATAAGGTCTTGGAGTGGATGCCAGAATGCCAGGGACATTCGATGAAACCATTGAAATGCTGACGTCAGATTTATTCCTTACGCATTACAACCCGGATTTAGACATAATCGTGGCTAGCGACGCTTGTTCATATGGATTAGGAGCGTGCATTCTGCATATAATGCCTGCTGGAACCCATAAACCCATCGCGCATGCATCAAGGACCTTGCTTCCGGCGAAAAGGCAGTTTTCACAAATTGAAAAGGAGACTCTAGGGATAATATTTGCTGTAACCAAGTTCCACCGCGATATACACGGTAGATTGTAAACGTTACAGACGAACCATAAGCTGCTAATTACCATTTTCGGATTGAAAAAAGACCTACCTGTGTATACGGCAAATAGATTACAGAGATGGTGAACGATTTTACTGAACTATAATTTCAAAATGTAGTATTTACCCTAAAAAAAGATCTATCGTGCGGATGGATTGTCTAGACTGGTGCCAAGACAGAGAGAGCCACTAGAAGACACCGTGATTGCTTCCCTGCAAGCAGAAGGAGATATAAAAGCAATGTTGTGCAACGCAGTTAGAGAGCTCCCGGTGACTCTATATGAAATTAAAAAAGAAGCCACTGAGGATGAATTCCCCATCATTACCAAAGCTGAAATGCCGGATAAGGGCGTACATTTTGCGGAGAGCTTTTCATTCTGCATTTTGAATTTTGCCTTTTCCACTGCCAACTTATCCATCTATGTAATTCCTCTGATGATAAGATTTTAACCTTTGAAAAGTCTTGGCTTAAAGAAATAATGATAAATATGTTTTTGTAATGAACAATTACGAATAATTTCCCTATTCTAAATTATCTCCCCTTTGGAGAACTCTCCTGTTCGTCTTAACAATATAAATAGCAAGCACTAATATTGTACTCACAGTTTATGCCGAATAAAGCTTTCTTAAGTTACGACTGTTCTCGTTTATCATTACAATTTATTCGGCATAAACTCAACATGGAATAATTAATGCGCCCACAACGGTTCGACGTGGAACCTGACACTTGTAGCTCTGAAAAACGTTGGACTCATTGGCGAGTGACATTTGAAAACTTTTTGCAAACATTGCATGCAGAAAATCCACTACGACAGCTAAACAAACTCGCACTACTAATGTATCTCACACGATACACGAAATTATTATGGATTGCATATGAATTATGAAGAGGCTATGGAAACATTACACACCACTTACCGAAATTATCATGGATTGCATATGAATTATGAAGAGGCTATGGAAACATTACACACCACTTACCGAAATTATCATGGATTGCAGTACTTATGAAGAGGCTATGGAAACATTACACACCACTTACCGAAAGCCCAAAAATGAAATATTTTCGCGATATTTACTTGCGGAGACAACAAAATGACGAATCTTACGAGCAGTTTTTAAAGGAATTACGAACTCTTAGCAAGAACTGTAACTTCCGGGTAATGTCTGTCGAAGACATTCGAGACGAGCACATTATAGAAACTTTTATTAACAGATTCCAAAATGTGCAGGTAAGACAAAGATTTCTCGAAAACAAATGTCTGGACCTCAGAACAGCTTACAAACAGGCGTATACGTTCGAAATTGCTCAAAAACAGTCGGTGTTTTACCTGCAGTCGGATACGGTCGGTGCTGCTTTGAACAACACACACTCTTGTTATTCGCCCCCCACTTGTGTTCATTCTTCTCCGGACCCCTCCTCTGTGACTTCTTTCTCTAACCAGGAAATTCCGGGCACTGCAAACCTTTCAGAGTTGCCTATCACCGATGCTTCCACAGGTCGTAAATGCCACTTTTGTGGGTTAAGTCCACACCCTCGTTTTTCTTGTCCGACCAGAGATACTAGCTGCCACAAGTGTGGGAAGTTGGGACATTTTTCTAAGGTGTGTAGGTCTACCAAAAATAATGTTTCTAAAAATTCTGCCGCCTCTCTCATGGTAGCTACTATAACAGCTGCGTCTCCAGACTCCCTCTCTATAATGCGGGTTAAAATTAATGGCGTTTCTACTGATGCATTAATTGACACCGGCAGCTCTAGTAATTATATTAATTTTAATATTGTAACAGCTAATAACTGGAAAATATTTTCTTGTTCTACTCGTGTGTCTATGGGGAATGCTTCTTTATCATCACAAGTAGTTGGATATTGTCTGGTCAATTTACTTATAAAAAAATATTTTGTACAAAAACATCAAACTTTTGATAATGAAAAACCTTTGCAGTGACGTGATACTGGAGCACGATTTTCTTCAGCATCATTCCCGTATTGAGATTCCTTTTGGAGGACCCAAACCCACCCTTAGCATTTGTGGTTTAACAGCGGTCAATGTTCAGTACGCATCACTCTTTAATAATCTATCTCAAGACTGCAAATCTATAACGATGAAATCTAGACGCTACTGACTTGAGGATAAAAATTTCATAAAAACTGAGATTACGAGAATGCTTGATGAAGGAATCATTGAAATGAGTGAGTCTCCATGGAGGGCCCAAGTTGTAATAACATCTTCTGAAAACAAAAAAAAAGACTAGTAATTGATTACTCTCAAACCATAAATAGGTGTACTCTACTGGATGCTTACCCTCTACCACGGATAGATGAAATTATAAGCGAAATTGCTAAATATAAACTGTATAGCACACTAGACCTTAGAAGTGCCTATCACCAAGTGGCTATCAAACCAGTCGATCGACCCTACACGGCTTTTGAGGCGAATGGCCGCCTCTACCAGTTTAAAAGGATAGCATTTGGAGTAACGAATGGTGTTGCCAGTTTTCAGCGAATTATGGATGAAATAATTAGCGATAAAAAATTGGAGAGCACCTTTACCTATATTGATAATGTAACAATATGTGGACACAACTATGCAGACCATAATCGTAATCTGAAACGATTTATGGCGACGATTGAAAAATACAACCTCACACTAAATAACGATAAATGCGTTTTTAGCGCAGACACCATTAATTTACTAGGGTACACCGTAAGCAAAGGATCTATTTCACCAGACCCAGAACGATTGAAGCCGCTGCTAAAACTGCCAATACCTAATAATATGCGTGCCCTAAAACGAGTCCTTGGTATGTTTGCACATTATTCACAGTGGATTGCTTCCTTTTCAATCAAAATTCACCCATTGGTACCAACGGACAGTTTCCCTCTTTCGCACACAGCAGGGGGGGGGGTAAGAATATTAAATCGATATAGCCAACGCAGCAATTACAGCTATAGATCCCGCTATTCCTCTGGTGGTGGAGACAGATGCATCTGATTATGAAACTGCTTACTCTTTAAGGCAATCCGGACACACTGTCGCTTTTTTTTTCAAGGACCTTGTCGCGTTCAGAACAGAGACACTCGGCAATTGAAAAAGAGGCTTATGTTATAGTGGAGGCACTCAGAAAATGGAGACATTATTTGATCGGACGACATTTTCGACTAGTTACTGACCAAAAATCCGTCGCATTTATGTTCAACACCAGGACACCAAGCAAAATCAAAAATCATAAAATAGCGAGGTGGAAAATAGAACTCTCCTGTTTTTCTTTTGATGCAATCTACCGACCTGGTAAAGAGAATGATGTGCCACCCAGGAATAACACGAATGACACACGTGGTACGAACCAGAAATCTACCATATTCATCGGATGACGTAAAGAAAATGATAAAATCGTGTACAATATGTGCAGAACATAAACCACAATTCTTCAGGCCTAAAACCGGGACACTGATAAAGGCGACTCAACCATTCGAGAGAATAAACATCGATTTTAAGGGTCCATTACCATCTAATAATGGGAATCATTATATTCTAACCGTCATCGACGAATATTCCCGATTCCCATTCGCATTTCCTTGTCCGGACATATCAGCGAAATCAGTGATACGGTGCTTGTGCTCTTTATTTGCCATTTTTAGTGTTCCAGCCTACATCCATTCAGATCGTGGAGCCTCTTTTATGTCTGAACAACTCAAACAGTTTCTTCACGAACGAGGAGTAGCCACAAGCCGGACGACGCCGTACCACCCTCAGGGAAACGCCCAATGTGAGCGCTATAACGGTATAATAACCATACAACTAGCGGCCGCGAACCGCAAATGTCCAATTACTCATTGGGAAGATCTCCTCCCGGAATCGCATTACGCTATTAGGACGCTCTTATGTACAGCCACAAATGCCACGCCTCACGAGAGGTTTCTTCTATTTCAACGAAGAAGCTCGGCTGGAACTTCGCTTCCTTCATGGCTCTCTAAACAGTGAACGGTCCTTCTAAGACGTTTCGTCCGTCATAGTAAGAATGGCCCATTAACGAACCCAGTGGAACTGATTGAGGCGAATCCGCATCATGCATTGATACGACATTCTGATGGAAAAGAATCCACTGTTTCCCTTAGAGACCTTGCACCTGCAGGGGATATACCTACACTCATTATAACCTGCGAGGAGACGCCTATATCTCAAAACTCTTTCACCTCGGCTAAAGGTCAAGCTGCACTATATGACTCATCTACGGACTCAGCGCAACCATCAGATACGGAGTCCATAACATCTGTAGAAAGACAAGGTGCTCAGAACGAGCCAGAGATGAACGATCATCTACTTGCTCCGAAACGAGCTCATCCCCGAACCGATTCAGAACCCCTGTCTTCAGAATCACAACCACCCGCACACAGAAGGAGACGGATGTATACTCACTCAGGACGGAGAGAGAAAATCGATCCCTGCGTATCGTCAGACTCGGAAACCCAGAATCCTGATTCTATTCCCGATACCAGACTACCGAGGCGTTCCAACAGAACCAGCAAAAAGCTCGGTCGATGGAACAACGACTTCGTTCCCTTATGATTGAAATAAAATGGGGGGGGGGGTGAATGTAATGAACAATTACGAATAATTTCCCTATTCTAAATTATCTCCCCTTTCGAGAACTCTCCTGTTCCTCTTAACAATATAAATAGCAAGCACTAATATTGTACTCACAGTTTATGCCGAATAAAGCTTTCTTAAGTTACGACTGTTCTCGTTTGTCGTTACAGTTTTTACCGAGTACACCTTGCATTGGACAATCGAAGTTGAAATAGATTTGTCATTCGTACATGTTTATCCCTCTTCTTTCATTTATCTTATATATATATATATATATATATATATTAAATAATATTTTTTTAAATATTTTACCTACGTACGACGTCGTTTCGAGCTTACGGCTCTCATCAGCGCAGGAAAATAACAATCTAAGACGGTCACAGGACGGGAACCCGGTTCACAGAAACACCTTAAATCTGTAAGCGTATATATATATATATATATATATATATATATATATATATATATATATATATATATATATATATATATATACGTGCGTTGTAAAACCAACACAAACATCATAACCGGTGTAACTGCTTGAGAATATGTATTGGTTTGGTTTGTCTGTTCCGTGGCTTGAAAACACTTTAAAGTTTCCTATCTACTTGCGTGCTCACGGGGGGGGGGGGGAGAGTTAGATACCAGGTCGTTTTTTATGATGATGGGAATATCCATCTCCTATAAAAAGGGCACTCTCGATGAGACAAAATTAAAAATTGCCCTCGTCAATAAAGATCTCTCCTACTCTGACTGAAGATAGAGCAGATACTACACTTGGATCGCAGCCCGAAAGCCAGGAAAGGTTATTATATGCCGAAATATTTTATACGATCAATAAAATTTCTTAAGAAACTTCGCTTTCATCAGACTTATTACGATGAACGCTTAATACAAAACTGAACTCCCGTCTAAAATGACTAAAAAGAAATTTGGGGTGAGGATAATATATTCGAAAATTACGATTTTATTGGGGCTTTTTTCTGTTATTTTTCGTTTTTGTTTTTTGCTTGGGTTGTTGTTTTGTTTTTTTGGTATTGGTTTTTGTTTCCAAAAATTTCCCAAATGAAGGCAAACATTTGAGAAGTTTCTATTTCGAACATCCCCCGAATTTGATTAGAATCTTATCAGAAAAAAAGACAAATATTCTCATTTTCGCATTTATTATTATAAATAAGGTTTTGAATTTTAGTTGTTTTGTTAAATCTATCTTGCTTGTAGATTCACGTGATGGTGAAGACTCGAGCGAATTCAATAAATTATTTTCTTTTATGCTATTTTTTGTATTTTTTTAGAGCCAACGAACATGTCTTCCGATTTCGGCGTCCAATCAAATACAACGCAAATAACATCAGATTCGAAGAATGCTTCGCCGAAGTGACCATTCCATTTTCATCATGGCCGGTAAGGAATTCATGGTGCTAATATTCAATTTTACTTTTCTTCTTTTCAATTCTTACCAATGGTCACAGTTTTCCATCTTAATCATCAAATAGCACTTACTTAACAATTCGGTTTATGCCAATCGCAATGCAGACGGTTGCTTTTAAGATGGTAATCTGAATGTTTTATATCAAAGAATTTGAATCAATATATTCTTTTACCGTTGGCAAACTTCGTCTATCACACGAAAGAATTGTCTTTTCTCTTTATATATTTTGTTGGATTAGGTTTTATTAATTTCTTATCGCATTAGCATGTTCACTGTGTTCGTATAAAGTATTGAATGGTTCAGAAAGTTTTTAAGCATATTTATTTAACATCAGACTTTACTTAGTTGCTATCATATTGTGCGTTTACCCTGCTTCCCTAAACTCTAGCATAGCCGAACAATGATATATACTCTCAATGTCCTTTTCATTCTTTTCTTTTCGAGCTGGCTTTATGGGATTAACATATCTGTAAATCTTATTTTAAATAAATTAGACATGTCTCAAACGTAAAACTATACGATTTTTATACAAACAGCGGCTTATAAATGAAAAGGACGAAATTATAAAAATAATAAGTCGCGTGATTTGTCTACAATTACGCCCGCAAACTAAATTCATTTTACCCGCCTAAAACAAACATACGTGGAGTCGGTAGTTTTTAAATAAGAAGAATTCAACACAGCCACGAGCGCCAGTCAGCCAAAGGTCAGTCAAAGATAAGCCGGTTAAATGTATTATCTGTCTGTTCAACGAGTAACCGGAAGTGAAATCAACCGGTGTCAACCCGAATCCGTCTTTGTCGTATTTGCTTTGTTTTGGGGTGCCTGAGATCCATTTGTTCCATAATTTTCATATAGTGTAACTTTAAAAAAAAAAAAAGGTAACGGTCGCATAGCCTGGACGCGCACGAGTGTCGTTGCCGACATCGCACACTGCCCATGACCGTAGCGGCGGTGATTTGTTAAGAATCACCGTGTCTAGGGCATATGGAAGGCGGAGCCCATCCCTCTCCTTTCGCTGCCTTGAACCTTCCCTGAGTTTTAGTCAGGTACCCATTTACTGCTGGGTGGACAGAGGTAGTTTTTTAGACCCGAAAATTCGCATGCCGTGAGTGGGATCGAACCCGGGTCGTCCAAAGACAAGTGCTATAACCACTCGTCCACAACTTTATAAAGCTATAAATATGTTGTGTTTCATTAATTCTGTTTTTAACTTCTTTTTATTTACTTCCCACGTTTATCTTATCTATACCACGGCTCACGCTACAGCTTCTTATCAATACTCAAGTTTGTTTTCCTATTGAATGCATTTACGGATTTTAATTTAGGCGGCACTTCAATTCAAATCTATATTTCATATTCTACACCTCTGCTCCATTTTATTTAGTACTATTAAACTGAACTATTATTCAGGAGAGATGGAGAAAATACAGATTATTTGGATCATTCGTAATTACGGAAGTCTAATTTTTTATATAAATAAATGCTTATATGGTCTAAATATTCTTGGAGGATAGAAATATGGCAATTTTATTAGCATTACGAACAATTTTCAATAAGTGTTCGTAAAAAGTTGTTTAACTGTTAACGTCTCTGCAAGTTCTCTAGTCGTGACTTTCAGGTTCACAACATAATCGTCCAATCACAATTCCAAAAGGGTCACTCATCTCAGTACTGATCAGGTTCAACGTTGCTTAACTGCGCTAATCTGACGATGACACCAGTCTCACTGTAAATAATTCAATCTGGCTGTACAAAAAAAAGAAAAAAACTGTTTCAATTAGAAAACTACGACGATCATATACGACACCACACACATTTACACACCTCCTACCCCCACACACTTTTTTCCCCGAGACACACACACCTCCTCCCCCGCACTAACACCTCCTCTAAAATATTTGTGATTAATTTTTTTTTTTAAATCTTCGGATTATTGTCGATTAAGCACCAAATTTTAAAATTATCAAAATATACTTTTGAAAAGTTTGTTCAATTTTTAGCAGAGTGTTCAGTGTTTTATGTAAGGTTAGCGTCAAATGGTTTGACCACTTGATTTTTCGATTAGACTTTAGCCACATGATTAAAAGTTTGTTGGCAAGGCGATTATTTTGTTAAATTAGTATTTTAAACTGAATACCCATCTAAAAATTAAATGAGTAATTTTTTTTAAAAATATTTTTATACTCTATATAATCAGAATTTCCTCTATTTATATCGTCGGAATAGCTTGAATAACAAAAGGTACATAGAAACTATGTTTCTTGGGTGCTTTAGGCTAATTATTGGTCCGTGTTCTAAAAAGCAAACATTTTTATTTTCATTCAGATTCACTCGCTTTTAATATTTAGTTCTGCTTGATAATTTTAGATAGTCATACATATAGAATGTCGAAAGATTTTCATTCAGATTTACTCGCTTTTAATATTTAGTTCTGCTTGATAATATTAGATAGTCATACATACAGAATGTCGAAAGAGTTTCATTCAGATTTACTCGCTTTTAATATTTAGTTCTGCTTGATAATTTTAGATAGTCATACATACAGAATGTCGAAAGAGTTTCATTCAGATTTACTCGCTTTTAATATTGAGTTCTGCTTGATAATTTTAGATAGTCATACATACAGAATGTCGAAAGAGTTTCATTCAGATTTACTCGATTTTAATATTTAGTTCTGCTTGATAATTTTAGATAGTCATACATACAGAATGTCGAAAGAGTTTCATTCAGATTTACTCGCTTTTAATATTTAGTTCTGCTTGATAATTTTAGATAGTCATACATACAGAATGTCGAAAGAGGTTCATTCAGATTTACTCGCTTTTAATATTTAGTTCTGCTTGATAATTTTAGATAGTCATACATACAGAATGTCGAAAGAGTTTCATTCAGATTTACTCGCTTTTAATATTTAGTTCTGCTTGATAATTTTAGATAGTCATACATACAGAATGTCGAAAAATTTTCATTCAGATTTACTCGCTTTTAATATTTAGGTCTGCTTGATAATTTTAGATAGTCATACATACAGAATGTCGAAAGAGTTTCATTCAGATTCACTCGCTTTTAATATTTAGTTCTGCTTGATAATTTTAGATAGTCATACATACAGAATGTCGAAAGATTTTCATTCAGATTTACTACTCTTGCCAGATTCTTAAGACATGTACTTTTGTAGCACTGTTATTATTATTTTATATTTTAATATTTCCATTGTACTTTAGATCCTCTACATGCACTTTTTTCTCAGACTTATATTTGTTAGATAATCCAAATAGTTTATTTTACATTTGCATAATGCCTACTTTTGGTATTCTTTCTTACCAGAATAAAATATTAACAGATTCACATTTATTGAACTCTATTTGTCGCTGGTCATTTTAAAACAAATTTTATCTTTACCAGATGATAACATCGTCTACATCATTATTTTTCACATAGATTTCACTTATAAAAGAAACTTATTATTATAATCGATAAATCAGTATTTCTATTAATATCTGTTCATTTTTAAGCTCGAAGAGAAGAATATCAGATTAATATATTTACTCTTATCCGATACAATTTCTAGTTTCTTCGTCAAATGGCATTAGTCTCTTATTTTTTAGGTAAAATGTCAATTACGTTTACCTTCGACTTCATGAAATAAAATCGAAATTGCTTAAAAAGACTGAAATTTTCACAGCGACAACAAAATTGTAAGTGTTTCATCTGCAAGAAAACCATTTTAGTAGCAGTGACTTGCATTGCGCACATGCTTTTGTCCTTCGAATCGCTGTGCAAAATAGTAGCAGTTCAACAGGTCTGATTTTTGCCATATGAACTAGTTCGAGTGTGTTTACACCGACAATATTATACCGACAATATTTCCGCTAGACTCATATTTATCCAACTGACGCATATTGTGTTAGCAGTGCTTTGCGTTGCGCTCGTGCGCACGTCCGTTGCCTTGCTGTGCTTATTAATAGTCGGTTCGACAGTTCGCGTGGTTGTCAAAGCAATTGAATCGAACCTGCTTACGTTGGCGATAATTTGGCTAGAGTCATTTTATCAAACTGGCGCATTTGTTTATTTATAAATTCGATTGGCTCCCATCCATTCGCGGAAATAAATTGATACGTCTTTTTTTCTCTATACTTTTCTAGCTTCTTATTGATTGATAAACATAATTTAATATTTTATTTATTATTCAATATTGAGGCGGTTTCAATCAATTTGAGAGAAATAAGCGAGATATCCTAACAGTTGTATACTACAATTGAATTTTTTAAAAGAATTTTTAAATCAACCAAAATATTCCCGGGTAACGCTGGGTAAGGACATATAGTATTAAATAAACCTTTTTAAGGAGAGAGAGGGGGAAGAGAAACAAGTTATCGGGGATCATTTTACGTTACTTTAAATCGCATGCACAAATTACTAAAAATTGAACAAGACAGTTTAAAAATTTAAAAAGTAAACAATTTTATAATCTGAACGTTTGGTACTTATAAATCTGAATATTTGTAGTTGTTTCCAGGACAGGGGGAAACAACTTCAAACTGTCCAAGAAGCACAGCAGACTAGGAAGCATTCGTTTGGACTTCGAGTAGTGAACAACTGGAATGAGCTTCCCAATTCAGTTGTAAATGCAAAAGACACAATTGACTTTAAAAGGAAACTAGACAAGTACTGGTCCAGTAAGCAATACATTGTTCGACCCGCGCATGCGTCTACTGAAACTATAAGACCAGGCATGGAGCAGGAGTTACAGGCTGAGTAGCCTTTTTCCTGAAGATAAGTATCAAAGTATCAAAGTAAATCCGTTCGTCAAAACTACTTCAGGCTTTTCCTAAAAATCTTGTTACATCGTTATCTTAGTTCTTCATACAAATAACTCAATATCAAATTGTTCGTTACGTTCGTCACGTGTGTGTGTGTGTGTGTGTGTGTGTGTGTGTGTGTGTGTGTGTGTGTGTGTGTGTGTGTGTGTGTGTGTATCCGATATATTTGTTTCGATTTTTATTTCAAGATTTCAGGGTGCGCAACGATGTATTATTCTTGGCTTTATTGTTGATAAACACTTAACTTCGATTAATAGAAACATCAACTATTTTTTTTAAATTACGTTTCTAGAAAGTAGATATCATTAGTTGTCTAGAATCGCACGATTGGCAAATTGACAGCACAAATTTAGGTAAAAATCACTAGACGACACGTGACCCATTATGTCACAAACTAATCGTTTGTTGTAACTGGCTGCTATTCTCAAGTGGGGATTTCATGTGTGTAATGCGTATAATCAAAATTCAGAACAGGCGCACATGGTTTTTTTATATTTAACTACACTGTTACACAAATATCATTATCGGTGTTATTTAACACAATGTTCATGTTAAATAATATTGGGTTGCAAATATATGTTACGTTTTTAACCTTGTGTCACACATGCAGCACCCAAGTTCCGAAATCATTGCAGAAATATCAAAGTTCAAAGATTGTTAGCTATACCGTGTTGCTTGTTATTCTTCGTGATCCATTCTTGCCGTTCTGTAATCAAATCTCTTATTTATAATTTTTCAAAGGAACTAACGAGACAAAACTGATGGAAGAAAGAGAACATTTATTCAGCGTGATCTTAGTTCCAAATCACACATCGGTAGGGCTAAGACAGAGAAAGGTCGATAATCATTGTTAACCTATTTCATTTACACATCCGAATGTGTCGCGTGTTTACGACGGACTGTCTTTGTTAATATTACTCTCTCTCTCTCTCTCTCTCTCTCTCTCACTCTCTCACTCTCTCTCTCTCTCTCAGAGCCATGTGACGTAATATCTGCTACATAATATATTCCCGCAGTTTGGCTAATTTAACCCCGGTCAGCGAGCTGATCCTCGCCTCGCCTCGTAATAATAACTACATCATAACAACGAAATTAAGTCTCAATTTTAATTATTCATGCTCTCTCTCTCTCTCTCTCTCATATATATATATATATATATATATATATATATATATATATATATATATATATATATATATATATATATGAAGTAAATCCAACAAAAGATATAAGAGGCAACTAATATCTTTTAATTAGTAAAATTAGTCAAATTGATTTAATAAATCTATCGGGGTGTGGGGACGTATTCTTCTCTGTTAACTTCGACATATAATATCCGGTCGGATAACGTCGTTTGAACAAGAAGGCGTATGAAACTTTAGTATTACCTTCTGATCGACGAGAAGAGGTTCTGTTTACTTGGCTTGCGGGAGAGTGATTACTTTCAAATTTAACGTTATTAATTTTGATCGGACCCGGAAGAAGGAATGGCCGAATATATTGACTCAGTTTGATTTAATTTTATTCAAATCGGATTTAGCGGATTTTACATTTAACCAGCAAATTTTGATTTGTGCTGCTCTGATCAAATCATGTGAACCCTGAATTTTGAACTTTATGATTTCAACTAAAGTGAATTTATTGAACTTTTTATTTGATTTGGTTCGTTTATCATTGTATTAATTAACATAAACATTGGAGGCATTTTTTCACTGTAATTTACTGCATTGATTGCGGACGCTTTTCCCGAGTGGATAACTTTTTCGGTTTTTCAGTTCTTTCAATTTTTTCACTCAATGCCTGGATCTATATTCAGTCAACCTCTTGGACATCTTTCATTGACTATGTTTTAATTTGTATGACGTGGATGGATTTTATAACTTTAACAAATAAGTATGTTTTTGGCTTGATATATTTGATGTGTTATGTACTTTTATGTATTTTTGTATATATTTTTATATATTTTCAAAGTGTAATTTCATCACCTGCAGTAACGTCACTGCGGTAATGGTTCTCTGAGGAAAAGAATTATCTTTGAAAACTCATAAGTTAAGGACTTTGAGTTACTTTGCCTGAATTTTGAATTATAATAAAATTTGATTCGCACCTTATTTCATTATTTCATTTAATATTATGCTATATATATATATATATATATATATATATATATATATATATATATATATATATGTCTGTCTGTACAAAGGAAGTTAACTTTCGTGTTGTTCTTACAAGTATACTTTGAAATAATTATTTGCCAATTGTAAACTAATACATAATAAACAAAATGTGTTTTTTATATATTTCAAGTTTAATCTCATAATAGCGTTACAGTGTAAATACATAAATAAAACTTGATTCTTCGTAAAAGTTTTAATTTAGAATCCGATCTTAACCTCAGATCATATTTGGAGGGAATGAAATGGGTTTTTTGTGGGGGGTTTTTTGACACTTGATTTGTGCATGTCTACTCCCCTCCTTCTCTCTCGATCTGAATCATCAGACGTTCTCTTTTTCTCCCTCTTTTCCTTTATGGGTCTACCTTCCCATCACCTCTCCCTTCATTATATGCCCCTCTTTCCACCTTATATTTTTATTTATTTATTTATTTATTTGCCCTGTTTGTTTAAGATTTTAGATTTTAGATTTTAGATTTTAGATTTTTTGTTTTTTGTTTTTAGATTTTTTAGATTTTTAATTTTTAATTTTAATTTTTTAACGGCCTCAATTTTTGAAATGTTAAATTTCTTTTCTTCTTCTTCTCTTTCTCTATCCCTCCATTTCATTCCCTCTAAATATGATCTGAGGTTAAGATCGGATTCTAACTCTGCCTGATCAGATCTCAGTTTATAGTAACTGTTGATCGATAACATCGACATGTCAGTGTCGCAGATTTTGTACATGTCTGTGTAAATAAAATTATCATATATAAAGCTCTATTTTGATATTGAGCACTTTTTATAAACCCGGTTAAAATTCTCTGGATTACCACCCTGTGGATATTTTTCACCTGGATTATTACCATTATTATTATATATATATATATATATATATATATATATATATATATATATATATATATATATATATATATAAAGTAATCCAACAAAAAATATAAGAGTCAACTAATATCTTATAATTAGTGAAACATCCGGATAAAAACTGAAGCTCAATATACTGGATAGAGCATTAATATCATAATATAAAATGAAATAATAAAATAAGGTGCCAATCAAATTTTATTAGAATTCAAAGTTCAAGCAAAGTATCTTAACGTCCTCAACTCATGAATTTTCAAAGATAATTCTTCTCCTCAGAGGACCATTACCGCAGTGACATTACTGCATGTAATAAAATTACACTTTGAAAATATATAAAAATATATAGAAAAATATATACAAAAATACATAAAAGTATATAACATCAAATATATCAACCCAAAAACATACTTTTTTTGTTAAATCTATACAATCCATCCAAGTCATACAATTTAAAAACATGTTGAGGAAAGATATCCATGAGGTTGACTGAAGATTGATCCAGGTAATATATTATGACATATATATATATATATATATATATATATATATATATGTATATATATATGTATATATATATGTATATATATATGTATATATATGTATATATATATATGTATATATATGTATATATATGTATATATATGTATATATATATGTATATATATATGTATATATATATACATGCATATATACATGTATATATATATGTATATATATATATGTATATATATATGTATATATATATATGTATATATATATGTATATATATATATGTATATATATATGTATATATATATATATATGTGTGTATATATATGTATATATATATGTATATATATATATGTATATATATATATGTATATATATATGTATATATATATATATATGTGTGTATATATATGTATATATATATGTATATATATATATGTATATATATATATGTATATATATATATGTATATATATATATGTATATATATATGTATATATATATATATGTATATATATATGTATATATATATGTATATATATATGTATATATATATATATGTATATATGTATATATTTATATGTATATATATATATATGTATATATATATATATATGTATATATATATATATGTATATATATATATGTATATATATATGTATATATATGTATATATATATATATATATATGTGTGTGTGTGTGTCTGTACACGACAATCAACTGATACTATGATTCTACTTCGGGAGGTGAGGATGGCTATATTGAAGCTTGAAGATGTTAACTCACAAATATTTGCGTGCGTCTTTGTTTTATTGGGGAACATAATTAAACTTACGCTAAGGAACATCGTTTACAGATATTTTTTCCACATAAGTTTTTCAGGGTGTTCATACATACTCGTCCAAAAATAGGTTCTCATTGCAAAATGGGGATATCTTCAACCCCTCCTTTACAAAAACAACAACAGAAAACAATATTTATCGAGTTAAAAGGTAGTTTAGAGTTCGGAACATAATGCAATAAAAATTGCGTATAGGCGATAAATATTGTTTCTTGTTGTTGTATTGGTTAAGTATTGTTCAATATTAGTACATGATGAACCATTTCGAGTTAGAATCTAATTAGTTTTACGCATGTAATATTAAAAAACACACTTGAAATGGAGTCTTCTTAGTAACAAAAGTAATGGTTTGAAGACTCTGTCTTTTTCTTCTGTCGACTATTTACACATTTCAAGCGTGTTTTTCTAATATGTGTACTAATATTTAACAATATTTAAGAAAAACAGCAACAGGAAACAATATTTATCGCCTATATGCAATTTTTATCGCATTATGTTCTTGAATCTAAACTACTTTTTAACCGAACAGATACTACACTATAACCCTAAAAAATGAGGAGGAAATCCTTGGGAGGTTGGTATTATGACAATAGAACAGATACTTCATTACACCAACAAAAATAATGTTTGTGTGAGAAATTAATTCTCGTAATTTAGCGGTGTGCGTTCAAATTCAGTGTAAGTTAGTTTCATTTTTTTTCTATTAGTTCGGTTTCCTTTTCTGGGTTGTTAATGATTGTTGAACAAGGTTTGACGAATACAGAATCTCGTGTACCTAATGTTAAATCAATATAGACAATTTTCATGTAGTCTTTTAGGGTCCTCAATAACCTTTAAGATCCTCGTCACCAAGTTGGTGTCGCTTTGTTAAGGAACAGAAATAAAGACACAAAAGAGGAATTGAGTAAACAAATATATTAACAAATAACTGTATTATAAAACAGATATAAATGAGAGGGTTACCAGCGAAACTGTTCGGTCCGACTTTCAGGGCTGTCTGATGAAATATTGACTTCCCCTAAGAGCAGTATCTGCTGCTATTTATAGTCAGGAGATTTCATATGTGCGCGGGTAAATTACCATAACACTGATATATTTTATTTTATATTTATGTTTCTTTATGCTTCTTGATTTATTTTAGAAAATCCAACTATTTCATATCTAAGCGGAGAAGTAAAAAAAGAAACCCTACGCGAACTTATTTAAGTGAGTTAAAAAGATTAAATATTTTCATTAGATGGCTGACCTTGTGGATAAAGTGTTTACCTTCAGTTCCAATATTTGATATCATCGTGGGTTCGAATTTCACACTAGAAAATTGTTTTGTTTTTTGTTTTTTTTCCTGTCGTTTTCCAATTATTTCTAGTCGATATCGATCATCATCATAAACCTGAAAAACTGTTTTAATAAAAATGTATGAAAAATAGTTGATAGATGTTCGTAACTTCTACTCTTGACTATGAAATTAAAGAACAGTTGGCAAAGCCGGCATAAATCTCAAATATAAACATTGGTTATAACATAGAGTTGGTTATAACATAGAGTTGGTTATAAAATAGAGTTGGTTATAACAGGGTTGGTTATAAAATAGAGTTGGTTATAAAATAGAGTTGGTTATAACATAGAGTTGGTTATAAAATAGATTTGGTTATAACAGAGTTGGTTATAACAGAGTTGGTTATAACAGAGTTGGTTATAAAATAGAGTTGGTTATAACATAGAGTTGGTTATAAAATAGAGTTGGTTATAACAGAGTTGGTTATAAAATAGAGTTGGTTATAACATAGAGTTGGTTATAAAATAGAGTTGGTTATAACAGAGTTGGTTATAAAATAGAGTTGGTTATAACATAGAGTTGGTTATAAAATAGAGTTGGTTATAACAGAGTTGGTTATAAAATAGAGTTGGTTATAACATAGAGTTGGTTATAAAATAGAGTTGGTTATAACATAGAGTTGGTTATAAAATAAAGTTGGTTATAACATAGAGTTGGTTATAAAATAGAGTTGGTTATAACAGAGTTGGTTATAAAATAGAGTTGGTTATAAAATAGAGTTGGTTATAAAATAGAGTTGGTTATAACAGAGTTGGTTATAAAATAGAGTTGGTTATAACATAGAGTTGGTTATAAAATAGAGTTGGTTATAACAGAGTTGGTTATAAAATAGAGTTGGTTATAACATAGAGTTGGTTATAAAATAGAGTTGGTTATAACATAGAGTTGGTTATAAAATAGAGTTGGTTATAACATAGAGTTGGTTATAAAATAGAGTTGGTTATAACAGAGGTGGTTATAAAATAGAGTTGGTTATAACATAGAGTTGGTTATAAAATAGAGTTGGTTATAACATAGAGTTGGTTATAAAATAGAATTGGTTATAACAGAGTTGGTTATAAAATAGAGTTGGTTATAACATAGAGTTGGTTATAAAATAGAGTTGGTTATAACAGAGTTGGTTATAAAATAGAGTTGGTTATAACATAGAGTTGGTTATAAAATAGAGTTGATTATAACATAGAGTTGGTTATAAAATAGAGTTGGTTATAACAGAGTTGGTTATAAAATAGAGTTGGTTAGTTGTTGGATTTTACGGCATGCTATTCCTTTGTTAGATCATTTTATGCCACAAAACGAACGTATAATTAATATAAGACAATGGACACTGTAATATGAGTTATCATAAAGTCATCTAATGAACCTGATGAAAAGGTTCCGCACAGATCACTATTTTACAAAATCGACTTCGCAATTTACTGTTGGGGATCATTTCTACTTTCCTTTACAGTCCCTTTCTCACAGAAGAGACGTTGCTAGTCTTTCTCCACTCTATCGTTATTTTCATAGAAGTAGCTTAACTGATCTTCAATCTCTGGTTCCTCCTTTTAAAACATTCACAGCAAGAACTTGTCTTCCTACTTTCCTTTCTTCTTCTGTGTACCTAAAACGAAACGGAATTTCCATAAACAGAGTTTCTTTCCATGGAATTTTTCATCGGTGAAACACATTATCACAGGACTGCTTCCCTATTGGCTTCCACGTGAGTGTCTTCAAATCCAATGTTAAGAAATATTTGTTGAGTCATCGTAAAGTAATCAAATGTTGTCCATTCAACTCATCGTTTCCAATCCTCTCACAGTATTGTTCAACATCCAACTGAAGATCTCAGTAACCCTTATCCTCGAGTGGCTTTTAGCATCGGTAAGTGATGACTGATTTAGTATTTTTTTTTAATCTTTGATACTTAAATTTGAAATAGCATGTTTATCGCTAAATGAACAGATCAAACGGACGCATCTTAAGAATACACCGTCTTGTTTAAAAGAATGTGCATTTTATAAGTACGTCTTATAATATAGACATATATAATGTGTGATGTCTATTTTATAAGTACGTCTTATAATATTAACATATATAATGTGTGATGTCTATTTTATAAGTACGTCTCATAATATAGACATATATAATGTGTGATGTCTATTTTATAAGTACGTCTTATAATATAGACATATATAATGTGTGATGTCTATTTTATAAGTACGTCTTATAATATAGAAATATATAATGTTTGATGTCTATTTTATAAGTACGTCTTATGATATAGACATATATAATGTGTGATGTCTATTTTATAAGTACGTCTTATAATATAGACATATATAATGTGTGATGTCTATTTTATAAGTACGTCTTATAATATAGACATATATAATGTGTGATGTCTATTTTATAAGTACATCTCATAATATAGACTTATATAATGTGAGATGTCTATTTTATAAGTACGTCTCATGATATAGACATATATAATGTGTGATGTCTATTTTATAAGTACGTCTTATAATATAGACATATATAATGTGTGATGTCTATTTTATAAGTACGTCTTATCATATAGACATATATAATGTGTGATGTCTATTTTATAAGTACGTCTTATAATATAGACATATATAATGTGTGATATCTATTTTATAAGTGCGTATTATAATATAGACATATATAATGTGTGATGGTTATTTTATAAGTACGTCTTATAATATATACATATATAATGTGAGATGTCTATTTTATAAGTACGTCTTATAATATAGACATATATCATCAGTGATGTCTATTTTATAAGTACGTCTTATAATATAGACATATATAATGTGTGATGTCTATTTTATAAGTACGTCTTATAATATAGACATATATAATGTGTGATGTCTATTTTATAAGTACGTCTTATAATATCTACATATATAATGTGTGATGTCTCTTTTATAAGTACGTCTTATAATATAGACATATATAATGTGTGATGTCTCTTTTATAAGTACGTCTTATAATATAGACATATATAATGTGTGATGTCTATTTTATAAGTACGTCTTATAATATTAACATATATAATGTGTGATGTCTATTTTATAAGTACGTCTTATAATATCTACATATATAATGTGTGATGTCTCTTTTATAAGTACGTCTTATAATATAGACATATATAATGTGTGATGTCTATTTTATAAGTACGTCTTATAATATAGACATATATAATGTGTGATGTCTCTTTTATAAGTACGTCTTATAATATAGACATATATAATGTGTGATGTCTATTTTTGAATCGTGCTCTTCTCAATAAATAGATTCCTTCATATTGCCGTTTTTCTGATTCATCAACTAAATGTCCTGAAATCTTTTCGTAGACACTTCTCTCGTTATGTTAATATCAATATATCGATCTCAGTGTTCGTATCAATTTAATTCTGTTTACCCAACTGACTGGCATTATTGGCTCAGTCTGGTTTTCTGTTGTTTTTATCGGAGATGATTACAAAGTTAATTGACTCGTAAAGATTTTCTAAATAAGAGAAATGGCGATATACAATAGGTCAGTGAATAGATAAACAAAAAATCAGAACATTTGTGACTATAAAGATGGAATTCTTGATATCTCAACTTGATCATTTTAGCTGACCACGTGTTGGGAACATATTCTCTTCATACAAGGTAGTTATGTAGGTAGTATTAGTTGTTTTATCAAAAAATATACATTTGCGTTGGAAAAATATATAATGATATTTAATTTAATCACAAGGTATCGGTTAAGAGGAATGACTAAGAAATAAGTACGAACAAAGAGTACAATACGAAAACATACGTGTTGAGAAACAAAAAAATTCAACATATATGCGAATCCAATGAATGTGTAAATTATACGTACATTGTGGTCTCTACAGCGACGACACACAACACGGAGAAAATGTACGATGAAATCGCTTGGTTCTTTGGTCAATTCCTAAGAGTCGAGTGACTCGATAAAATGTAATCTATCCGTCTGTCTGCTTTGAAAGTCGCGCCAGAAAGAGGGAGAGTTTGGTTTTGAGTTTTCCACGCGTAAGTAAAACGAGATTAAAAGTTATTCTTATGTTTTCACTGAAAATATCTAACTAAGTTATGTAACTCTGATCAAACGTAACTATAAACGGAAGAAAAATTGATTTTCTGTACAAAATTAAAAGCACAAAAATGTTAACATTATTTTTAGCTATAAAATTTTCAGATGCTTTTTCTTCTTTTCTTTGATGACCACTTACTAATTATTTACGTTGCCATTCTTCGTAATATTGTCATCTGTAATTATCTCCCTTGTATATTTCTGATGTATATAAATAATAAGGCTTACGTCTCTCTCTCTCTCTCTCTCTCTCTATATATATATATATATATATATATATATATATATATATATTTATAATAATCAAATATTTATTTATAATAATCAAATAGTTATCTGTCAGAATCAAAGATGTATTAGTCTGAATAAAATATGTATTTGTAAGAATAAAATATTTATTTGTCCGAATAAAATATTTATTTGTCCGAATAAAATATTTATTTGTCAGAATGAAATATTTATTTGTAAGAATAAAATATTTATTTGTCAAAATCCAATTTTTAATTAGTCGGGATTAAATATTTATTGTAAGAATCAAATATTTATTTGTCATAATTTAATATTTATTTATAATAATCAAATTTTTATTTGTAAGAATCAAATAGTTATTAGTCATAATTTAATATTTATTTATAATAATCAAATTTTTATTTGTAAGAATCAAATAGTTATCTGTAAGAATCAAATATTTATTAGTCTGAATCAAATATGTATTTGTAAGAATCAAATATTTATTGATAAGACTCAAATTTGTAAGAATCAAATATTTATTTGTCAGAATTTAATATTTATTTATAATAATCAAATATTTATTAGTCTGAATCAAATATGTATTTTTAAGAATTAAATATTTATTGATAAGACTCAAATTTGTAAGAATCAAATATTTATTGATAAGACTCAAATTTGTAAGAATCAAATATTTATTTGTCAGAATTTAATATTTATTTATAATAATCAAATATTTATTAGTCTGAATCAAATATGTATTTGTAAGAATCAATAATTTATTGATAAGACTCAAATTTGTAAGAAACAAATATTTATCTGTCAGAATCGAATTTTTCTTTTCAGAATCAAAGATATCGGTGACGAAAATCGACAAACTGGTTGACTTAATTTTATTATGTTGAGTTATTGATTTTGTTGAGTTTAATTATATAGTTTTTCTTTTGTTTTCTTTTATCTAATTTTTGTTTATATATAGGGGTCAGCGGGTTTACTTATTTTTTTCTACGATTACGACGATGCAGATGACTCAGCTCGTTTGGTGGACTGGTTCCAGGCACGTCTAATCCAGGACAAAGTCAATCCTGGTCATTTGGCTTATCAAGAACTTTACGGAAACCGGAAACTGCATAAAACAAGGTAGGCAAGAAACAATGTACACAGCAATGGCAACACCAGCAAAATACACACGCAAATATAATCATATTTGTAGTATAATTAATATTGGAATTCATTTACCGACAGTATATTACGTATCATGTTGCTTTTTTATTTTGTTGACACTCGTCTTAGCGTAGGTAATGCAATGAAATTAACAGATGATAAATAAAGAGAAACGCAAAGTGAAAAATGAGCCTGGCGCAGGATATGAAACCCTTTATAAGAAAGAGGGTGTCGTCTTAGATCGTTAAATTAACAAGCTAGAGAAAGCTGAACCTGCACAATCATCTATTTCTTAAGCTCTGCGATATATCGTTGTTTTCTCCTATACGAGTCTCATTTTTCAATTTGTGGGTTTATCTGTTTATTCACAGTCCCGTGGACTAAATTACCCGTTCATTTAATAGTATCACCTACACAAATACGAGTGTCAACAAAAAAGGGGCGTGATATATAATATATAATATATAATTATATACACGCAAATACGCGCATATATAAATCTTTGCTTACATATATTAGATACGGTTGGATTAAACTTCTGTAACGATGTATTGTAGGGCAAAAATAGTTTATACCCGTAGATAACGCAGTTGTTAATTGAACAAGTTTACTTCTTCAAGAAATAAAAGGGGGAAAAATAGATGGTGTAAATAATAAATAGAAAAATTTTTTAAACTAGCCGAAGTACTTGTCAACACTGGGTTTCTCAAACCTTTCTCTTTTGCGTGTGAATTCAAATAAAAGAAAGATTGTTGGGTTTTTTTACTTTAAATCGCAATAAAACAATTTAAAAAATAAGCAAGTACATTATTCAGGTTTATCGTGACGAATTCTATCGGCTATGAAATAACCGGAACGCGAGAGCAAAAATATATATAAGCCTCCTTTTTTGTCAAGAGAGGAGTGTGTCAGAATTAAAATATACAGTAACAGACCTTAACGTCGTCCATCTTTGAGAAGGAATTCTAATCGGATGGAACATTCTAGGGCCTTTCAGAAAGAATTTAAAACTCCATCGTCTTTTCTGTTTGGTATCAACTTACTAAGTTCGTCTTTTTAACCTGATGACTACTGTTTAAATATGTATTTTCTTCAACAGGGAATGAAAATGTGACTGATCTTTTTTTACTCCTAACTTTTTGGGGTAATTTAAATTTAATTAAAACATTTTTCTTTTAAATGTAATTTCAATACAAACAATTCAAATATATCTTAACGTTGTCCATCTTTGGGAAGGAAATCTGATCGGATGGAACATTCTAGGACCTTCTAGAAATAATTTAAAACTCCATCGACTTTTCCGTTCAGTATCGACTTACTAAGTTCGTCTTTTTAACCTGATGGTAACTATTATTATTATTATTATTATTATTATTATTATTATTATTATTATTATTATGTACTCATAAGGAGTTCTCACAAGCAGTAATCAGTGATTGCTCACTGATAATAACCAGTAGTGTTCCCTGGATTCTGAGTGACAACAAGTCTCCCCAGATTTCTAATGCTTTCCACCTCTTTCGATAACTACTGCAAATGAATTTGCGTTATCACAACAGACGCTTACCATCGATTTCTCGTTGGTAGCGACCATTGGCCTTCTCTGGGATTTGGATGTCAATAAGCCTCCTTAGTGTCCCAGTGCTCTCCGCACTCTTCCAGCCGAGGTCTGGTTAGTGCTATCCCTCCTCGGTCTCTCCATCCTTCTTGACCCTTCACGACTGTTTTGTGTGGTATCAGCGAAGCTGGTGCCATCACTTTTTTTAGGGGGGGGGGGTGTAGTTTATGATTTTTTTAAGTTTCTGTCCATTGAGTTCTTGTGGTGCTCTTTTAGTGATTTTGTGTTTTTCCTATTGCGCCTTGCATGTGATTGGTTAGTCTTCGTAACTTATGTGGAAAGGTTTTCGCATTCAAAAATTTTCCTTAAGATTCCAGATGTTTTTATCATTGCCGTCCGTTGTATGGTCTCAGTCTTACCATTTTCTCCCAGTCTTTTTCCAGGTTCTTCGGAACTGTGCCTAGTGCTCCTACGATTATTGGTATTATATTTACTTTCTTCATATTCCATATACCTTTCAATTCTCTGGCAAGTTCCGTATATTTGCTTCGTTTTTCTGTCTCCTTGGCCTTCACCCTGTGGTCAACTGGGACGGCAAAATCTACGATTTGGCAGGATTTTTCTTTCTTGTTGACTATTATGACATCCGGTCTCCTTGCTTGTACGAGTTTATCTGTTGGTACCTCCATATCCCAGAGGATTTTGTTTTTTTCGTTTTCGACTACTGTATCTGGTTTATGTTTGTACCATTTGTTCGAGTGTTCGAAATGCATTTGTTTTTATAGTTTCCAGTGTACTGCTTTCTCCACGCAGTCATGCCTACTTTTGTATTCTTTTTGGGGACAGTTTTGGACCTTCACTTATTATGTGATTTACTGTTTCGTCTCTTTGTCCGCACAATCTGCATTTACAGTTTTCCTGGGTTTTGTCTATTTTACTTTTAATGTAGTTGGTCCTGATCGCATTGCTTTGTGCAGCCGTCAGTAGGGATTCTGTTTCTCTGTTCAGGTGTCCTTTTCTCAGCCATGCCCAATTATTTTCGTGTGTCTCTTCTCTTGTCATTCTTATGAAACGCCTATGTAGTTGTTTTTCTTCCCACTTTTCTTTTCTTCTCTGTGTGTGTCCAGTTTCGGTGCTTACTGAGTTGTTCGTTGGGACGGTGTCTTTTGCTGCGGTGATCAGCCTTTCTGTGTTCTGGTTTATGTATTTCTCAAGCTCTTTTTTAGTGTCGTCCACACAGTTTTTTATACTTACCAGTCCTCTTCCCCTTTCGTTTCTCTTCACGTAGAGTCTGTCTGTATCGTCTTTTGGATGTAGTGCGTTGTGCATGGTCATTGATTTTCTAATCCTTTGATCAAGGTGTCTGAGTTCTTCTTTTGTCCAGCTTATGAATGGTTCAGAGTATCTTATTAGTGATACTGACCAGGTATTTATTCCTTTGATTAGGTTTCTGCTATATAATTTTGTTTCTAAGAGCTTTCTTGTTCTTCTCAGATATTTTTTTCCAATCTTCTCTTCTAGTTCTGTTGATTTGATTGTTGCTGCTTCCCAAACTTCCAAATAGTTATAGCTGTCTTGTTCGCCTAGCGCCCTCATCTGCTCTTGGTTGGGTAGTTCGATGCCCTCATTCGTCTCCAGCTTTCCGTTTTTCATCTCTAGCAATGCACACTTTTCCATTGTGAATTACATTTGAATGTTCTGGTTGAAGATTCTGGTCGTATTTATCAGCTTTTCCAGTTCCTTTTTGTTTTTTGCAAATAGCTTCAGGTCGTCCACGTACATAAGATGGTTTATTGTTTGTTCTCTGGTGTATTCTTTGTTCGGCATCACATTTCCTAAGTATGTAGTTGAGTGGTATTACGGCTATGATAAACAGTAGTGGTGATAGGGAGTCTCCTTGGAAAATACCTCTCTGTATTTTGATCTCCGTCAAGTGTTGTCCTCCAGCAGTCAGTTCTAATCTCCACGTTCCCATTGCTTTCTTGATGAGATTAATAATCCTGTCGGGTATCTTGTACATTTTTAAGCATTCAATTATCCATGCTTGAGGGACTCTGTCGTACGCTTATTTTGTAGTCAACCCATGCTATAGATATGTTCTTTTTCTTGCTTTTAACTTATTTCAGGATCTTTTGATCTATGTATAACAGATCATGCGTCCCTCTTTTCCCTTTCTGGCATCCTTTTTGTTCCTCGGGGAGTAGCCCACGATTGTTCAGGAAATGGTAAATTTGGTATCTCAGTTGTGCCGTTAGGATTTTCCACATTGTTGGTAAACAGGTTATTGGTCTGTAATTGCTGGGGGTCGTTCTGATCTTGGCGTCTTTTTGTATGAGCGTTGTCCTTCTTTTTGGTCATCCACTCTGGTACGTCTGTTTTATGGATACATCCCCTCAGTTTCTGTGCTAGCCTTTCATATAGGGTTGCGAATGTTTTGAACCAGTACGCATGTATTCTATCGTGGCCTGGTGCTTTACAGTTTGCCATTTTCTTTAGTGTTGTCTTAATAGTTTCTTCATTAATTTCTGTTTGTGTCCCTTCTTCAATGTCTAAGTAGTTTATCTCTCATGTCTTTCAGCCTTTTAGCATTTTTGTTGTGATCTTCAGCCTTTTCCCATATCTTGCTCCAGAAATGTTTTGTTGCTGTCGGGTCCAGTTGTTCTGTTGTTCTTCTTTCTCCGTTTACGTTTTTGTAAAACTGGCTTTCATTGTTTTCAAAGGTCCTGTTCTGTTTGTACTGTTCCGATTTGTATCTGTATCGTTTCAATCTTCTTTCTTTTGCTTTTATCTTTTGTTTTAGTTCTTCATGTTCCTTATTTAGTCTTTCCTTGCTATTTAGATTTCTGCTCTTCCATCGTTTACTGTTCTCCTTCATCCTATTTACGGTTTTACTTTCCTTTTGAAGTTTGGTGATCTGGGTTTCCAGTCTGATCTCCCATCCAGATTTCGTCTGTCCATTCTTTTGGCCAGTCTTCTTTTCTCCTTTTAGTTTCATACTTATTGATTTTGCCCCCGCATATATCAAGTTGTTTAGGTCAGTGATAGTGTCTGTTGGGATGAACGCGAGTACTCTGTTTACTTTCTCAGTTTCAACTTTTGACTTCTTCCGATTTTCGTTCCTTCGGGATGGGAGTTTTGTTTTGTTCGCGGACATGAATCGTTTGATGTTTTCCACTTCTCTTGCTTCTTCATCGGTGAGTTTTATGGTTTCGTAATCTTCGCGTTCTTCAGTTTATGTGTGTATGTTTTGCTCGTCTTCTTCTTCGGGGTTTTCGTCATGGTGTTTCTTGATCTGGCACGCCATTTATCTTTCGTTTGATTTCCATTGAGTATTATTATTATTATTATTATTATTATTATTATTATTATTATTATTATTATTATTATTATTATTATTATTATTATTATTCACTCATTAGGAGTTGTCACACAAGTCATCATCACTGACAATTCCCTAGAGTATGAGTTATAACAAGTCTCTCCACATTTCCCATACTATCTACCTCTTTCGATAACCATTTCAAATGATTTCGCGTTATTGCAACAGTCACTTATCCTTGATTTTTTATTAAAACGCCCATTAGTCTTCTTTGCGATTACAATAAGCCTCTCCGAGGTTCCAGTACTCTCCGCACCCTTCCAGTGGAGGTCTGGTTAGTGCTATCCTTCCTTGATCTTTCCAGCCTCCTTGACTTTTTACGACTATTTTCTGAGGCTGGTGTCATCACATTTTGTTTTTTTTGTTTATGAACCTTCTTGCATTTTCAGTTCCTCTTTGGTACACGCGGCGTTTTTTTTTTATTTTTTTTTTTTGTTTTATATTGCAACTTTCACGTGGCTGGTTGGCTTACGTGGGTTGGTTTCCGCATTTTAGATTTAAGATTTCAGCTGTTTTCATCATTGTCGTCCGTTGTATAGTTTCAGTTTTCCCTTTGATTCCAATTTCTCTTCAAGTTTTGGGGACTGTTCCTCGTGATTATTGTTATTATATTGACTTTCTTTATGTTCCATATTCCTTTTAGTTCTCTAACAAGTTTCGTGTATATTTGCTTCGTTTTTCTGTCTCCTTAATCTTTACCTTGTGGGCTGCTGGGACGACAAAATATACGATTTTTTTTCTTGCTAACTATTATGACATCCAGTCTCCTTGTTTGGATGAGTTTATCTGTTTGTACATCTACGTCACAGATGATTTTGTGATTTTCTTTTTTCTTTACCGTTTCCGGTCTGTGTCTGCGCCATTTGTCTGTGCCATTTATCTGTGCCATTTGTCTGCGCCATTTATCTGTGCCATTTGTCTGTGCCATTTATCTGGGCCATTTTTCTGTGCCATTTATACGTACCATTTATCTGTGCCATTTGTCTGTGCCATTTATCTGTGCCATTTGTATGTGCCATTTATCTGGGCCATTTTTCTGTGCCATTTATACGTACCATTTATCTGTGCCATTTGTCTGTGCCATTTATCTGTGCCATTTGTCTGTGCCATTTATCTGGGCCATTTTTCTGTGCCATTTATACGTACCATTTATCTGTGCCATTTGTCTGTGCCATTTATCTGTGCCATTTGTCTGTGCCATTTATCTGGGCCATTTTTCTGTGCCATTTATACGTACCATTTATCTGTGCCATTTGTCTGTGCCATTTATCTGTGCCATTTGTCTGTGCCATTTATCTGTGCCATTTATCTGTGCCATTTGTCTGCGCCATTTATCTGTGCCATTTGTCTGTGCCATTTATCTGGGCCATTTTTCTGTGCCATTTATACGTACCATTTATCTGTGCCATTTGTCTGTGCCATTTATCTGTGCCATTTGTCTGTGCCATTTATCTGTGCCATTTGTCTGTGCCATTTGTCTGCGCCATTTGTCTGTGCCATTTATCTGTGCCATTTATCTGTGCCATTTGTCTGCGTGTTCAAAATATAGTCGTTTGCATAGTTCTCTTATCTTGCCATCCCGACGCAGTCGTGTCTTAATTTGTATTCTTTTGAGGCTAGTTTGCTGCATTCACTCATTACATCATTTACCGTTTCGTCTCTTTGCTAACAGAGTCTACATTTACTGCTTTCGGGAGGTTTGTCTATTTTAGCTTTAATACAGTTAGTTATAATCACATTGTTCTGTGCATTTGTCAGAAGCGATTCCATTTCTCAGTTTAAGTGTCCTTTTGGTAGCCATTTTCGGGTGCTTTTGTGAGTCTCTTCTCTTGTCATTATTATGAATCGTCCATGTAGCTGTTTCTCTTTCTATTTTTCTTTTCTCGTCTCTTTGTTTCTCGATTTGCTGCTGCCTGTGTTGTTCACTTTGGCAGTATCTCTTGCTGCGGCAATCAACGTTTCTGTGTCCTAGATGATCAGCCTTACTGTGTCCTGTATTTTTCCAATTCTTTTTGTGTCATCCACACAGTCTTCTATATTTACCAATCATCTTCCGTCCTTTTCACGTAGAGTCGGGTAATATCCTTCTTATGTAGTGTAATGTTCATGGTCATTAGTTTCCTAATCTTCTGGTCAAGATGCCTACATTTTCTTTGTCTAACCTAAGAATGGTCTAGAATATTATTATTATTAGATATGTCCAGGTGTTTATTTCTTTTACTAGATTTCTACTATATATTCTTGTTTCTAAGAGTTTTCTTGTTCTTCTCGTGTATTCTTTTCCAATCTTCTCTTTTATTTCTGTTGATTTGATGGCGTCTGCTTCCAGATCTCCCAAATATTTATAAGTATAATGTTAGCCGTGCCTTAATCTCTTATTGATTGGGCAGTTCCATGCCTTCAGCTGTCTCCATTTTTCCAGTTTTCATCTCTAGCAGTGCACACTTGTCCATTCCGAATTCCATTTGAATGTCTTGGCTGGAGATTCTAGTCGTGTTTATTAGCTTTTCAAGTTCATTTTGCTTTTTGCAAATAGCTCAAGATCGTCCATATACATGAGGTGAGTTATTCTTTTTTCTGTGTCTACACTTTTATTCAGCATCACATTTCCTGAGTATTTTATCGAGTGACATCATGACTATGATAAACAGTAGTGGTGCTATAGAGTCTCCTTGGAAGATACCTTTCTGTATTCTTATCTTGAGCAGGTATTGTCCTCCAGCTGCCTATTCCAGTGTCAATATTCTTATTGCTTTCTTAATAAGATTGATAATCTTTTCGGATACTTTGTACCCCCTAAAGCATTCAATAATCTATGCTTGAGGAATTCTGTCATAGGCTTTATTGTAGTCGATCCATACCATGGCTATGTTCTTTTTTGCTTTTTGCCTTATTTAGGATCTTTTGATCGATGCTTAACATGTTATGCGCCCCTTTTTTTCTTGCTGACACCTTTTTGCTCCTCGGGAAGTATTCCATGATTATTAAGGAAGTGGTGTATCTGATCTCTCAGTTGTGCCGTTAGGATTTCCGCATGGTTGGCAAACAGGTTTTTGGTCTGTATTTGCTTACAGTCGTTCTCTTTTAGCAGCATCATCATCATCATCATTATTATTATTATTATTATTATTATCATCATCATCATTATAGTGGGACCCCGTGAAAATTCAACTGTACTGTTTACATCAATAATATTCCTTTTGAAATAATAGATGCCTATCAAGGCGAATACTATTAAAAAGAAATGACTTCTTCTTCTTCCGTAAAAATTATTGTCAGCGTCAGTTAAATATTCTTTAAATAAATGAAATCAATACGTCCCTTTTTATTTATTTATTTATTTATTTATTTATATAAAATTTTAGCAATGTAATTCTTTTTAAAACAATAAATATTCTCTGTCTTCTTACCGTAAAATAATTGTCAACTAAATATCCTACAAATCATAAAACGGATGTCACTTTTTAAAAGATATTTATTCAAAATTGTATTGTTTTAGTCGATGGAACGACATAATTTAATTTCAAAACAATTCATTTTAAAATGAGTAAGGTCGGAATTGTTAAGCGATATTAGATTAATCACGAATCACTATCGGACGATTTAATTTTTTAATGTGTGTGAAAGGTGATTACGTACGTACGACATGAAATGCGTTAGCGTATCATTATATAGATAAATGCATATATACAAGCATTACTTCGGGTTTTTTTACTATATAATAAAATTAGTGTATATGCGAGGATGAAAACTCTATGGTAACTGGCACTTTCCCATTGATGTGATCATGAAAAGTGTGTGTTCACTTTTTATTTCAATTATCTACAACAGTAATATTTCTATGAGCTCTACATTTGATATTGAGCATAAATAAAACTAAATTTCACATACTAGCGGCTAAAATAAGTCGTCACACAAGACATGAGCATTTTTTCTATACATGTACGCTGTGCACTACATTTCCCACATTTAGAATATAGACATTATTATATAGACATTATTATATAGAGTATAACCTGTATTTTGCGGTTGTCAGCCGAAATCCGATTTTGACTACATCAGATTTTGCAGGGAGGTGTCGCCGTCATTCCAGATACAGCGTCTGGTATTATCAAATGTTTACCCACCTGATACTAACTAGGCTCAACGTCGCTAAAATTCAGTGATCTACTTAAGACAACTGTGCCAACCTGAATTTAACTACGCTAAATATGTTGTTATTCATAAATGTAAAATGGCAACAAATAAAAGGGAGATAATTCTGGCCAATTATTTTACATTCTACTCAATATCAAAGTATAGATTTGCGTTTGTGCGCGTCAACTGCACAGGTCGTGATCGTCTGCTGGTTGTCTTCGTCCGAATTCGGTGCTTTATTTCGACATTGGTCCTAGTGTCAATCAAATGGTCTCAGTCGGTGCTGTAACAAAGGATTTTCTCTTCCAAATAAGATTACAATTCTGAGTTTAAAAACCAGTACCACTATTTTATTTTATGAAGTTACAATAATACTTGGTTTCTTTACTGAACAACAGGCTTGCAGTTAGAACGACACTCACTTCTAACCAAATACAGAACAATAGACCAATTCGCTTCGATTTCTGACTGCGCCCAGAGCCCGACCGAACGAATAAAACTGCAATCGAACACAAACGTCTTTCAGCTTAAGGCTTAGAGGCCGATATCTATCTCTCAGACCAACAGATACCAAAGTAATCCCCTCTATCCGCTTTGCTGGTATATATAGAGATATTGCTGTCATTTAGGGTAGGCCACACAACAAAACCACTTTAGAATAATGGGCTGTTTTATCACTGAAAATAAAAACTTTCTCACCAAGGTGTCTATTATCTGGAATGAACATTAATTCTGTATGATCTCAAGTGGTCTGATTTCTCAGCATGAACCCTCGTATCAAATAAGATATTTTTATTTCAAAGACGCCAGCCAATTTCTTGGGTGGTATTTTCTCTTAATTAAATATTTTCTCATTGCAAGCCGACCGTCTGCAGCCCGCATCTATGCACTCTACTAAACATGCAGCAATGTGCATGTTTACAAAAGAAATTATTTGTTATGCTTATTGAAAAGAATTTCTGATTAATTTTGTTATTTTCTTCCAGGTTGCGTTTTGGTTGGTCTGTGATGAATGACGATGCCTTCAAAAAAGTAGATTTGAATAATGTTATATCTACTTCGACTTCAAGGATCACAGAATATCAATCGGCTATTAAAAATGCCGGATACGATCAAATTGGAAATGCCCCCGGGTATCGCCCTACAGTTATTCAGGAGAAAATAACAAAAACATCCTCTCTACCATTACTACAAAATAATCCTGCGTTTAAAACTGAAAAAGAACTTTCCCGTCATGAAATCAACAGCCTTTTTAAAACTACAACCGTAGAATCGTTGGGAGACCTTCATCGATCGATCACCGAAACCAATAAAGGTTTTGCTTCTTCGATTCGTCTTCCGTCTGGATCGGCTAAGTTTAGTGAAAATAAACATGGCCGCCGCCGAAGTCGAACCGGCCTATCTGACAATAAAACAACTCGCCGCTTCTACTTGGAAACAAGTCGCGGGACACCTTTTTATATCGGTCGGTTTAACAGCCAATCGATACCTTATAAGAATTTGAGAAGTAGTCAACACTCGAGAAGTTCGCATGTACGTTTTCTAAGTACGACTTCGACAAGGTCAGCAGTTGAAAGTGATACATCCTTAAAAACGTTGCAAAACACATGGGGACGTTCTAAAGTTATAAAGAATGATAAGCAGAAAAATGATAATACTGATAGCAATGGTTTTACTATAAACCAAGCGGCGTCCATTGTTGCTAGAAAACGGCAAGGGTCACGTGACAGTGCCAAACAACAAATGGTAAAAACGGCCGTTGCTGCCGTTGAGTCTATGGAAACTATTCGGAGTGCAAAAGAGAAAAGACGTTTCGGTTCTAGCGAATCTCGACTGAATTCCAGATTGGACGAACGCGTAATACATAAACAATCAAGTAAAAAAGAAAATAGTAATTCCGATCCAAACAAAGAGACGAACAATTATAATCAATTGAGTGACGTAAAACTCAAGTATAAAAGCTCCGTTAATGAGAGAAGAATATCAAATCTGGAGCACAACAATAGGTTCGGTGTTATCAAAGGTCGTACGATGAAACAAGAAATAGGGAATGTGATTAAACGCGATGAAAAGGTTACGCGGTCCGAAGTTGATTCCAGTCAAATATCAAACGATTCTACGGATACATCAGCAGCCATTAACGAAAGACTCCAAAAGTTGCCGATAGCCTCATCTCGGAGTCGTGTAGAAAATAGTTTAGATATAAAATCTGATGGCACTGTCCGTTCGGTAACGACGGAAAATTCAGCTGAAAAAAAAGCGCTACAAAGTAACGCCAGAGAAATGGCTGATTTAAGAATCAGGAATAAAAATGTGGAAAAAAATGAAGATGGAAAAATACAGTCGCCAACGTTGAGAATATCATTAGAAGAAAATGACGATGGTTCGGGTGATGTTGATGAAAGGTTTGATGCGATTTCGGACAGCGATAAATTTCAATACGTATCACTTGGTCCGATTCGAACTCTAGAAATGACTTCAACCGTGAAAAACGTTCCAGTTTTTACTGTAGAAGAATCACCCGCTCCAAGTTTCAAGATAAAAGCCGTTTCCGATCAGCCATTTAATCACGCATTTTCTCAGGAGCTTGCAACATCGATTAAGAATGACCTCACTACACTGATTAAAGTTGACCTCGCTACATCGATTACCGATGACACCACTTCATGGATAAATGATGACTTTACTACATCGATTAACGATAACCTCACTACATCAATTAACACTAACATAACTACATGGATTAACGATTACTCCACTACACCAAGTAATGCTAACACCACTATATTGATTAACGATAACCTCACTACATCGATTAACGATGACATCACTACATCGATTAACGATACCCTCATTACATCGATTAGCGATGACGTCACTTCATCGATGAACGATGACATTACTACATCGATTAACGATAACTTCACTACAGTAATTAACACTAACATCACGACATCGATTAACGATGATGTCACTACATCGATTAACGATGACTTTATTCCATTAATTAAGGATAATAGCACTACATTGATTAACAGTGACGTAACTAGATCGATTACCAATTACCTCACTACATCGATTAACGATGACATCACTACATCGATAAACGATGACCACACTACATCAATTGACACAAACACCACTATATTGATTAACGCTGACATCACTACATCGATAAACGATGACCACACTACATCAATTGACACAAACACCACTATATTGATTAACGATGACATCACTACATCGATAAACGATGACATCACTACATCGATTAACGATGACCTCACTACATCGATTAACGATGACATCACTACATCGATTTACGATGACATCACTACATCGATAAACGATGACATTACTACATCGATTAACGATGACATCACTACATCGATTAACGATGACATCACTACATCGATAAACGATGACATCACTACATCGATAAACGATGACCTCACTACATCGATTAACGATGACATCACTACATCGATTTACGATGACATCACTACATCGATTAACGATGACCTCACTACATCGATTAACGATGACATCACTACATCGATTAACGATGACCTCACTACATCGATTAACGATGACATCACTACATCGATTAACGATGACCACACTACATCGATAAACGATGACCACACTACATCGATAAACGATGACATCACTACATCGATAAACGATGACATCACTACATCGATAAACGATGACCACACTACATCGATTAACGATGACATCACTACATCGATTAACGATGACATCACTACATCGATTAACGATGACATCACTACATCGATTAACGATGACATCACTACATCGATAAACGATGACATCACTACATCGATAAACGATGACATCACTACATCGATTAACGATGACATCACTACATCGATTAACGATGACCTCACTACAGTTAAATCATTAACGACTCAACCCGAATTCTCTTATACCCAATTACCAAACAGCACTTTCGCTTATCGGGCATTGCTTCTACAGGACAACCGCTCAATTATTGAGTCGGAATTATCGCCAATAAATGTAACCGATCAAAAACTACTGATTGCATCTTTAAACGAAGTTTCCAATAAGAATGTCGTCGAGACGGCATTCAAAACAGAGCAAGCAGACGACAAAGAGAAACACTTTTCAGAGGCAGCCGATAATTTGGTAAACGCAACCAGCAACGCCCACGATGATTTACTGAATTCATATACAATGGGCCGAGCGCCAAGTGAAAGCATTGTTAACGCTTCGTCTCCTGTCGATAGCGAATCAGGAGAAGACCGAAAATGGCAGAGAGCCAATATACACGAAGCAGTATCGAACAGTTTCATGACAACTGATTCTTACGCAACCAACAAAGAGGCGATCAATAACGTTGCGGCCAGGGAAGAGGAGAACAATCCAAATACTTACGGCCAAACAAAGACTCGACACGACCGTCAAGTAAAAGAAGACGCTGAAGAAAGCACCGGATCGATTGTTATTAAAGAGAAGATCATTAACAATACTACTAATAATGATACTAATACTACTACTACTACTACTACTACTACTAATAATAATAATAATAATAATAATAATAATAGTAATAATAATAACAATAATAATAATAATAATAATAATAGTAATAATAATAACAATAATAATAATAATAATAATAATAATAATAATAATAATAATAATAATAATAATAATAGTGTGAATCGTACAAAAAAAGCCATTCCTACTCAAATTTCAGAAAGACGTTCCTCTATAAACCGAAACGACAGTAATGTTTTCCGCTCTGATCCCAGATATACCATAACAATTTCTTCAGAAGAGGTAAACACGGAGAATTCAAACAGGCTTCTTGGAAATGAAAGTACGGATTCCAGCAGCATCAAACGGGTGTTCTCTTTACCCGATCATATTGGTTCAACAGTCATAAAAAAATACGAATCTACAAAAGGGGCAAGAAAATTCAATATAAAAACAGTAACTAAGAAAGGAGGGACAGTTTCTATTTCTCCTGAGTCTATGTTTATTACGGTTAAAGATAAAACACAGTTAGAGATATCGTCTGCATTACGTGTCCGTAAAAGTACAAGTAATCCTGGTGTTCATAAACACGGACTTCCAAGCGTTACGCCTAGCGCACTTATTAATAATAGGACATTTTTTCTATTTTTTCATTCTGGTTCTGATAATAAAATCCCTTGGAAAAGACATTTTCAGCCAGCTAATAACATTTCCAATGAGAAAATGCGTCTCAACGAAACAAGCAGAAGCAAAGAAAATAACACGGCGCGCGAAAACAATGGTGACAAATTGAATTATTCAAAAAGTGTTCTTCAAAGTGAAAAGCAGGCAACTTTACTTCGAAAACAGTCTGATAAAACGGGTCTTAACAAAAGCGATTATGACTCAGAAGGCAAGAATTGGACGAGTGATATTAGAGAGGAGATACTGTCGACACCGACAATTGCTCGTTCTCAAAAGCATGCCGTTTTCCCGCCAAAACAACCGGAAACAAAAGGTTTTATCGAAAAGGATTATGATTCAGAAAACGGTCAGAAAGGGATGAATAATTCCAAAGTGAAAACACAGTCGATAATCACAGCGAAAATAAGATTTGATGATAGAAATGCGTTGCTTAAACTAGAAAATACTTTAGCAACGGCATCGCCTGAATCTGCAAATAGCAAATTTAAAAGGAATAGGCAAACCATTTATGAGGATAAAATCTCTGGATTAGCAGTTACCAACTCGTCTGTTACACAACATTCTTACAACAAACATACTGAATTGATCGGTAAACACCAACAAAAGTATGATGCAAGCAACAACAAAGAGAAAGAAGTAAGTATTTCAACGAAAGAAATCTCCACCAAAGAATCAAAGCACAAAACTGATAGCATGAGACAGAACATGTCAGCTGCATCTTATATAGAAAAAAGCGGAGACATCGCGCCGACAGAATTACCTTGGAGTCAAAATTTGAATGAACATTTACGGGGAGAAACAGAAAACAAGATGGAGAATCTTGCAATTAGTGGAAGAAAAATCTCGACTACGCATTCGTCGATAAACGTAACAACGGGCGACGGAAAAACAGAAACTCTCGCAGTAGAGAACATTTCGTTAAAATCTACAAGAGAAAATTTACTAACAAATAATTTACAATATTCTCATGTCACTGAAATGGGTAATAATAATTTTATTTATAATATTAGTGATAATAAAGATATACAAACAAGTGAGAATACATTTATCCCTAGAAGTATTGGTGATCGTTATCCGACAATAAATGAGAATAATCTAGAAAAAGAAACAAATTCTGATCAGGGTTTACATCCCGCGAATTACAACAAGGATGAGTTGAACTCTAGTTACTCTCTAGTTCCCCCATTTTCAGAGAAGCATTCAGTATTTCCAGATTTCACAACCATAGATTTAAACTTGTATCCTAGTTTTGGCTCGACTAAAAGCATGGCATTACACAGTGTCCCTCAAACTATCGAAGACGCTAGTATAACACAGACGCCATCTTCGATAGAACGCATGGCATTACACAGTGTCCCTCAAACTATCGAAGACGCTAGTATAACACAGACGCCATCTTCGATAGAACGCATGGCATTACACAGTGTCCCTCAAACTATCGAAGACGCTAGTATAGCACAGACGCCATCTTCGATAGAACGCATGGCATTACACAGTGTCCCTCAAACTATCGAAGACGCTAGTATAACACAGACACCATCTTCGATAGAACGCATGGCATTACACAGTGTTCCTCAAACTATCGAAGACGCTAGTATAACACAGACGCCATCTTCGATAGAACGCATGGCATTACACAGTGTCCCTCAAACTATCGAAGACGCTAGTATAACACAGACGCCATCTTCGATAGAACGCTTTGAAACGTTGTCAGGTACACTAACAGATGGGCTGTCGAGTAATACCCCTAAAATAACGAAACGTTACAACTATATGAAAGGGTATACAATGGTTGTAACGGATGCAAAAGAAAGAAGACCATCGCATGATAACAATGGCAAACATATTGAAACAGTTACACCGACATTGACGAGCAATAATATAAAGAATACTCTCTTCGATTACTTGGGTACAAAACGAACGAGCGATCCCATCGGAGTAACACAAAACCTCTTCCAAAACTTTATTCGAGGCAGACTGCAAATCTCAAAGACGGCTCAGACTCGGATGAAAACATCTTTGTCATTTTTTCAAAGGGGTCAGAATTCATTTACGGAAAATACTTCCGATTCGACAAAACCGAATAACTCTCCGTCAGTTTCAGACAAAAATAAAATAACATTAAACCATAAACCGACAAAACAAAGTCTCGCAGCGCTCTTGCGATTATCGACGCGGGAAATGAAATTAAACGTATCGACATCAACGAAGGGTTATCCGAAAAGAACCTTACCAAAATGGATAATATTTCCAAATAATTTTGAGGACTTTTTGAGACATTCCCAGCGCAAACCTTACTTGTGGAATAATCCAAAAGAAATTCCAACAACGAAAAGATTTCCTTCTTTCACCCTATATGAAATGCGTCCGAAAGTTGCAGCAAGGGACGGACCTCTCTCCAGGAAAGGAACGACCTCTTTCCATTTTGTGCCACGTTGGTCGACTATATATCTTAGAGAAAAAAAGCTTTATCAGCCTCCAAAGACAACACTTTTGCCTCAAGATGAATCAAAACAAAAAAAACAAACGAACATATCTGAAGACCTGACGGGGGTTCATGTCGGATGGGCCAGTTTAAATGCTACCATGATCGCCGCTGTCAAAACAAGTCTTCAACGACACACCCCGAATAAAGAAAAATGGAGCTTCCATCCCGTTCTGAGCATCGAAGAAGCATTTGAGAAATATTGGCCGGCCATTTTGGGATCAACGTTTGGCACATTATTCCTAAGCGCCGCCATATTGACTTCGTTTATGTGCAAAAGGAGGTTAGTATCTAAATTTGAATATGGGTTGATTGGTTAACTTAACAGAGTAGTACTTTTCATTCAAACTTTTCCTTCATTGTGGTAGTTATATTCACAACGTTTCGGTGATTATACAGGGTGGGCAAAAATAAGGGTCCTATTTTTAAAAATTCATAACTTTTTTATTTATTGATTTTTTTTTTTTTTTTTAGAATAAGTAAAGGACCCCTTCCGAAGCAAGCATGAGCCGTATTAGCCCTAAGGAACGTACCCTCATTTAGAAAACATTATTTTTGCTTAAAAAACTCAAAACCGTGTAAAAAACAATACTTAAGTTTTTGTAAGTTTTAAGAAGTGTTTTTCGGCTAAAATTTGTTTTGTTTATTTCAAAAAATCTCGGAACGGTCAGTCTACACACACATAAAGTTTGGTGAGTTTAACTTTTATTTTGTGGAAGTTATTCAAATTCAAGGTGCTTTATCAGGTGCTTCTTGTCGTAAACGGTAACCTTCCAAGAATGCCACACCTACCCTTTATTTAATCTATTGGGGTTTATTGTTCACATTCAGCGTTTCATACATTTTTAGATATCTTATATCGGTTAAGTTGTGTAGTACCTATGCTAAGGATTGAACCTACAACTTCTATGCATAATTCACCTTTAGAATATACTTTTACCCTATAAGCATTTATTTATGAGAATCAGACTTTTATAGTTACGAATGTACCAAGTAACCTACAATTTTTATTCTTAATACTTGACCAGTCTAATGGGGTTATAGATGTAAAATAGAAAATAGACATTCAAAATACATCATGCTAAGATGTATATCCGTATATGCTAGTGTTCAAGAGAGCTGACGTATAAAATTATAGGTTACGAGCGGTATTTACCTGGCGTTGCCCGGGTGAAGATATATATTGCAGGTCGGAAGGTTTCTTGGGGAAAAGCATTTCAAATATCGTCATTTTTATCATGTTTGCCTTGAACGAAAAGTAAAAAATAACATTTCAAATATGAGCTCAAGTAATTTTTAAAAACTGTCAGCGAGGTGATGTTCTTAAAAACTACTCGTTGACGGTGTGTTGCTTAACGTTTCTAGAAAGCGGCAAATAACTTTAACGTATTGAAACGAATTCATTTTTCTTTAATTATTTTAAATCTTTATAATACCAATAAAATTATTATTTAAATGTGTAAACCTTTTTTTCATACATTTTTTTACTGATATATTCTTTGTTTAATTTTATTTTTGTTTTATGAAACGAAGAAAATCTATTTTGAAAAAAAATGATTTAAAAAAAAAAAATCATTTTACGTCCTAATATATTTCAGTTATATTATGAACCTAACTGATAATTAACTCTAGTGACCCCAGTTCGAATGAAAGGAAAATTGCAACTGTGGTGATTCCGTGAAAATGTAACCCTTATTGAAACTTATTTGAATATTCTAACTGTTAACATTTCAATTTCCATACGACAAACAAAAACAACAAACAAACGATGACTTATATATAGTGAGATTATTAGGGCCTTCCATAACTAAAATATATGATGTTCATAAATAAATATTCGGAAGAAAACCAACACTTTTGTCCAGACCAAATTAAAAAGTATTTTTCACGCTAATTTTCAAAGTTAGACACATTTTTTAATAGAATAATAACAATATTTAATAGAATAATTTCAATATTTATATTGAAAACATACCAATGTACTTGTGGC